>OZ026846.1:33738255-34092274 GCA_964023205.1 Lutraria lutraria
GTGCGACGATAAACTTTAAGGAAAAGAAATATGCGAATGAACTGTTTGTGGAGTTAAATATCATTTTTACGCGATAATTCGTTCTTTGTTATCATAGACAATGTAATTTAAAACAATCAAAAGTAATAAAAAATAGACACATAATTCAGAGTAATTCATACGTCAGAGTGACCCTTATATTAACAACAAATGATCAGTTGATACTATGATATACATGTACATTATATATTTTTATTGCTATTTTGACATACCGACAGAATTTTACGGCTGATAAATGTCCAAAAACACTAAAATAGCAATTATATTAATTGTATGTAATAATATACATATAATTAATATACTTTATATCTATTCCCGATGTTTTTCTGATATTGTGACGTTAATAAACAAACACCATAAATGTACAGATATCAACCAATGTATATCAGATAGATCTATGTACATGTACTATTAAACCTGTGAATAAAGGCCATCCTTGAGGAAGACACGGCGGTCTTTATTTACAATAACATCATTATTACGTTAAAAATACAAAAAAAATACAAATCAAAGTACTCAAGGAACTTGAACAGACATAGACTTACACTGCAATAGTTTAACAATTGCATGGCGGATGTAGATAAGTTCGCATAAAATTTCATGCGCGCCGAGCGAGTGACGGCGTACTCTTTCTTATGATCTCTAAGAAACAATTTACGGTATGATATTATGATTATATTTTTCGGAGTTTTTCTCACGGTTTCTCTGTTTTACGAAACCCAGATGAATCTATAGATACGTTGAAGATGCTTTCTGGTGTGAAAATAAGTATAGAATAGCATTAATTATTAGTTCCATTCGCGATTTCTTCGATCACTTTGTAATAGGTAAAACAAAATACTTAATTTATATGCAAGCTGTACTGCAGATTTCTCACATAGGTCCTCAGTGAAGCGGTGAGTGACTATTAACTACTATAGGCAGAGACCATTACCACCCAACAACGGAGGTTCCCCCGCAACCATTACAGTTTTACTGGGCATTTTATTCGAAGGACGGAAGCCAGTATGGCTCAACACCTGTTAATATGACATCAATTCATAGACACCATATTCCGGCTTCATCCGCGTCAGTATATAATGAACATTTACACAATTGTGATTCACATGAATTAAAAAATAAATTATCATATTGTAATTAATTGTTATTCAGTATTTTATGACTAGTATTTAAAACCTTACCGGTCTCTCTAAAAGAAAAGTGTAAAATGTGACTGATTAAGTTTCGGTTGGGTTATGAAATATGATTTAGTTGACAAACCGGACTAATACATCATACCTGTATATATAACGATAGTTATTATACTTTAAAATGTCACTTTTATATACCTGAGTAAATGAATTACGTATTATACAAGTAGTCACAAATTTTACTCGACATTTAACGAATATACATATTGTAGTATCAAGTATAAGGAAATATATTGTTGGATCAAAAGCTGTTAAAATGGGAATTTTTATTTCACACATGTTAATAACAATAGTTGCAGCATAGTTGTATAAAGTATACAGACACGGAAAATTAATCACCGTCAGATTTTACGTTACATAGATAAATTTGCTATCGTAGGTGATCGGTAGAAATAATTAACAATACATTATTAGGTAGCATGTTTAATATCTAGATCTATTAAACTAACGATAAAAAACACTTTTTATCAGACTGCTTTTTAAAACTTTTTTAAAGAAAAAAATAAAGAAATTGCTCATAGTTATGCAATGAAGCCTTGTAGTACAATGTAATAATGTTTTACCTGAACTCGACGTTTCCCGGTATAAAACAGCAAACACACAGAGAAATAACGTTAATTCTTTGAAACTACACATTGTATATATGTTTGTCCTCTGTCTATATATGAAAATATTAAAGCACTATCTTTTGTTTAAATATCCATAAAATTGCCTCGAGTGGGTTGTAAAACTGTATCGTACGAAACGTCGCATATAACTGAGGGACAAATAGAAACGTCGACGTTAAATTAAGCGAAAGGGTCGACTAGGAAGTTACCGGTACGACGTGGTAAAGAAATTAACACCAATTTTGTCTATGCATACGATATATGGTTTATATACAGTAACAAAGAGACGTCTAGAGAAGTAGTCGGTTGAGGTGTGCCGAGTGATATATACTACATATATGATTTCATTAATTATATAAAACTGCTCAATGACATCTTTACACTATGCGATATACAGGTTTCATTCACACGCTTTGAGACGTAAATTTTAATTAATCGACCGTAAGCAGGTAATCAAAGTTCATAATTTATTGTTTTAAGCTACATTCCTCGCATCACGAATTACACTGCTCAACAGTTTTACGTTGAATACGTAACCCTTTTTTAAATACATGTATTACTTCGACAATTTATCTAAAAATAACTTTACAGTAAAAAAAAGCGTCAATACAATAATTCTTTAACACAAAAACAAATTTGTCATTACTATGACGGTGCCATATTAGTACTATGAAAGCAGTTAGTTAGGACTATCAATTATTGTATTTGTAACGTTACAGTATAGAATGCATTTGTAACTGCATTTTATTTGATCTTTAGATATATAATTAAAGAAAAAGATATCTATAAAATGACTGAAAACTTAGGTACTAGTAACTAGTAAAATCATTTACCACCATCAATTCTTTCTACACGTTTGGCAAATAAACCTTTTACTTGCCATACATATGCTGTAAGTATGTATATATATCTAAGCTATTTCAACACACTTAATTAGCTTATAATATTCGTTTTATTTATACTTGTACAAAACACGTTACTGTACGTTGCACGTTGTTTATGAAACAAATACAAACCTGTGTTAGCATGCGCAGACACGTGCGAATAAAGGCCATCCTGCGAATAAAGGCCAATATTTAAAAAAAATCGTTGATTACTTAGAGCAAAATGACTTCCGAAAATGACCATCTGTCAATTAAGGTCACATTATGTCTTTTCCAAGGGCGGCCTTTGTTCACAGGTTTGATTGTGCACAAATGTATGTATAATAATGTTTGCCAGGCTTCTCGAGCAAGATCAAATTATACTCATACAGCGAAAAATGCTATTTTAGCATCTATGACGTTAATGGTTCAGTCTGTTCATGACAATACAATGTATTTTAAATCCTGTATAACTTTTAGTGCACACGTGGTGTGGAAGGAGGAAGTGACGATCATGCATAATCGCAGCGTAACTTACAGACAGTTTTACATGAATGAATGCATATACTGAATAAAATCACAGTCAATTACTAATACTGAAATAGACTCGCGTGAAGTAAAGCTAATGTATCATTTTATGTTGTAACGTAATATTAGTGTAATTTTAGAGATTTCATCGAAACCTGGAAGTACTGCATGAAGTAGTATACATGTACTAGCCTATGTCAATTTTATAAAAATCAGGCCAGAAAAAATGCATAACCGTGTTCTTAGTTACTTAAACGACTCCTTTCAGCGCCAATCCTAAAGCTTCTAGCAGAACCTACCAGTTCCACAAAACTTACATGCCGGTCTGTTATTTGTCGTTCTTTGATTAAGATTTTTTTTATCTTAAAACACAGTACCCGCCTCAGTGGTCGAGTGGTTAAGGTGATTTCAATCACTGTTACCTCTCACTAATAGAGAGTCGTGGTTTCGAGTCAAGCTATCGACCATGTCGCTTTATGTGAGAAAGCAGGCAATTGCTTACGGAGGACGGGAGTCTAGTACAGGTTCTTTCCAGGAACGATGGTACAGTGGACTGTCCGCCTCATATGACTCGAGATCTGACTGTTGAAAAGGGGCGTAAAAGTCACACAGTTAAACATGTCCGGCATAATTAAGACGACGATCCACCCAGTATCTGTTATATGCAGAAGATGAGCCTGCTTTTAACATGTTTTCTTATAATTGCGAACTGTGTAATATATAACATGAAAGACAGTAAAGGAATTAAGAAAATCGGACGGAGATAAGTTTGATTAATTCATTCAGTATTGAGGATATTTATAACAAAGATATCAGTATAACATCCCCGGGGTTCAATTTTTAACTTTAAATAAAGATCGAACCCCGGGAACGTAATAATAGTACTTTTGTTATATACTTATAATATGTAGGCCGATAATATAAGTGAAAATTGAGTCACATGAAATTTCATAACAGTATATACTACTGTAAGGCTTATCTAATTAAGTTTTAACGGTTTAACTTTTTTACCAACCCCCTTAAAACGGATGCAGATGTAGGATTTGTATCAACTTGGGAATGTAAACAAACATGAAAACTATCCCGACCGCGTTCATCTTATCACCCACGTACATGCTGAACACATATCACCGTTGTCGGGTGAGCCCCGAATTTGTACCATTGCTTTGTCATAACCGGATTCCGTTCTTATTACATAAGCATAGTCAAGAATAAGTATTTTAAATATTTAATACTTGGTGAATCATGACAGATTTACGTAATAAATGTCACGGCACAGAAATACATAAGAAAATATACAATGTATATACATGTAATAAAACAAATTCAAGTTTTAAATCACGTTTAATTTAGCAATAAAATGTACATCTGTAATAATTCACTACTTTAATGAATGTTTGTATAATTATGTGGCTATACTTCAACATGTTGTATGAAAAGAGAGGAAAAAGAGAAAAGAAAAAAGAAGTAGAAAAAAAGAAAGAAAAAGGAAATATTGCGGCTTAATATTTGACAATACATTGTACAAGCAGAATTGATATGCACATGCATGCATGACAATTTACATACAGTCAAGACTTAAGTACGTTAATAAGTCAGAATTGTTATTATACACAAAATTTCACGATATTCTATAAATTCAAATCATTAAGTCGGATTTAAAAACAATCTTATGTATACAGTAAAACCCGCGAAAACCGGACACCTTCCGGACAGGGTTAAAAGTCTAGTTTTCACACGGAGAATTCCGGTATTCCGGGAACTTTTGATATATACATGTACCTTGAAAAATCGTCAAATTTTCAGGGAATTCCGATTTTCGGGGAGTTTTATGGGTTATAATATATAAGGTCCAACTAGACCCAAAGGCTTTTATTACTAGCGTATTACTATCTAGATGTGATTGCATGTACTTATAATATAATATGTCAATGAACTGTTCAGAGGCATGGTAATATATTGGAAGTATTTTTCATGTACTATTTATTCAGTAGTGTTGTTGTCATTGAACGTATGTTTATCATCATTATATTAGCAAAAACTTTTGATGTATATCAATATTACCATTGATTTTTATGTTTAAATTTGTTTAAATGTGATGTTAATTTGTGCACTATCACGGTACTCATGGACTACTAGTATAAAATCCTATGTATAGAAAAAATAAACCATAACCAGCATATAAAACTCCTCAAAATTGTGTTTCTTACATAATGGCACCCTATCTAAAGAGGGGTCTATTGAAATGTTCCATCATTATGTGTTGGATAGCTGCGAACTTTAAAAGTACATTATACTGTATTTTCTGTCTTATTTTGTTCTTCATGAGATCTTACCCATAGTTTAAGACAACCATATTCATGCAAATAATATATTACTGTAATTACAGCGCTTTACTGTCACTGGAAGTGAATTGTGTGAAAAAAAAACTGATATGGTCCGGTTGAGTGGTTTCATCTGGTTTGTGGATATACGCAAACCATCCAGCCAACTGTAGTCTCGGTGTGTAACATGGACATGGGGCTAAACAAAAAACAGTGAGCTCATTGAATGGTTTTTTTTATATTGAATTACGTACCAGAGTGTATGTTTCCCCAGCCTTATCAATATACAAATACAGTGAAACCTCTCCAAAGCAACACCCTTTGGAAGTAGCAACATTATGTTGATGTTGAGAGCAAAGACCTATACATACAATGTATAGGTCTTTGTTGAGAGGTTGTTTCTCTAGAGAGATCGTATCAAAAGTTAAACCGTGCAGTGGAAAAATGCATGCTGTTGTTGATGATGGGAGGTTGTTGTTCAAGAGAAGGCCGCTCTAGAGAGGTTGTACTGTAATATAAACTTTGGCGTATATCTCAGTTATCCTCAAGTATTCCTTCAACACGGTTTAGCCATGACTTTAATTCACATCCTATGTAACAGGGGCTTTCATCACCTCGCGTATGTTATCTTTAATTCTAGCGCTCGTTTAGCTTAATAAACGAGAGAAATATACTTAAGTTTGTCAATTATCATTGATAGATTTGGTTTTACATACGTAGATTGCTTTAAGTAACAAAGTTGCCGGTCGAGAACAAAGTAAAACGTGTCTATGTCAACTTTAATCACATGCCAAAACTTGCTCAGGATATGACGCTGCGTATCATCATATTTTCAACAACATCTCATCTACATGTACACAAGTGTGATATAATTATACTGACATGTATCTTTTAAATGCGGTCTGACTCGAACCTAATCTCTTTTAATAGGCAAAACAAGTCTAGCTTGTGGTGTATAAACTCTAGTGCATGTACATTGTATATCTTGACAAAATGTAAAAAATATTAATCGCTTATATTGCTATGAATGCACGTGATTTTCGCGTCGGTTTCTGTAAAGTGCACCTACCTTCCACTTTGATACATCGGGAAAAACGGTATGTAATTTACCAGTTTAGAAAGTGTCGATCAATCGTATTTACATCAGGGCCGCTCTGGAGAGGTTGTACTGTACTCTTAAATGGTCTGATTACACAGACTATAACATGTGACCAAACTTATACGGAACAAGCAGAAAATATACAATGTTTCATACATAGTTTTATAACGCGTATAAGCTTAAACTAAGTACAGGTTTATTGTTTTTCAGTGATATTTCAGTCATATACGACAGCCGGTTCATCTACCGGCAACTTCTCCACAAACGGAGTAAAATCGACAATTTTGTCAACTTTCCATGCAAGGGTATCACCTATTACCACCGACCTATGACTGCAGCCTAAGCAAAGGAATTTCTGACTGACGATCTTAGTAAAATACTAAAAGTTAATGACTAAGTCAATTACTTATAACAGCTTGAATAGAGACACAATATTAGCAGTTATATGTAGACGCCATCTGTATGCGGACACCTTGTAGTCATAGTTCTTTAGTCATGGCATCTTGAAATGCTAAGTCCAAGGGAGACGACTCCAATAGAACAAAGAAAACAACTCATCATACATTTGTGTATTTACACTGTTTTAATCAAAATCATCTCTGGCAGTGAATATAGCTTTACAATCTCTTTAGCAACAAATATAATTTTTATCAAAACACATGCTATTGTATTTTTAATACAAAACAAATCATATTTCCATCTAAACAATTAACTTATACTCCACATTTCAAACAATCTTATATAAAACCACACAAAGTGGGGTATAAAGTAAGGATTCTACAAAAGTTTACATTTAGACACATTAGAAAATAAACAACACACAAAGTTTCGTCAGCAAATTTACAATCACACCAAACTATATATTTTTATACATGAAATAGTAAATGTAATTCTTTTTTCACAAACAACATACATTATATACTTATGATATATTTACAATAAAGAAGTTTAACCCACAAGCTGTAGTGAACGGACCTATGATGGTAAAATTAATAATGTTTTATTAAATTATTGAATATGACCCCAGTCTAATGATTATGATATATGTTTATATCAGTTGGACTCGGTAATATTTCATAATATATTTTTATATGACTTTATTTGGGGTTAAATTTTCAATAAAACTTATTACAATTTTACAATCATGTTTCTGATACTAAAACCTGTGATTTAGCCAACAGTAATTCATCAAAATTTGTAGATCAAGAAAAGCTGCACAGAATATACTATTCAATTAATACAGTTTACATGCTGTCAAATATTGTAACACACAAAAGCTGTAAGATTTAAAGAATTATAAAGCATAATTATCAAACAAGTGTCAAAATAAATGTCTACCAAATTCTTTCTTCTAAAAAATATTACAAACAATGTATATGAAATTAAATCATATTAAAAAACTTGTCCTAAAACAATATATATCATTATAATTTGTATGTCTTTATAATCAATGGAAACACATTTTATCTTTATACATTTTCATACATTGTTAATTAGGTAATAGATATATATGTTCCCACTAAAATGTAAGTCATGTGATTGGTAAATCGGTTAAACCTTTTTTGAAACATGATCTAAGCTGAAGATATGGTTCATATGAAAATGAAATTGGCAAGAAGAAAGTGTCAGCGACCCCCCAAAAAAGTCTAGGGTCGAAGATAAAAAAATAGGAAAGGTTGGTTTAGTGGAAACCAGGAGTCTTTATGCTTTAGTGGTTTCTCTATAATTGCACATACAATACTATCAAAAAAGTTTTACACATTATTTTATAATAAAACAAGGAGTTGATACATATCTATAAATCTGAACACATAATGAAGTAAACATTGTATATAATTGATAATAAAGTGACCCCTACACAGGCTTAAAGATTTATAAATTGCACAGCAATGTGTAGCAATAAATGCCAACACCAAATAAGGTAATACCTTACAAAAGATACATAAACTAGCGCCTAAAATACACACACAGCAGACTTCAGAGAGCTAGGTTTACTTAATGCACACCATTTTAGGACATAGTTTGAAAATAAGCTACAAAGGCACTGATTATTTGATAAAATAAAGCAGTTAATTACTTAAATTGGAGAAAGTCCAGTTTTACTACACAAAGCATATAAAATACATTATTCATTGACGCATATCAAGAAAAAAACGCATAAATAAACAAATTAAGAAATTTATTAAATCCACTTTTGCAAGCATTCACTCGAAATCTATGACATATAAACTTAATAGATATCTTACACGAATATCTGATAGAGAGCTTATCTTTCTAGCTAATTAAAATAAAATTGTTCTAAATTGACAGATAATCTTCAAAATTGGATACTGAAGCAAATTGTCTACATATAAAAGAATACAATTTTAATGATCTATCAAACAAGCTTCACATTCAATTCAATATGTTGTACTTCGCAATATTTTAGTATTTGAATTGATTTTATGCCCCTTTTCAACAGTCTTAGTCATAAGAGGCTGACGATTCACATAACCACATTGTTCCTGGAAAGAACTAGTGCTGAACTCCCATCCTCAGTAAGTAACTACCTACTTTCTCACATAAAGAGACATGGTTGGTAGCTGGGTTCGAACCCATGACCCTGTATCAGTGAGAGGTTACAGTGATTTGAAGTCAGTGATCTTAACCACTCGACCATGAAGATGGGTCTGATAAATCTTGGATTATCAATAAAGAGAGGCTGTTCCACTTTCATATACAACCAAAAAGCACCCAATTAAAAAAACAATTACACAAAGCTTGAGCCATCTTCTCAATCATACATCCAAAAAGTCATACAGTCACAACTACGTACAATAAATAAATCAATTCTTCCATATTCACACATTTTGAGATCATATCTACATCATAATGATTTGCCATTTTTGGTATAGAAAACTATAGAATTATCATGATTAATTTCCTGTCTGCACAACAAACTTCATAAATAATTCCATTTATTACATTTTCAAGTTCACATTGCTTAATAAAGAAATTCAATAATCAAGTCTTTAAATAAATGTTTTACAATTCTGATTTAATGTACACAAGAAGCTACCATCTAAATAGGTCAATTAAACCACAGTATGAAGACTGAAGGAATTATCGAGAGATCTGGCGACCATAAAATATTGATCATACTCAAAGATAACTAGTGCATCTATTTTAAAAATTTGAACTCGAAAGGCATTCGGTATATACATACTTAAATTCATGCATCATTTCCAACAAACAAATTATTCTGGTAAAGTTATTTTCACTAAATCTTAGAAGTAATCAAGACATAACAGAATTATATGCAAACAATATCATGCACAATCTACTGAATGGTTCATTGTTCAAGAGAAATGCAAAAAGTAGAATTGCCACACATTTAATACCTACATATTAATGTATCATTAATTTACACAGATAATTATTCATGTTAAGTATTAACTAATAATACAGAAAAGAAAGATATTAAATGTAACAAATACATAAAAATTGCATTTCCTCATCTTTAGCACCAAAATGTCAAAGATATAAATTACCAATTTATCTGATGATTCCTATTTTTGACCTAAAAAATTCATGCTTGATACGTTCCATTGCCGATATACAAATTGGACAAAATAACAATCTTGGATAATTGAACTAAGAAGTGATAAATTCTCACCTACAGTCTAAACATTTAAAACATTGCAACATTTAGACGTACAATTCATAATATGTAGTTTCACGACAATGTAAAATATTTCTGTAATATTTTATGCCAATGTACTTTCACTTATAGCATCACAGTATAGTAAAATACACTTTACACACAACATTCTTCTTATATATACATTTTGCTGCCATTAATAGAGCTTTCATAAATATAACATTGACAAAAAAGCCATCAAAATGCTGGCTTACAAGTTTCTATCTACTAAAGTGTCAGACTAATTGCAAACACGACAACATCAAATGTCACAGATATAAATGTACAAACCATATACATATAGATTCATAAAGAATGCACCAATTTTATGATACAAGATTGTTTTAAAAATCAAAGAAGACAATACTATAGGAATTAATTTTGTTTTACAAAGATCCAATTCATTAAAAATATTCAATATTTCAAAATAATTGTACCAGCAATTTTATACAATTAACAAGAATGTGAGACGCATTAAATTTTCTTCTCCAAAATCATAACATAATACTATTTTACTATTGATTGAATTTTGTTGCTTGTCCAAGACAACATAATCAATACATTCACTTTGTAAATATTTATATAAACAAAAAGACAAATGCTGCTTTCCAAAATACGTATAGTTTACATGCCTTGCTATAAATGCTGTTTGTCACAGAGTAATTTAGGCCACAGTTCATTGATTATTTATTTCTCAGATCAGCCTACTGTATTTTTGACAAAACCAAGAAAATTTGAAATAACTCAAAACTTTTTTACTGAAAATGTAAAAATCATTTATTATTTGTTGTAAATTTTAATTGACCTGCATACCTTTACAATTTTCAACCCAAAATTGGACATTTATTTTTTTAAGTGCATCACTCTTTCATTATTTGGAAGGTTATTACCCCATACATTTTGATTCTCACATCAAAGTTGTTTTCATGGACACAGTCAAAGTTTTCTTTGCTCCTCCAACCCATTTGTTTGGAAAGAAATTCTGAGAAACTGAAAATTAAACAACTGTGGCCTAATAAATATTCTATGGCATTATACAGTATTTCAATTACTGTACATAACATTTTCATTGACTTAATACTTTAAGTGTACGTAAAAATGAACACAGAGTGGTTAGAAGAATATGTAAATTCTTTGTAATAAAGTGATACAATCTTAATGACATTGAACACAAATAAGTAGGAAATGCTGAATGTTTAAGAATGCTTTAAATGGTGGGAATTATGATACCTATGAAATGATTTCTTGAAATAAGACAAATGAATATGGATCAGATGAATATAACCAGCTTACATAAGAGAAAATGATTATTTGTAATGTTCATTTTATGAACTAGCAGAAGGACTTATTTTAATTAAAAATGAATGTAACAAAACTAAGTCAGACTATGACACTTGAATATGACACTAAGTATCCAATAGGTCTATTCTCGGCCTGTACCATACTATATGACTAATGGTTAAAGCTTGCCTCTGAGAGGCACCAGGAATTCAGGGTGATAATACTTAAATGTATGAACACAAATTTCTCTTTTAAAGTCAGACTTTATCTCAAATTCTGATGAATGGAAACTAAACTGGATGAGAGATGAAAATGTATGTGACATCAAAAAGTGTTAAATTCACTATTACTTAAGAATATGAAGTTAATCATCTCTGTTGTTTTTCAATAAAAAATGAGATTGATAATTGAACAATAACTTTTGAACACTCTGGACGTACACCATGTAAAATATACAACTATCTCATATATCCATGTATCACTAAATACAAAATATCCTAACATGTATGATGTAAACAGTCAATATTTTAAAAGCATGATTACCATGGTAAGGAAATGTTGATTCTGGAATGTCAATTCTGAACAAACTTTTGCACTCAAAATAGAAATTAATATCAATAATAAAATGAAATTTATGAAGTAAAAATGACAAATTTGATGTGTTAAACATGAATCTAATTGGACAAAATATTGAGCAAAATGAAATTAAAATAATAAAATAAGCCAATCAAAAACAACTAATGTTAAGTTTTCATGACTTGGTCACAATAAATTTCTTACGAAGGTACAAAAATGATATCAACATCTATCACAAAAAAACACAATAATCATAAACATACAATATGCTGCATCTATCTATATTCACAGCATATTTTGTATTAAGAAACATTTACACAATCATGCAAGCAGACATTCACTGTCAGACTATATTAATTCAATATCTCAACCATTACGGTTTGATACCAGGAGTAAGAAAAAGGGGTAACAGCTAATACCTAATGTTACTAGAAGACGTTATTACAATCTAGAAATGTTTACCTTTTATAATTGGTACTGGTAAACAAACACATTCCCTATTTAGAATTGTGACCTTTTTTTCTCTTTCAGAAAATATTATTTCCCAAACCAAAGACAAATTTCTCTTCACTCAATCAACTAAAGAACTACCTTTCAAGCATTTAGAAATCCTTTAAATGCAGTTAGTTGATGTGAATTAATGTAATAAAGGAACATTAGTCTTGGGTATATAAGAAAAGTTTTAGTGCACTCAATTCCAAATTCAGTCAAATTACCAGTACCTTTCCTAATAGGTTGTAAGAAATCCCTGATATCAATGATTTCCCTTTCAATTATCAATTCATGTACATTGTTCTTTTGCTATAAACTATGCTAATCTTACCAACTTCGGAAATGTAAATTAACTGATCATTCTCAAGTTCCTACAAAAATCTGAAGAGAATTTCAATACATCTGCTAACCATTAATCAGTATAAATGTTGTAACATCTTGTATTCATACCATACAGTCCATAAAATAAAAACATATATCATACAAAACATAAAACAAATAAAACAAGATTTAAGATGACTATGCCAGCACCAGTTTGGACGGGGTCTGTGGATATATCTTCGTTGGTGTTTGATGATATAACTTGGTGGGTGTATTGGACGGGCTTCGTGAATCTTGTGGACTCATACACGAGTACGTTACATTACCGTGGTACTGATTAGACCCTGAAATTATACAATACAAGAGTGTGTAACCAATCATAATCATCTGGTATTAGAATTTTTCTGCATGAGTCAAGTTCAATCTTTAAGAACTTACATGCTAGTTCTTGTTTATTTTCAAAAGTATTTGACTTTTGCATAAGTTAGAAACAAGTCAACTAATAGGGAACATTTTTGAACATTAATGTACTGATATGATTAATGATGACAAAGTAAGACAATATCACAGGTATTTGGATATAATGGGCGTGAGGGTGGGGATCAAGGTACAATAGAACAAATACTAAATAGTACATTTTCAGACCTTCACTTCTATAAAATATGAGCTTAGACAGGCCTAACTGACACTAACTTTTTCGAGAGGTAGTCAGCAGGACTTTTAACCAATATAGGAAATGAGAAAGTCCTCGCAGAATATAGGTAGTCCTCATTTTATAAGTATAAATAAGATGTTCTCAAATGATTGTATTGAACAAAGTACAAGTTTTATAGTTTAATTTAATGTAAATTTACAGAATTCAAGTAACCCAAATCATAGATAGCCCAACGGGATACCCAGCTTGGAAACCTAGGTAGTCCTTGGAGAAAATAGGTAGCCTCGGGCTAAGGGACCATTGTTAGTGTCGAGTCTGAGGTATGTAATAGTTTAATAACTTACCATTCATTGATGGTGAACCTAGTGGAGATGAGCACACATTGGATTGTTGTGTATGATGTCCAACACCAATACTGAGATCATCTTCCCACATACCATTCTACAAGAGATAAAAAATAACATTCATTTGATGGTTCAACAGAAACAACTAGAGCTGTCACAGAGGTGACTTATACCCCTGCCGGCGCTTTGGCACTAATACAGCAATAGTACACTATATGGCTAAGTTCAGAGGGACATTACTCTGCAATGAGTGAATCGCTGGGCATGAAAAGTGCGTCTTGCACATCTACACATGATGGTAATAACATATTTCAAGTCTCATTGCAATAGCTTAAAAATGTGGAAGCAGTTCGCTCAACAAACTTTATGCAGACCGAGCGACCAACTGACCAACAGAGTGACTCCAATATACCCCCTCTCAAACTTCGTTTGCGTGGGTATAATAAGTGTTTGTGAAACATGGATACTCCCTAAAGGCAAACTGGATAAGACCTTGACCTCTGACCTCATAATCAATAGGGGCCATTGCCATGTGATGACCAACATCCCAACCCAATCTGAGCAATGTATTACTATTGGCAAAATAGTTCTCTAGTTATTGCACAGACAAGGTTTGGTTACTGACAGACTGACCGACATGTGCAAAGCAATAGAGTATTACCCTTTTCAATGAAAGGGGGCATAATTACAAAAATAACAACAGAGAAGAAATCAAGAATGTAAACCCTAAGTATTACAGACTGATGATATAAAGACTTTATTAAAAATCTCACTGTATAGCATACAGTCTGTCTGAATAGTTTACCATAAAATAATGTGACTGTAACACAAATATGACTATACACATTTTAGAGAAAGGAGACAACATCAACAGAGACATAGCATTATATGAAATGTGACTTATATAAAGGATATCAAAAATGGCTGAGAAAAGGGACGAACAGTGTGATATTTTGAATTGGTTTCCAATGACATTGAACATTTATACAAACCATTATCTTAATCAATAACAATCAAAAGGTAATTCCATTGTAGTAAACATAAAGAAAATAAATTTCTTAAAAATCTTACTTGAACAGCAAGGTTTGGTAAAGATGGATCAAATGGATTAATATCTGTGACATTTATTTCTGGCTCTGTAGTAACCATGACAGCAGCATCCCGGGTACCAGGCAAGTGTGAATGTATTTTTTTATGTACAACTTGATTCATCTGTGTTGCCTGTACATTCGTTTGTGCCATTGGTTCTATCTTAATGGAATTCAAGACTTCCACTGACTCTCTGGGAGGCCCGGCTTTTCCTTGCTCAATCAGCTCCAAGTTCTCTACAATCAGAAAACAGTATAAGGTAAATGTTACAAAACTGTGAACATAGGTCATACAGCCAACAAATTGAATTAACAATTCAGGCCTGAAGGATCAAATAAACTTTTGCTCTAGTCATGAAAGTTGTACATGTATAAAAACATTACTTTAAATATTAAGGGCAAGCCTGTCATCTGCTGTTTACAGTTAATACTTTGGCTTTAACTTTTGACACGCTTTTTACAATGACCAACTAACCAACAACCTTAAGCAGGAGTCAGTCATAGAGCAGACCATGGTGTTTTGACCATTTCTGACCTTACATCATCAGCAAAAGTCAGTCATGTAGAGCTTATACCATGGCTCACCATGGTGTTTTGACCATTTCTGACCAGATATCATTAGCAGCAGTCAGTCACGTAGAGCTTAATATGCTATGGCCACCATTGTGTTTTGACCATTTCTGACCAGATATCATTAGCAGCAGTCAGTCATGTAGAGCTTAATATGCTATGGCCACCATTGTGTTTTGACCATTTCTGACCAGATATCATTAGCAGCAGTCAGTCATGTAGAGCTTAATATGCTATGGCCACCATTGTGTTTTGACCATTTCTGACCAGATCTCATTAGCAGCAGTCAGTCATAGAGCTTATATCATGGCTCACCATGGTGTTTTGACCATTTCTATTTCTGACCAGATATCTTTACTTTAGCAGGAGTCAGTCATAGAGCTTATACCATGGCTCACCATGGTGTTTTGACCATTTCTGACCAGATTTATTAGCAGCTGTCAGTCATAGAGCTTAACTGCTATGGCCACCATTGTGTGTTGCAGAGATCAGCCATTTGACTAGACTGAAACATAGTACTCTTAGAAAGACAAACCAACAAGCCAAGAGGACATAATAATGAATCAAAGCATGGCCTTTAGTATACTTCTAATTCAAAGTTATATTAATGTATGTATAGGAAGTAAGTTTAAACCATTCAAACAACAGTTGGCCAGATAGAATCAAATTCATTCACACAGCTATCATGCATGTAAAAACATCAGGAAATGATGCACAGCACTTCAATAACAATCGCATAATTAGCACAAAAAATACTCATCATCCGGCAACAATCTCATTAAATAACCAAACATAAAACTATTCATGAATGCTTTGTGTTGTCATTTTTTGCTTGGCCATTATGCTCAGCACGTGAGAATTATAATGCAGATTGCACTGAAGGAGAATGAGCGACACAAGTATGTTGTAGATGCATGCATTTTACATGTCTCATGATCTTATAATCAGAATATTTATCCATCGACAAACAGGATAAATGCACTCATGTGTGAAGTAATTCTAGTTTAAGGAAGGGCAGTGAAATATGAAGCGAAACAGTATGACCAATTATGAAAATGCACAAACCTTTGCATAAATTATTCAAATTACAAAATATGCATGCGAAACGTAATGTCTAAAGATACATAATCATTATGTCTTCAACGTACGACTTTCAGAAATCCGAAGTCACTGCACCGTCTAGGTGTTAACCGGTGCATATGTAAGACATGCACTTTGTGATAATCCCTTTCTATGAACAGTACTCAATTTCAGAACTGTACATTAGATCAGATGCAGTTATCATAGATATAGATCATTATCCTGTTTTCACAGACAGACTTCCACACATACATTGAGTACATGCAGTACATACAAAGAACATATACCGGTAATATTTATACTATCATTACTTCGGACATTTTCACTCACTTATGAACTTTTAGAATAACTAGGGAGATTATGACATTTACGCATATATATAAATTATATATGTACGGTTCTATCCATGATCATGTATATAAAATTACATTCATCTAACTAAACAAATCAATTCTCAAACATGGTGCTTTATAATAAACATCATCCATCCAAAATCAAGTAAATAAGAAATGTTTTACCATCAATACCAAGATATATTCTCAAGTTTTTAATCAATACATTAGTAATAAGTATTATGAATGGTACATACCTGGTTTGGACATGCTTAATTTCACAGACTCAGGATCCTTTTTCCTCCATTTTACAATTTCATCTTCCATTTTCTCCACCTTCGCAGGATTAAGGCCCCATAAACAGCCCTTACGGGTATGCGTACCATTTGCTTTCCCATCATGCACTTTGGCAAAGCACTTATTTAGGGAAAGATTGTGTCGAACTGAATTCTGAAAACAAACAAATACAAACGTAAACAATCAGTTACGCAGTTATCGCATGCTTTACCAACGCCAGATGATACCACCTGGATTATACTCAAGATGATGATTTGAAGTCATGCGACTGACTCATTAAAATCCTCTGACCATCTTTTAAGGAAAGTTAGTTAGACCCTTAGAAAGGGTAAACTGGCTTGTTGAGGGGAAAAAGGTTGAACTTGAACTATTAGTCAATAACATGACAAAGCATACTGAAATCCTCCTTACATTTAATTACCAATAGGTTATAACCTTGATAGCTACAGACAAATATCTATCCATTCCTTCAGGTCAATTTTATGACCTTCAATTTTTCAGGAATTTAGGGGAAAACACATTTTTTAGACCAGGGGGGGGGATGAGTTGAAAATTCGACCTCTAATCAGTTCCCAAAAGAAACACAGCTTGGAATCAGTACATAGTACATGATGTTCACAAAAAAATCACACGTACCTACGAATGTACCTACAGACAAAGGTGGAAGTATTAAAACTTGTCAGAGAATTAAAGGTCAATATAATACATCAAAATAGTTTTATGTATAAAATAGGGTATATATACTATATTCTTAAGTATTCAATTAGCAGTAAATTAATAACACATAAAGTTAAACACATTTTCAATAAGTAATTCTAGAAATTTAAATTTGTCACCAATCTGTCTGAGAAATGAAATAAAAATTCAACCAGCTGTGCCTCTTTCAATGCAATTTGAATATAACTTCAACAATGGCAGATATATCGCTATTCAATACCCACTAAAACATCCTGATTTGAATTTCGTTATGAACTAATAAAATAAACCATTTCAACTGTTCTGTAGTCATGGTAACTGGATAAAATTAATTATTTACTTAGTTTTCCATTTACAAAAGAACCCATTATAAATCCAAAGTAGAGGTCCCTGTATTGTAATATTGGAAATTCAAAACTGGCTACAATCGATAAACATATGGCAGCCTTAAGTAAATAGGCAGTTGTTTGAAAAGGGGCAAAAACCCTTTGTAAAGACCCTTGATGTTATCAATGAGGTAATACAAGGAGATTTATAGGTATACAATTTTGTACGGTTGTGTAATTTATGTTTGTCAGTGCTAAATAGATTTAAGTAAAATCTGAGCATAATCCCATAAAGTTATTTATAATTTCAAAAAAGGAATTTTAAACAAGGATGACAAATAATGATAGTTGATAGCCTTGTGTTTTGTATGATTTTCATGGAAATCAAGAAAGAAATACATCTAGCTATTAACAACTATTCATAAACTAAGAAACACCAGTTTTATCAAATCTTTTTCAAAATGACCTCTCCATCAAAAATAATATCAGTTTTTTCTCTCTTCTTTGAGAAGAGGCTTTAGCCTGTTGACTTTTGGAAGAATTAGCTAAAAAATTGCTGAATTGTGAAATAAAATAGCAGGTGTAAGGTAGGATTTTTTTGGAAAACTGCATAATTTTAATGAAATTTTCAATTGGGAAGGGGCCTTAGACCTCCGTTATAAAAGGTGAAAAATTCCTGAATATTATGAGAATGTCAAGCACAGAGTTTTCATTTGACCGTTGAAATGGTATTTTAACTCATGAAGTTTTAGGCTCTTGAGAATTTGTACCAATGGGTCGAATTTGCTACCACAATATTCATTTTTTTTATTTTAAATTATAATCAGCCATGGGTCATATATATGTAACTGACCCTCAACTTTTGATATCTAATGAGAACCTAGATGACATGGTTACATAAATATTGAAATTTAAAAAAAAACAGAATTTATTGCAAGTCTAGAGTAAATTGTAATAAAGGCGTTATAATATTAAGGTAAATTTTTTATGCAATCATGTGGTTTTATCAGAAACGACAGTGTGTTTCTATATCCTACTTTTTTTAATTTTGCTCTGTTCAGTTAAAAACCTCTGGGAAGAATTAGCCCTAGATTTGCTGAATTTGGAAATAAAATAGCTCTTGTACATGTAAGTTAGGATTTTTTAAAATTAAAAATAAGTTTTTTTTAGTTCTTCAACCGAGTCACGAAAATCATAGCACTTCAATTTTTTTTGGCATTTTCTTTTTACACTATTTAGTATACTAGCATACAGTAAGAATAATCCTACCTACCTACCCAGTGCTAAAATTCTGGGAAACAAACTTTTTATTTTTAGCCTAAATTGTATATCACACATAAATATTCATATATAACATGAACCTGATTAGGATTGCTTTACCAAAACAAAATAGGGCATGCAAGTTGAATTTTTTTTATTTTGTTTTTAACAATTCTAACATTAATAATTAATCTCAGAATACAGGTAAAACCTTCATAATATTAAAAGGTTCTCTGTCGTTAAAAACTTTACAGGAGTAAACATAACTGGCCCAATATATTATTGCAGTATTATTATTAATGTTTCAAATGTTGACCCCAGAACTAAATATCTGAGGGAAAACGCCAATTAAAAAATACTTTTTTAAAAATTTACCTTTTAATATCAATTTATCAAACACCAGTATATATAACTATGATTAATGAACTAATAAAACAAATAGTGTACCATCAGTTAAAAATATGTAAAAAGATTGAAATCAATTTAGTAATTTATGACATTAATTAAATAGGGAATTGACTTTTAAGTCAGTTTTATGATATCTCCTTTGTGTCACATGACATTTCTGTGTCTGTTAACAGTTGGTGGTAACTTAGACAGAGTGACAGATGGTGCATTGGTCACGCTTTAGTCATGTTATACATCCAAGGGAGAGTAATCACAGTGAATGACATCTGTGATATGACAATCAACCTGTGATTTTACAACTGAAATACCCTCACATTTATAAACTTTTCAGTCAGGTGAATGATGGCATTTTATTTTTCTGAAATAGTACGTTTATTTTCAGTATTATACATATTTTTTTGGTAAAAGAAAAATTAAAAATATTGAAAGTATTTATGTCTGGAAGCCCACGGATTCCTGGCATTGGATTTTTCAGACACTGAAATAAGAGATTTTCCATGAGAGCAAGAGATAAGATTTCAACATGTTGCAAGTAATCATTATTAATGTAAATTCACGGCTCAACAAGTTTAGAAATTTAACTACTTCTACAGCAATTTCAACTCGTCCTGAGTCAATTTCAACTCGTAGTTACAAGAGGACGAGTGGATTTGTTGAGGACCGAAAATCATATTGATCTGTTACTTTAAATTTTTAGATTTTAAGTGTCAAACTTACCTTCCAACCATCTGGAGCGGTCTTGAAATATGGAAAATTATCTCTGTAAATAGAAATAATACTGAGGTAATATTTCACATCTTTAGTTTACAATACTTACTTACCAGTACATAATTATAACACAGAGGGAGTTTGAATGTACTTTTGTAGGATAAATTAAAACCATAAATAAGGCCATCTGTGAAAAGATGTTCATTTGCAGCTTTAAGTGACCAAATTCTTTAACAATGGGTTACCCGGTATATATATAGATAGGCATGTTTTAGTTAATATTTCATGCTTGATTTGAAAATGATCTAGTTGGAATCAATTGCTACAGAATGTACTGGGACAGGTATTTTTTTTATTTTAACTATTTATCACAAAACAATATTTTTAATGCTAATGCTATCAACATATATATGTTAAATAATCATAAATTATGTAGTGTGTATGTATTGTTTCTTACAATAGATAATTATAACATTCATGATGGACATTGGTATTACTGGAAATTCAATTCTGACCTAGTATTGTAAGTGTAGTAATTAGATCTTGACACAGGTAATTAATTACTGTCTGTCTCTGATATAATTTGATAGGATACAAGAACTTAGATATCCAAGAAAGTGAACTAATCCATGACTTAGAGTGACTCTAACTTGGACTGATTAATATTTATCAAACATACAGATAAATTAACACTATGACACAGTCAGGTACAGAAATCAGTCCCTAGATCTGTCATAAGATACTTAATCACATAGCAAGAAATGTACACAAGCCCACAATATATTACATAATATTTCATCATTCACAGGTAAATCTTCATTGATCATAATTCCACTTGACATTTAAGATGTTATCATAGTAGGCAAATATTTGTTTTTCTGATGTAGTGGGAATTAACTCTTCAAAGGAATTTAAATATCTAAGATGCATTTCTTCTATGAATGAATATTTACCAAAATAATGTTCAAGTTTTCATAATTCAGGCCCCTTTAAAGTTTTTTAAATCCATTTTTGGGGTCCAGTATTTTCCTCCGTTCCCCAAGTAAAAAAAGTATTTATTTTTCCCAACTGAGAGAGAAAAACATTCCTAAAAATTTAGTTTTTCATGATGCAAATTTCCCCCATCAAGGGACCCGATACAAATGTACATGTTCCCGAAAAACAGTAAACAACTTTAACAAGGGCTATAATTCTTATCATAGAGAATGTAAATAAAATATGAAAAAGAATATATTATCTTGTGATGCAAACATATGAAAAAAAGTGTAAACAAGATAAGGCCAGGTTAAATCTGACAAGAGTTAAAGCCTGCAGTCACACTGATAAAGTTAGTATACAACATATGGATAAACAGTACTACATGAAAAGTGTAATAAAATGTCAAAACTGAGCACAAATATAAAATACAAATATCTTTGACTTTCAACACTTTCATTTCCTGTCAATCAAACTGGCTAATTATGTGTTAATTGGTTTATTATCTACCCTGCCAATATGATAATTGAGCAGTAATCTATTACCCCCTAGTGTGGCTGGAGTAGATCAAGACATTAAGTGTGCATGAATAAACAGATCTGACACTTCACTAATCAAGCAATCTCACACCCTTCAATATTGACAGACACATAATTATACTAGGTCAGTTATAACTGATAAATTATACTGTAGCAATGGACTTTTTAGTTAATAGGTTATATTTAATAATATATATAACTAAAACTAGTATCAAATGGAAATGGTCATAAAAGTGCTTATCGAAATTCAAATATAAAATTTACAGAACTTTTTATTAGACAGATCACAAAGAATAACTGTTTCCCCATGTCCAAAATTTTCATTGCAATCATGTAAATTATAAATAACACACCAAAGAACAAGACGCTGTATTCAATAAATGTGTAAGCTGTCAGTGACATGCAAAGCATAACAGACTAGGCAATCATCATATATGCCCCCACACATCATTCAGACCTTGCGAAAGGCGCAAGCTGCGGACAAGTCGATAGATTTTGTGTTGCTTATCTCATCAGACCTGCAACTTAATTACCTGAAGTATGCAAATATCATACCTTTTCAGTAAGACAGATTTCTTTTCGGTCCGACTGATTGTCCGGCAGTTTTTTGTCTTTCGCAAATCTGATCATTAAATATCATGATTAGATCATGAATAAATTCGTTATTTACAGAAATTTGGTCATCTGACTCATCTTTAGGCTTAAATTAAAATTAAGTTTGTCTGCCCTTTACCGACCGACCTGAAAAAATCATGCCTACTCAAAACATTTTATTGCAAAATCTGGGTGAACTTTATTTTTATACTTTCGAAAATAAACATGTACTCTGACAGTACTTTCGATAAACATTTAAAGTAGGTATCATTTGAAGTAATGAATGAAAACAATAATGTGTGTTAAGGCACTTAGTACATGTTTATGGTTGATTAAAGCACACAATAAATGGTTGTATGGTTGCAGAATACAAAAAATTAGTATAGAATGCTTCTAGATAGAAGTGTAATTTCATGCTAGGTAAAAGTCAAATTCAGAAATAAAAAAAAAAATGATTTTCCTACCTACCGACCCTCTTCTAAAATTCAGGGTCGGTAAAGGGCAAACAAACATATTTTTAATTTAGGCCTTAATTAACTTCAGGAAGTATCAATTAAGTTTTACACAGTGCATACTTACATCATGAAGTTGTAGATTTCACTTACAGGCAAATTGCCTGTCTGACTATTCTTTAAAGCCATAGCAATTAAACAACTGTATGAATACACAGGTTTTGGGTAAACTTTCTCTGGCTTCTTCTGTTGCTGGGTCACTATTTTGTTATTATTGTTATTTATTTGTGGGGAATGAATTCCATTTTGTAAATGTTCAACTAGCACCGGTGAAGTTAGTGATGGCGATGTGATTGTGCTAACATTCTGTATCTGTTGCGGACATATTGTTATAGGTTGGACGGCATATCCTATCTGTTGGTTATTTATCGAAACAACATTTTGTACAGTCACATACTGTATTTGTGGATGCTGCGTTGGTGTAAGCACTGCATCCTGTCCGTTTATTTTCACAGCTATTCCATTGCATGAATTTATTTGATTCATATGTCTTGTGTTATTTTTCTGCACCTGAGGGGCCGAATGCATCGGCAACACACTCTGTGGATTAACTAACAAATTCGGGTTATTATTTTCAACCTCATTTGAAGCGTCAATCAAACTTTGAGGAACTTTCGATGTATCGTTCCATTGCAAGCTATGAAGCCAATTAGTACCATTTATATCTTGTGTATCCTCAAAATCCATCGATGCAGGGTCATGAATAAGTTCTCCATTTAATATATCGTTAAGCTTGTCTGAGTTCAAGTTCTCTATGTCTAAGATTTGCTGAGAATTCACCTCATTTTCTATCATATCCAGAAAATTGGTATTCATGTGTTCCAAATCGTTTGGCAGGTAATCCATTGCTGTCATCATGATGAAGGATTTTGTTGAGCTGCAAACATAAAATGAAATTATTAAATACCTTTGAAGTTAATTGGAATCTTCCCCTGCACAATCTGATTCAGAACCACTTCACTGACCAACTAAAGTTTGTAAACAAATATGTTTATTCATGTCTTTCATAATATAAATAAATGTCTACAAGAAAGCAACTGGCCATTATATAAAGAAAAGACACAATTATTCGTTGCAATAACAAAAATACATTGTATAGACCAAATAATTCATATAAAAACGAGCTGAAAAGTGAAATTATCACTATCAGCACCATGATTCAATTTAGACTTCAGCATACAGTATTTGTTTAATTAAACAGCACTGCATTGGATCGTAATGTTTTTGTAAAATGCACATTGAGTAACAAAATGTTACATATATTCCGGCAATAATTACATTAGTAAGTGTGTCTATACGTCCCATAAGTGAACAATTGTGTCCGATTGAGAGTATCCGAATTCGAATGAGGCGAAATTCGTGTTCCTAAAATCATCCACAAACTAGCCAGTGCATTGTTTAACGGCATGAACTTGCATAACCAAAAACATCAGGTCAACATGAATAGTGACTTACAGTAAAATATCATTACCAGAAACATGCAAAAACGAAATCTACAGGTGCACATGCAAGTCTATGAAGATATTTACAGTGCAACCGGCGTTAATTGGATAGAAAAATAACAACTTACTACTCATTAAAATCCAATTAAAATTCAATAATCCATTCAACCAACACACCATTTAACACTAGCTTCTTGGTAAGGTATAAATTAACGTCCAGATTCCGACTTTCCAAAAAAATATTTCGAAAATTTCACAGGAAGTTGTAGTATTTTGTAGTAAATCGGTTATAACAAAGAAACGTAACCCGTTCAAAATAGTAGAATCTGATTGGACGAGTGTATCAAAGGGAAAGCTCTGATTGGCTGTTTCATGGCAACCTAATCATATCAAGTCCCATATAAGGAATGTCGGCCATTTTGTGGTTTAATTGAACAGGTGTTGGGAAGATTTCAAAATTATTTACGTATACCGAGCAAAGCTTTTTATCGTTACGACTTGGACCATGATACCAATGGTTTATTTAGGAAATTTAACACAATATTGGCTACTTTTAACCCATCTACATATCTTCAATTCCGAGTTATTTAGTATTTTTTCGACGAAGTTGCTCCGCTCCCGACCTCGATGTATAGGCTGCCGTGATTTGATTGGCTGAATTATAATCCGTAAAATACCGTTGTTATCCGGACTTACTCGATTGCGTCACGTGATATTTATCACCGTACCAGCTGATTCTTGCGTTGGAATAAATTGAACAGTTGATGAATATGTAAATTTTGTTATGTAACGTTTAACGGTTGTTTCTCACGGAGTGTAAACACGGAACGACGTTATCAGTTTATTGCTGGTGCGTAGCGAATAATACGCAAGTTTATTCTCAGTAAATTTCTTTTTCAGGGGCGAAATATATACGTACCCGACCCACAACTATTTCCTCCTACGACCCTAGAATATCTATAATACCCGAAGAAGGGTCCGTCCACTATTTATACGCTTTACATTTTTACGGTACGGTATGATAATTAATTCGATCAAAATGATGTGCATTGGATGCAAGAATAGAATTTCCGTATACACAAATGTATCGAGGGTCTTTTAAATTCATATGTCTCGTATTTTTGAATCTATCATTTATTTATTTATGTAATTTATATTTTTTTGTGAGTGTCGGCCGCTCTCAGAATTAGTTTTAACCTTTTGTATTTCTTGTATTTTGTCTTTATATTACATGTACATTACGTGTGGGGGGGGGGGCTACAAGATCAATTTAACTACTGGGCTGTTTATAAAGTAACCCACGTACATGTATTTATTTGATACAAAATCTCGCACAAATATTTTATACTAATATGTAAATCAGACTTTACCCAAAGCGGCATTATATGTATTACCCTGATATCGTGTCTTGCATTGTAACAGAAGTATGCAGAGGCGGTTCCAAGATTTCCTGTAATATGGGAGGATATTCATGAAAGTGGATAGTGT
This sequence comes from Lutraria lutraria, assembly GCA_964023205.1. Taxonomy (NCBI): domain Eukaryota; kingdom Metazoa; phylum Mollusca; class Bivalvia; order Venerida; family Mactridae; genus Lutraria; species Lutraria lutraria. The sequence goes on from OZ026846.1 coordinate 33,764,570, forward strand.
GTGCTGGGGACCCCCGCGAAATTTTTAAGTTAAAGAAGTGAAATGGTGCATTTTGTTAAGTTTTGAGTCCGTTTTGTGCTAGAAACCCCGACATAGAGGATAAGATCTGAGCTCTTTAGAATGGAATAATTAAATGCTATTTGATTTAATTTCTGTCTATGCCGGGTACGTAAATTAAATTTTGAATTCTTCGTTCATCTTTACGTTCCTTATTCTCAGTGGAGTTCAACGTAGCGCCCACAGCTAGGATCGTTTAGTGAATTTTTCAGTATACGATTGGCGGAAGACACCACCAAGCTTACATCTGCATGGGTAGACCATACACCCTCGATCACATGTTATTTTTTCTGGTAACCGTTTTAGTATTCGAACTCACAGTGCATGGTGATATGGTTTTGTGAACAGAACCATTCGACTCGACACCAGCTGTCCCTTTAAAGTCCTTTTATGCTTTGCATGTACATGTAGATATAATTAAAATTAAAAGTGTGTCGAATTAACAATCTTAAGATGCTTTTATGTAAAAAGATTGTTCAAACTGGCAAGAAAATTGTTTCCTGTGACGATGGATTAATTGACTCGTATACCTTGAGCCCCTGCTCATACCTTGGGTCCTAGCTCATACCTTAGGTCCAATATAGACATATTTGGTTCCAGTCCGTACCTTGGGTCCTAGCTCATGCCTTAATTAGGTCCAATATAGACATATTTGGTTCCAGCCCGTACCTTGGGTCCTAGCTCATGCCTTAATTAGGTCCAATATAGACATATTTGGTTCCAGTCCGTACCTTGGGTCCTAGCTCATGCCTTAATTAGGTCCAATATAGACATATTTGGTTCCAGCCCGTACCTTGGGTCCTAGCTCATGCCTTAATTAGGTCCAATATAGACATATTTGGTTCCAGCCCGTACCTTGGGTCCTAGCTCATGCCTTAATTAGGTCCAATATAGACATATTTGGTTCCAGTCCGTACCTTGGGTCCAATATACACATAATGTGGTCCCAGCTCGTATACCTTGGGTCCAATATACGCATATTTGGTCCCAGCTCATACCTTGGGTCCAATATACAAATATTTGGTTCCAGCTCATACATTGGGTCCAATATACACATATTTGGTCCCAGCATGTATACCTTGGACCCCAGCTCATGCCCTGGGTTCAATAGTAGGAACAGAAGCCAGGAACCAGTCTAGAGTACATGTATTTCCCAATGAAGATTTAGTAACATATTAGACATCAAATGTTTTGTATAACAAGTGAAGGGCTACGATCATAGAACATAGTATTAATCAACATGATTTGTTTATAATTAGTCTTGTGATTTTCTTTAATTGTAGTCTGAAAGTACTTTTAAGGCCATAGGATCGGATGCATACTTATAATTGTTTATTATCTGTGAATTTATCTTTAGTACCATACCATACACAATACCATGTCCATAGGCACTCGATCTTGTGATTTTTATACGTTTACAGACGTTATTTTTCAATTTCACACATCAAACAACGCAAACCTGTCGAAAGAAAAATCCTCATTTTTTTCCCTTATTGAGTGTATAAAATACACCAAGGTAGTAAACTCGCCAATTTTTCGTTTGACGGAAGTGACAAAATAAGCGTGGGTCCCGGCTTTCCTTCAAATCTGCACGTGCTTTCCGGGAACCTTGCTTTCGTTGTAGTGTTTCCCAACTTTAAACGTTTTGACAGCTTTTAGAAGGAAAGCTCAATTCTGTCTGACTCCAACCCTAAATATAACTTATACAATTAGTTTCTAAATATGTATATAGTTTTATAACAGCTCATGAATATTTATTGAGTTGACATCTAATATATCAATATAAAGTTTCAGCATGGCTGGAGTTATATTAACATTATGTCATGGAGTTACTTAATTATTCTTTGGTTAAATGCACATTAAAAAATAGGATTTTTACTTCCATCGATTATACCGCCATCACTGATAGGACGTGGCAAGAACCTGATTAACGTGATGAGGACGCAGTAGGAACCGGTTCAAGCGTGGTATGGTCTTCGTGGACGTGAAGGACGTGGTGGGACTTTTGACATGTCAAAAAATAACGTGGTGGGGACGTGGTCTAATTAGAACGCAGTTCTTATACGTAATAAGAACGTAACAGGGGCGTGACTAAAACCTAGTTGGAACTTCATTGACGCAGAAGAAGCGTGGTGCGGACTTGCAAAGACAGCAAGCGATTTTCACCGCTGTTAACGTTACTACGCTTTTGTTTCTTCAGTGAAGTTCTCTCTGCGTCTCAACCAGGTGTATGCTAAGACCATAGTACGTCCACATCACGTTACTGAAGACTGCACTAGGTTGTAATTTTGCTCCGTCACGTCTTTGGTACGTGCCTGTCAGGTTCTGAGCAATTGGTATAAATACTGGATTCATACCCCATTCTTATTTCCAGTTAAATATATGTTAACAAATGAATGCAATTTGTTATTATACCAGGACAACAAGCCATTTTGGATGCTCAAATTGCCATTTTCTAAATACGAAATAAAAGAAATAGTAACATGAAGCAACCTAGATTATGTTGTGTTAGTGCGTGGCTATCAGCAGGAAGAAGACTTCTGTTCGGCCATCATAACCAGTTAAAATAAATGGACATATGGTACAGTATACATACGGAGCTAGTGAATGCAATGAGGACGTTATTGGGACATAGGGAGAGCGCAGTTCAGTCTGCATGGACACTACGTCCATGCAGACTGAACTGCGCACGTAATTGGGACGTAGTATAAACGCAATGGACCTGGTAACAACGGGAAGTTGCACGTGTAATGAACTTACTAGGAACGTGATAGACGCAGTGAGAAACTGGCAAAGGCATTGTAAGGACATAGTGAGAACCTGGGTGCATCATTTTTGTTTCGAGTTTGACCCCGTCCCAGCCACGTCCATCAAACTTTTCAGGACGTGATGGGAACTTTGCGAGCGTAGTGCGGACGTGCTCTGGTGTGATGGGGGCATTAACCGTGCGGAAAGGTAAAAAGGTGGGCATTGGATGTATCGTTCCTCGGGCCTCATAAGAAGTTTAGGGTTCATGCGAACGTTAGAATAAGTCTGGTAACCAGAAACAATTATTTACGCCTTAATTATTACGTCACATACATTGATTACATACTAGTTCAAGGACTCAAGCTAGAGTAATTGTGTAAGTAGACAATCCAAAAAAAGTCATAGAGCTATACAACTTCTGATTTTACCTTTCATCACGAATTAAGTGAACATATAGTGAAAGAAAATCTTCTAAAAAACAATCATTAACAAATTCTCACTCATACAACAAAAGGGTAGGCCTAAGTATAACGGTGCAGCTATAATTTTGACCCCGTTTCTGACGTTGAAAATTGACCCCGACAGGTTTTCAACACTAAATTTTGAACAAAAAAGTCGATGGATATTGATCAATGTTAAATTTTGATCAATCATGGGGCCAATTTGTTATGATAACTAAAATAACAAATATACATGTACAAAAAATGAATGTGGAATGTTTTGTTTGAAAGAAATCCTAAATTGTTGTCCAAACATCGTCAGATTTATTCACCATCCAATATAGAAATTACTGACCACAAAAAGATCACAAAAGCAACACTAATTTGCGCATGCGAAGTTATTTGACTGTTGTGAAGTGATGCCATTATCTCGAAATATTCGTCCACACATAGAGTACCATGCCTTACGGTAGTGATCTGAGTAATCGAATCGCTTGAATCCAAATAAGAGATTGGAATTCTTGGGCATTTGTCAATAATTTCCCACGAAACATGTACAACAAACGGACAACGTTCAAGTGATATAGACATAAGAATCGGCAATTTTCCGACGTCAGGTGATAGCATAAAAGACAGTGTGATCGTTATCCCGTAACTAACATGCAGAGTAAAAGACGACTTGGAAACAACGTTTTCCAATTTTGATAACAGGAATTGTTCAGTGCAGCTACCTTGGGTGTTCACCAAGTATTCCAGATAATAATTCGAGTTGGAGTCAACTTTGAGGGCGGTTCCACATTTCGGACATTCGGGGCTGTCAAACCATTCATTCAATGCGTAATGTATACTCCACAATGAACCTCGAGTGTACGCATTAACGCCGTTGTTCGACTTTATGCGAAAAATTAACCCATACGTTTGTCCAGGCATACGTGTGTATATATCTTTGCAAGTTCCCTTATGTAGAAGTGTAGCGTTCGGGCAGATGATATTCATGCAGGATTCCTACAAAATATAAATACAAATGAAAAACAACAATGAAACAACGCAAATTGTCGGATAGATAAATGCTGCTTTAAGATCATTTACGAACTCTGTAATGTTATAACTCACAGAAACGTGCTTACTACTTGTCAATGCGAGAAATAAGCCTCCAGAAACATGCATCATACAAAGGAAAAACATAACTACAACGTTTAAGGCAAAGTTTCAAAAACTTAATAACTCAAATGTTTGTATCGGACGTTGCATCACATAGGCGGTTTTTGTGAGTTATAAGGTGTTAGTAACTCATTTAGTTTTTTTTGTGTTAGACCTCTGATAGACATGAACGATGCGGTGGAATTAAAATTTTAACAAACAAATCTGACGTAATAGCTATATATAAAAAATGAATGCATTACGTTGAAAGGATTCCACATTTGCGACCGGTGACATTTTGAAGCCATTTGATGTTCTTCAATAGCTGGAGTCCTAAAGTTTATTAACACAGAAAATTTGGGTTGTTTTCTATAGTAAATGTAAGGTACAATATTTTCGCACAAGTCAGGCCATACTTCATCATGACGTTTATTGCAGAATTTACAATAAACATTCTCAAAATGATACATTACTTCATCCAACCCAACATCAATTGAATCGCGTGTATATATGTTGTTTGTATACGGGTTTTCCACATTACAAGCAAAGTCGATATCTTTATTATATGTTTCCCATCTTCCAGTATAATTGCATCTTATTCTTTTTTCAAAACCCGTTATTTGACTATGATAGCATCGAACAAGGCTCCCGGCATTCTGGTCGGGTGGCAACGGAATTATTGAACAGTTCTCTGTTATGTACGAATACCATTCCTCAACATTTCGACCAGTGATACTCCCTGGACAGTCAGTAAGCAAAGGCCATTCTATATAGTCTGCCACTCCATTACATAACGCACAATGCTTATTCTTGTATACACGCTCGGTTAATGGATCAGAAACCAAAACGAAGTCCTCCAGTTTTGTGGCATCCGAACATCTAGGGTAAGTACGATCAGCTTCGACATTAGAACAATCATCTACTACCCGAAAGTATATATCACCATAACCCATTGCTTTAATTCCTCTGTGGTGGTTGAAATATGATTTGAGGTTCACACATGGGTATTTTACAGAAACGTTGGATTTCATTTTCTTGTCTGGACAACAATTACCGAAGAGTTGACAATCTGGCTCACACGAACACCGCTCACAACATGGTATCAAATTCAATTCATCAGGTTTTCGAATCTAGAAAAAAGAGGGAAATGTTTTATGGAAACTGTTATCAATGTGATAAAGGGTTTTTATCGGTATCAAATTAAATTGTACTGAATTTATTCAAGAATTTGGAGACTACAAGATGCCATTAAACTGAAATACAGTAAAACCTGAGTCCATGGACATCTCCGAATAAAGCCACCCTGTGAATGAAGACCATTCTTTTAAATACCGCCATAGAATATTTGAAACAAAATTACTTTCGAATGAAGGCAATCTGTCAATAAAGACCACATTATGTCTTTCAGGTGTTTATTGTTGACTATAACAGTTATATACAGTTGTTAGTAACTTTATAACATTGGTGCTATTCAATTCGACTCACGTTTCATTACTCCATACTTGTATGATAGTTTAAGACATGAAAATATGATCTTAGCATATTGCAAAATGGTGTTGAATTATTACAATAGAATACTATTAAAATAAAAATAATTTTGCACGACAAAATATAGCATGCGTGATCTCCGTGCCTCGAATGGCAGCCAAAAAACACGCGGAAGAATAATGTACAAAATGTATATTTATTACTAGTATATTCATTATATCGAAATTCCGCTTATGGATTTCAAAATATAGGTACAGTCCCGAATTCTACCCTTCTTAAAAGATATCGTTTAAAATGCTTTTAAATGTAATACACGCATGTCCTAAGAACAAGTCCCCAAAGATTCGATACCAGACAAAGAAAACAACCCAAAATGTAAAGGCATAGAAAACGATGAGGGTTTGCAAACCAGGATAAACAAGTTTTGAATAAAACTACGAACGACTGACTGATTTCCAAGTAAAACATATTTGGAAAATATGAAGAAAAAATAATGGAGGAAGAATACGAACAGAGAGACGTATAAATTCGCCGTATTTACCTTTGTAGCTTTTGAATGGCAAAAATCATTGTATGGACACAATGTGGCTATATCCGGCAAGGTTCCACTAACTGACTGTAAAATCTCTGTGTCTGCAACCACGTACAAACACAGCCAAGCATACCAGCACTTCCACATGACTCTCTCTGTCTGAATTATCAACACATAACTGACAAAATTGTACTTAGATTCTGTCCTTATATATAAAGTAATTTGACGCTTCATATCCACCATACTGAATGTGTGATGTACGTGAACTGTCAGAGGATATGTTGTTGCTAACCAGCGAATATTCTAACGCGAGCTTTATGCAAAAGAAGCAAACATGTACGAACTACCAAAAATAGGTTTCATAAAGAATGGAATCGCGAACTGGTTTCCGGCATGCAGACCGAGATTCGGCAAAAAAATCTGAATTCAAAAATAAAGGAAACACACCAAGTCGACACCCTTGTTCAGATAAGTATCCATTTACAGATAACGTTTGTGCTAGATACCATGTATTGGTAGTTCTAAAAAATATTCCGTGATGCAAGAAATCGAGTTCAATAATTAAATTGCAATACAATTTTCTATACAATTTTAGTATTTAGTTTTTTAGCTTCTTTTCGAGGTGTTGTCACCATTTTGAAATCACGTACGCGTCTGTCATTATTTGTTCAAGTATTATACCTACTCGATGAATACTTATATATTTGTGTTGTATTTGCATATTATTGATATGTTACGGGTGTTCGGTGGTCTAGTAGTAACGATCTAGATAAAACGAAAGGTCGTGGGTTCCAAACTCGGCTCTGCCATTTGATATTTCAGGGGCGCCTTTCAGTGTCATCCTAACTTATACCGAGCCAACTGCTGTGTTAAAGGGGCATACCCAGGAACTTCTGTGTCTTTTTTTCGTACACCAAAAATGCGTTTCTCACTTGTAAAACCAATTATTACCGAAAAGTCAAAGAAGAATGAGCGTTCAAAAATGACCCTATAACGCGCGCATCGGTATTTGTATGTTGATTTGAATAAAAGGCTGTAAGCCTTTTATTGACGACAACGACATTTCCGATACGTCTGAGAGTTTAACTGAGCATGTACGTTGCCTTTCAAGTGAACATAACATGAGCAATACTCACCATTTCAGTTTGTTGACATTTTTTTCCGCGAGGTTCTCGGTTTTGACAGATCCCGAAAGGGTGGAGTTGTGAAAATGACGAATAATTTCTGAGGCCGAAATCGGCAGGTTTGGTAAATCTTGAAATGTTTTTTTTAGTAAACTAGCGGGATATTTTGTAAACATTTTACAGGGCTTTCATTAATTGATTTAGGCATTAAAATGATACCAATTTGATTGCTATTCGAGACGCGTCAGTTCCAGGGCGTGGACATCCGTGTTTGATACCAGGCACGATAAAGGGCCAGGAAAAAACTTTAGGAAATAAGAGCAGGGGTATATACTAGTATAAACTTCCCGGTTCATCTGTATCTTATCCCCCTTTTCTCTGGGAGGGGCTCTGAAATGACAGTAGATATCGTGTGGGCCGTCAAACAACAGATAAATAAAACTGACATGTAATCGGTTGGGATTTATGACTTTTGTTTGAAATAAAGATCTCTAAATTATCTATACATGTATGTCGTGTCACTCCGACTCGTGTGTGTAAGTCATTGGTGAAGTGCGAGAATTTACTAATAATCCCGGGAACAGGTCCAATTTCATTACTGGAGTTTAGTTTTCGTACAGACTTTCTGACTTGTCACTTTACTGCTACCAAACCCAACAAAGTGACACACGGATCTCATATCACAGCAAATCACGACATCAACAAAAGTGAGATCGCAAAACTAGAGAAAAAATAACACTTTGTTTTAGCAAGGTGTCTTTTTATGAAAATCACGCCTTCCGTTGGTCGACTCTCAGTCTGGAATATCTGTGAATTTCATGGTTATGTGGTTACAGTTTTAATGTTTGTAGGTTACAGAACATTTTGCCGTCCATATCTTGTTAATCTTTGTATTAATATACTATTAATCGGTATATGAAGATACATCTTTATATCGAGTGCTCAGCGCAACACTGTCGTAACTTGTTCTTATTTTAATATGAGTTACGACACTGTTGCGTTGAACCCTCGATATGCACACTTTTCTATTATAATTTATATAAGAACCTTTCCCTCTTATTTCACATCATATGCTGTATTAAGCAAACACTGAATAAAGGACTACACTGTACACAGGCCAACTAAAGGGGTTTCATAATACAAAATGTATGTGATACCACATGGATCCCTTATGGAGACCACAATTCTTTACGAACTTCAAGAGTTGAGTAAAACACCGATGGTTTTGTGAGACTCAAAATGTATTGATGATGAACGTCAAAATTCGAGAAACTTCAATATCATGTTCACGTTGTACAACGTCACATCCTAAAATATCGATGTCTTATAAGCAAGGTACAGATATCAGTCAGTTTTACTTTGAAATATTCTTTGGCATTTTAAATACATTTAGTATTAATGCCAAACATTTGACATCATCTTCTAACTTGATAAAATCTTGTTGTTTTTCTCATATTTTGAACTTAACGAACTTTGAACGGCTGAAGTGTCAAGGTGCCCATCTTTATATCACTTAAGGTGTAACAGACGTATTGAAACGTATATAGCACTGTAGCACAAATTACAAAATGAAGGAACGACTTTGTGGTACGGCGCCTACCTGCGTCTAACACTTTTATACGGTAAGTGCATGACAACACGTTTCACATTTCTTGCACATACCGAAGACAGTTACTACGGTTAAATAAAAGTACTGAAAGTTGAGCTTGCATGTATACTTGCACTGCTACATGGAACGTGAACTACATGTAGTTTAACAATTGCATGAAGGGTGTAGAAAAACGTAGAACTTTAATCCGAATCAAATTTCATGCGCTCTGAGTGAGTTGCAGCTATGGACTGCTGAACTATCGTACAGTTTCCAAAAAATACTTAAGCAAAAAAATAGATCCTAACTAAAACATATAAAGCACTGTCGATATGTATTCATTCCACTTCACGCTAGCTAACATCATGTAAGTAATAAAGTAAATTTTATATAAATCAGCCATTCTCAAAAGTTTGACTCACATTCAATTAGGAAAATGTGAATAAGTCACAGTACGTAATTACGGAGGAAAACTATTATAAATGTTATGAATTGTTGTAATCTTTGTGTGGGAACTTTCTGATTTCATTCACGCCCTTATTGTCGACGCCGGTGAACAGCGCCGTCTCTTATGGAATGCACGTTTTATTGGCACATCATGGAGGGTTAACTGGATCCTGTTCAATGTTCAGTACAGCCAGCAACGAACGGGAAAAAAATGGAGGGAGCACTAAGTCTTATTAATTACTTTTAATACGTTCATTTTAGTGTGTGAACAAAAATGTTAGCATATATTAATTAAAACTTTATTTTTCACCATGTCTATTGTAAAATGCACTTATTAATCAATGCAAGGGAACGGTTCACCATAATAAACCAGTCATCAGTCAAAGTTAGCACCACAACACTAAAACTCCCTTACCGGATGTGACGTCTAACGGAAATATTTTGATGGATGAAAACACCGCTAGCACGAAAGAACGACAATTCAATCGATATCTTGCCGTAAATAAGGTGAGTATGTTTTATTTTTTGGTGTTATTTAACAAAGAACTTTATGTTTAACTATATTATTAAGTTATTGATATCTAATTTGGAGGATAATGTCCCGAAATTAGAAAACAAATCAACAGTTGAATAAGTAAGAACATTAAAGCTGGATTAATCTACTAAAATATAAATTCTCCGAGATCAATATTTAATCAAGTGTTTTGGAATTATATGTACTATTGAAAAATGTAGTAAATCAGTCCTATAGAATTAGTCTCCCATTGGAAGATATAAAACTAATTTCATTAAGTTGAAGCCATAATTTGAGTAAATTATAAAGGAATAATATCAACCGTGAATAAGTGAGAGTAATGCTGTATTGAGACATTCTTGCCTTTTCAGTTTGAACAAACTTCTGAAGCTTTAAATGGATGCCTGTCTTACATTAGTAACGATGTACAAATTGTACAAGTTTAATAAAGTTTCTGTTTCTGTTCTTACATTAGTAAAATTGATTATGAAATTACAATCCAAGCACGAAAGGTCATCAAAATAAAACTTTCATTGCCCAGGTGAAACGTATCATAGTAATTAGCTAAAAACTATGATCAATTCATTGCAAATAATATTCCTTCACAAGTCTGGTTACATTTAATCGTCTTTCTCAGTTTCTCTGATATAAGGTAATGTTTGCAGCTGTATTTGATATCAAAATATATTTATCAGCATAAATTCAGTTCATTTTGTGATCTGTTTGGTAAATGCACATTGTGCACCCTTTGCATCAGACTATATATCTGATTTACATGAATTACAGATCTGTATATTTATCCTGTTCATCAGCACAAGTTAGGCATGCTTTTCTAGGCACTGTAGCGTTGAATTTATTAATTGTGTATTTTTATGAGCAGCAATGACGACAATCTCATCATTATTCACCATTCTTTACCTTGACTTTGTTGATCCTCATAATGTATAGAATTGTTATTTCGTATATGTTTGAATATATTTGTATGTATTTGTACGTGTATTGGTATTTTGTTTACAAAAATATTTTGTTCTGTTCATAAACATAGATGCCTGATCCCTTTTCAGAGTGAAGCCTGTCAGAGTGTTAGTGAGTTAACATTGTGCAGAAAGATCACCAGAGACCTCATAATTACATCTTTGGAATTTGTTTCTAAAAGCAATGGTTCTGTTGGTTAAATCATGGATGATAACGAAAATAGTACTTGGCAGCAAGAAAACTTATGGTGATGAAATAAATTGTAAATTCAAATATAATTCACAACAAAATCATTATTTTTAAAGATTATTTCATTTTTGTACAACAAAGTCATGACAAATTTCATGTGTGTCCAAATGCAGGTACTATTGGTCCGGAGTTCATTTTCAGTACCTTGACAGGGAAACTATTGCTCGAATGGATCAGCCCGTTCGATCTCCCCACCTAAATCCCATCGAACACGTCTGGAATATGCTGCAGAGAGCGATATCTGAGCGTCCTGTCCAGCCAACAACCATCAGACAGCTCAGAGAGGCACTTCCGGAAGAATGGACTCGAATCCCACAACTTACGATTGGACGGCTCATCAGAAGCATGAGGAGTCGATGCAAGGTTGTTTTTGACGCACGAGGACATCAGTCTCTATACTAAACACAAAAGTTAGCACTTTTGATCATTTTCCTACAAGTTTCTTTCCCCACACATACCCATAAAATGTCTATTTTTTACCCTGTCCTCCGAGGATTTCGACGCTGGTATCATTGAAAATAACCAAACTTTAGTTCTTACGTATTTAATCCAAAATGTTGATAATGGCATACATAACAAAAAGTCATCCTTACTAATTTTGAGTAGTATATGTAATACATGTATCTATATTCACATTGTCACGTGACAAAATAAAATATATTTTTGCATCTGTTTGTAACAAAAGATACATGTATGTATAGGTTATTTAATAAAAATATGTTCTGTTCTGCTCTACATTCGCATTCATAGGCACCATATTTGTGTTTAGGTTACATGTATTCCACTAAATACATTGAACATTACCAAAAGCATGGATTAAACAGTTACTTTGTCAACAATCAAATTAAACTGTTGATAGCAGTTATCTCAATATTAATTAAACAGATCAAACATAATTAACTGACTTATTCAATAAAGTATGACAAAATAATCATCAAGATACAAAATTTATTTATAGCCTATTGCATATTAACAAATATATAACATTTGCTATGAATGGCTAGCTTAATCAGAATCATGACTATAGAAACAGAATGTAATGCATACCCCACGTCATCACCTGAAAATACACGTGGTACAATTTACTCAAATTAAAAAAACATGCCCGCCCTACGGGTCATTATTTACAATACAATGTTTTCTTTGTGATATATTGGTCACATAAAACACGCATTCATATACATGATGGTAACATATACACACAACTTAATCCTTGTGTTATTACAAAGTATGGACTACTTTCTAATCTGCACGTGCTTTCCGGGAACCTTGCTTTCGTTGTAGTGTGCCCCAACTTTAAACGTTTTGGCAGCTTTTAGAAGGAAAGCCGGGACCCACGCTTAAGATGGCGAGTTTACTACCTTGGTGTATTTTATACACACAAATAACGGAAAAATTGAAGATTTTTCTTACGACAGATTTGCATTGTTTGATGGGTGAAATTGCAAAAGAACGTCTGTAAACGTATAAAAATCACGGAATCGACTGCCTATGCTGATACGTTGTTATAACAAAAGTTTACTAAATGAGGAAAAATAAGTTGTTTATAATACCATTTATTGACAAATAATTACGAAGCAATTAATTTAGAACACACAATTAGAATAACGGTAGTTCCAGGTTTTAGGTATCATTTGCGAGCTCGTTTTAATCAAGTGCATACTTATAAAACGCTATCATTTCGTCCACGAACGTTTCGTCCAAATCAACAGTGACCTGGCAAGTTTTTAAGGCGAAGATGGTTAATTGTCAAAGTAGAGGTCCCTATTGATTTTAGGGTTATAAAGAACTTCAGTGAACATGTTCACTGTAAAAACGTAAAGTCGCCAATAAATGAAGAGAAAGTATACTAAATACTGCTTTGATACTGTTTTTGACTTCTTTATTTTACAGGTAAAATAATTCCAATGTCTTCGACAGCATCACCATCCTTCATATAATGCTTTTGTGCACTTCATGATGATGTGCTATGCAGTAGCCTTCTGTCTGGATTGTGATGCTGTTGAAGTGAATGGTTTCCACTGGCGGATTCAGTTATACAAAGTCCCCGACTATAGATAGAAATGAAATATCATTCAATGTGATAGCATTCATTTATTCAATACTAAAGCGCTCGGACCCAAAACTCAACAGAATGCACAAGTTCACTTCATCAAATTAAAAAATTTCCCGCACTCCTATATTTTACCTCAAAACTATCCAAAAACTGCCATATTTGTTATGAAAATATTCCTATATTTTGGAGAAGACTTGGTTGACAGTCTGATAACTCTCATACAAAAGAGCATTGACCTTGGTCAGTAGATTGCCACTATTGAATAACACTATAACACAAACAATACTTTTTCATCAGTCATTGCATCACTTTTTGGCGTCGCCTTTAATGCTTTTGCATCAATGTTTTACTTGTAGTCAATTTGACATGATGCTAGATATCTAAAGAAAAAAATGCAGTCCAAAACTATGACGAATAAAAAAATCGTAATAGAAGAGTGAGAAAAATGCAATTTCATCCCAGTTTCAGGGGAGGTATAATTATTTAGTTAAAGAACAAATAAATCTAACCTTTTGAGTGTACCAAGCAGTTATTCATGCTGGGTAGATATAAGACACATAAATACATCCTAGAAAATAGATGTTACGGGGGAGATTATACTTTATCATGTACAATTTTGATTTCTATTTTAATTATAATCCCTGTCTATATAAACACCTTAAGTAAGACATGTTCCGCTTTTGAAATCTTCAAAGTTTGATGTACATGTATGTTTATTACAACATTTTTAGCTCGACCATTTGAATAATGTATAGTGGAGCTATCCTACTCGCCCGGGACAAGGACTTAAGTCCTTGCCCGGGAGTAACACTTCGGTCAAAGTTTAATCCACGATTTGCGTGCAACTTCTTGTACAACTTCATATCTTATCAACCACTAAAATATATGGTTTTTTTTAAATTTGTGATCCGATGATAATTGGAGGTCACTATCCAAGGTCAATAACTCTGACATGAATTTTGACTGAATTATGACACTGAGTTTGTGAACTTAGAAAATCCCTGGTTAAAGTTGTGCATGCAAAATCAATCCTCAAAACTACTGAAGACACGTACAGGACACAAAATCTAATTTTGACTGTATTGGTTACTTATACCTAATAATATAGGCTTACACGAGTATAAAATATATTTTATATATGTTAAGTGTGAGTTAATTTTGGAGACACATTTTATACACGATCAGATTTGTTGGGAAATGCCTTTTCTCACTAAAATGAGCATTTAGATATTTTAGAATAGATCCAATATATTGAAATAAGTAAGATAATATTTGACTCTTAACATTTTGTCTAAAAACATAACTTTTTTATATTTTCTTTTTAAGAGAAAACACCAGAAACATAACGTTTTTCGTTAATTAAAACGTCTACTTTCTTGTTATTTTCTACTTAGAAGTAAGCTTTAAGATGGATTTTCTCAATTTGTCTCAACCCAACATCTGTCGGCAAAATTATAATGTACAAGTTTATACACATACATTCAGTATTGCAGCTATATTCATTTATTGAATAAAACTACAGGTGTGATGCAAGATATGATCCAACAGCTAACACAGTATTTTTGTTATTGGGTTAAATAATTTAGAACGGTTGAATTATTCTTATGTTTTGACTGATGTAGAACAGAAAACAATTCAAATTAAAAAAAATATTTTAAAAAAAAACGAGGTTCTACCGAGATTTGAACTCGGATCGCTGGATTCAAAGTCCAGAGTGCTAACCATTACACCATAGAACCGCTGTTGTCAATTATGAAATAAATACTGTGTATTTACCTTTTACTCATTATTATTCACTCTGTATCATTTGAACGCTTTGTTTAATAGAATTTGTAAGCGTTTGATAACCTTGATGAAAAATTATCGCTATTTGTTATCTTAACTTATGCGTTCATTTTATTTCTTCAACGACTAATAAGCAGTGTCATACATTGATGTCAGCGACTTATTTCAAGTTTGTTTGATCATGTAAGTTTTTTTGTTAATACTTTTATATCAGCTCCCTCTATAATGTGATGGGTGGGGAAGTAAAAAATACTGATTTATCCTCAACATGGAAAGCGAAACGTATGTTGATGGAAGAGTCAAGGGTTAGTCACCCTGTTCTTCTTCCAATATAGTACAGTCACCATCTGGCTTATAATCCTAACTGGCGCAGCGCAGTGTAAAAGGTGTCTATATGTACAAATAGTGATTTTAAAAGTTTGTACAGTGCAGGTAAAAAAATGCCAAGTTATGTCTGTACTCTGTAGTGATTGTAGAAATATAGCTACTTTCAACAGCCATGCTGTTGAGTTAAATCTTAGCAATGTGGTCGAGTGTCCGCCTACAGTGCTAAGGCTGATCATAGTGATGGCAGTGAGGTGGAATGTATGGGGACTTCAACTAGGCCGTTGACTATGCGGTACATCATGGTCACCTTTGCATGAGCTCTGCTTTCTTGGAGAGTACATGTAGGCCACTGTAATTGCTGGAGCATCTGCGTCACACTGCTGGTTCTTATGTAGTCTGAGATCATTCTTGCGGCTCTACATTGCACCATCTCAAGTTTACAGACATTTGTATTGATGAATGGATCCCAGATGATAGATGAGTATTCCACGAGAGGCCCCACCAGGGTTATGTAGCAGGCTCTTTGTTCTTCCTGGGGCATTGATGAATGTTTCTCTGTAGAAATGATCTGGCATTGTTGGCTTTCTTTGTTTAATGTCAATGTGATGGTTCCGACAGTGATTTTTGGAAGTGTCCGCTTCTTCTAATATATGTCCATGTATGTTATAAGGTTGTCTGATAGGGTTTTTCTTGTTGGTTACTTGGAGTACCTGACACTTTTGAGGATGGAATTCCATTAGCCAATCCTTCTCCCATCTCTGTAGGTCATCTAGGTCTTGCTGTAGGGCTCTAGCATCTTCGTCTGTCATGATAGTGATGATACGACGGTAGAGGGCACAATTGTTCATCATCACTATAATTGGTAGTAAATACCTTATTCTGCCTCTGTTTTATGGGAGAATAAGAAGAATAAGTTAAACATTGTAAAATTGTAGTTGTACATTTTTTCCCAATTTTGATTAAAACATCGCAAAAATTCCCAATCCCAAGGGTATGGGTCATATTCCCAATTTGATTATTGTTTTTCACACGTGGTTAATTGTTAAATTTGGACAATGATTAATAAAAGCATTTATATCTTATATATCATGGAGTTCATTTAACATATTATTATTAAACACTTTGATAATGTTGATATGCATGATACACACTTGATTTTTCATTCAACAAACGAAACCTGCCATAGTTATAGCAAGCACCATGTTTATCTCGAGCATTTATTCTGGTGACTCCTCAAGATAACAAGGTTTTACTGTATAATGTAATTGCTATTATGTGTCTAAAATTGATCTGTCTGCTCTGTTTGTACTTGTTTTTCCCTCTATGATATTTGCGTTAAACTTGATTGTTTTTATTAACGCTCTAAAGTTAGGGACTTATATTGACTAAAACTATAGTTTTGAATTTTTTTATTCTTATAAAGTGAGATTCCTCTGAAAGACTTTACCTCTTGTAATTGTTGACTCCATCCAGTAAATTAAGCTTGAAGAATGTTTTTATAGATACAAATATGTGAAACAGCCTATCATATATCAGTGACTTTCCTAATTTTTATTCAGAAATTTGATATGACACAATATCTGCACCTGGCTAGTATGTACGTCATTTTGTTAGCAACTATTGACTTGGGTAACTGATTGTACTTTTTTGGTGAACTCTGTACTTTTAGGACTGTTAATTTTATATATCTTTATTAACCAAATCAATTAACCATTATGGCATAGTTTATTTAAGTAAAGATGGATGAGACAGTTGGTTGCTGTTATCCACTTTTTCTGAATTGCTGGATGGATGCACTGCAAAATTTATTTGTTCATTGAAACATTCCATTACTACAGAGAAATGAAAATGGGTAACAAATAGCTGGAACACTCCGGACAATCACTTGGATCAAACATTGATGAAATTTGATCTTGTACCACCTTATCAATGCATTATCTGGTGGTTGTTTATGTAAACCTAATGTCTGTTTCATCCTTGTTTGGATTGGTTTTCAATAAAGGATTATTCTGCACCCATAGCGGGATAAATAAAACGTACTTCTTGGCAAAATAGTGCAAATTTTCATACAAGCACCAAATTTGGTATGATGATGCATACATGTGTCGGGGTTAATTTAAGACCATGTGCCAACGTGTACCTGGTCAGGAACGCTGTGGTCACGCTCGGATTCGAACCCACAGTCTCCAGGCTATTTGACGTGTATAATACATTGTAATCCATAGTTTATGCTCATAATATCATTCTTACCGTAAATATTCCGGGTTTATAACCAAACTGAGGTACACGTACTGGTATACTAAAATATTTTGACAGTTGTTTAGGCCAAGGGAATAATTATATAGGTTATTGGAGCGGCTAAATTCGGAAGGTTGAGTTAATCATGTTTTGCCCGACATATGTAATTTTGCTGGTATCTTTAAAGAACTTCAATGCTTATTGTAAGAAAATAAGGTTCAAAGTCTGCTTTAAATTTTACAGTTCATCGAGTATATAAACATCCGTCTGTCATAGAAGTCAAAATGCGTCCGTCGGTGGTACGTGGCACTACTTTCATTTGATATAAGATGAACACACTTCGTTCAGTTAATCAGTAGTATTGCAAGTTTAGGTTCATACATACCTGCATTTTCAAAATGCCTTTTGCTGTTTTCAGTATTTTGTAGCAGACATGTTTGTCTAGGAACCGTGCCTCAGAATTTAGATGCTTGATTTTGTTTTAGTCTATAAGCGGGTTTCAGGATATCTAACGAACATAGGACAATATAAAAAAATATGAGAAACGGTTCCCTGTATTATTCATTTATAGTAATTTATTTTAAGGCTAATTGTTGTTATATAGTTCTAAATACTGAGTAGTTTGTATCGTTGATATGAACGTTTGATATTGGTTTATAGAAGGCCAACCAAATATGCTATTTGTTTCAAATCACTGGCAATATACTTTATACACTGGATTTATTTAAGTATATACTTATGGTTTAGTTTTTAAATCTGTAAATTGACGAACTTGATGTGACCAGTCATCGAATACCGATACATTAATGAGTGTGCCAAAAACATTCAATTCCTTATTGGCCAAACTCAGAGCCGATTATGATGTAGCTCTTGAAATGAAATGGTGTTAAAAGTCTTACATCTCTTAGCAACAGAGAAAGACGTTCAATACAAAACGTAATGAGAAGTCTGTCGAATATTCGGCAGGCATTTGAGAAAAAAACATTTGCTGAACTAGTTACATACATTTTTCGAAACACAAACTTTGTCGGACGAGTGCCATAGTTCAACTGTCTGAGCAGGCACCTAAGACTTCTGAATTAGAACCGCATTAACGCGGTAAGAAAGTCTTATTGACTTTGAAGAAAGATACAGGCCATGCATTGTTTGCTGCATGTGCTAATGATCCATGAAAACAAATTCAGTGGTAATTTCGTACCAGAAGTCAGTTGATATCAGTACCCAAACAATCTCTTGAATTAGTGAGTAAGGTACAATATGGGTCAAACAATGAAGCACAGATGGAACAGTGCAACTCTAAGTCTCCTTTGCAATAACTCAATTACTTCAGTATAACTGTCATAGAGGTATTCACCGTACATCAAATGTCCATCTTCATTCCAAGACAAACGAACCCCCATTTGCTATTTACATTGAACTTTTGATTTTGTGTAGACAAGGAAACGACATCTAATTGATATCTTGTTTCAGTGCGGTATATGTACATAATATAAACATGTCCTTGAAATTTCCACAATGGTTGGAGGAGATGTTGTACAACGATGTTGAGTAGTTTGTTCACCAGTGCTACACCGTGGACTCTTTACAATATAACATTGATAACAATTCTGGCTCCACTACGTCAATATCATCATTTCATGGGACGGAAATTTCTTTATTTCAACATACGATACGAACGTTGCCGGTGAAAAACAACCATGTTGACTTGTACATTCAAGAGATTGTTTGGGTACCCGCATCAATCGGTGTACCATCTATACCCGAACAATACGCAAATATAATTCTAGCATACTTTTTTCACAAATTAATCAACCATCTTCATTGTCTGATAATTTTCTTGACATGGAGACCAGCATTATCAAACAAAATATGAACTTTAAATACCAATGCCTTCAAAAGGTTTTGATTGCATATCTTGCGTGGGCAACTTTCCATACCAATGAAAAGTGGGCGTCCTAGTTTCAACTGACGCTGAATGCTGCCTTACCCATCTTACATGAGCGTTGCCATCATAAAAAATCCATCTATAAGGTCCGAGAAGTCACCAATTTCCTCAATCCATATCAAGTTCCTTTGTTCGCTCTTGCCAAACAAATTCAGTGGCAATGACAAAATTTCGTTGTTTATGTTTGGTGGTTTGCACGTTGAAATGATGTCTCTGAAAGTTATTGGTATTATTTTGAAAGATAGTGGGTGGATATCGACACTTACAGTGTCCAATATCGCTACCATGGATGTTGCTGAATCATCCTTTTCGGCATACAATGTTTCTAGAACACAACTTGCCCACCAGACCACAGCGTGTGCTCTATATAAATTAAAATTTGGTGAATATATACGGGATAATCTGAGACCGTTCTGAATTTCAATGTCTCCTGATTGAAGACTGGTCTGACATACCAGAAAAGATAAGTTCTCAGATTTAGTTTTGGAACCAGGTTATTGCACTCCAGATAATAACACTTATATATTTGTCCAACCATATGGAGCAGCAAATTTTGTATTATACCGTAAAGTATTTGTTCCCTTTATTTTCGCATTAGACCAAATAAATTATGTTAGTTCGGGTACTTATTCATTTACATGATATGGTTTTAATAGTTGATAATACTTTTATCCTTCAATAAAAACACAAGGTGTATTTATTTAGTAGAAAGTTAAAGCATGACGTCTGGGGAGTGAAATCTTCAGTTACAATGAAAGCAAACTGTGATCTTTTTACGTCGTTTTATATCTTGCCAGAAACGTCAGTTTGAGAGATTTTCTTTTGAAGCACAAAGACCATACAAAACCTCCTTCGCTTTCAAACAATGGCATTTTGAATTATTCAAACTAACTCGCAACTTTTTCAAGTACTCGAACAAAACGTGACAACCCCAATAGACGGACCTCTTGCCGATGCTCTGATTTTTGTAAATACATGTATTAATAATTTTGGTGCTGCGAAAACGTTTGATGGCTAAATTACTGTTGTTTTTGTGCTATTCCTAGTTGCTGCATTCTAAGACATCCTCTGATAGAATGTGTTTGATCTTTATCTTCCTAATTTTAAAGCAATGACAAGAACGGCTCGTTGATTAGACAGTTGTTAGTAATGGATTCGAATAAAGTTTCAAGCAACAGATATACCTTTTAAAGGTGGATAAGTTCGGTAACTGATTAAAGCATCTGATACTATATTTGAGACGAAAAACCAAAGTGAGATAAGCAGTACTGAGCACTACATAACTATATTGACCCAATGCACCCATGAAGAAGCTGACACTATGATATTTTGCGTATGAAACACGCTGTGGCTAACCGGGCTTGAAAAAGCATGTGGTGAGGGGTTCTGACACAGACATTATAATTCTTTCAGTGTCTATTTTCAAAGAAATCAATACTGACACTATTTGGGTGGAGTTTGGTATTTAAAGCAAAATACTTCAGTTCGTTTCTGGTGCATGTAACTGTCGAAACAATTGGGCAAAAGTTTATAATTATTAAGTTCTCCCATTTTTCAACGCATTTACCGGGTGTGACACCGCGTGTCTGCCCTCCATGAAAAGGACAAAAAGACTTGGAATGTAATGTCTATTTAGGTAAGCAGCCCTGGGCCCCCTCCCAATAAATCCGGATGACTTCTATCCGGAAACAATTAACGATTAACTAATGTATGCCTAAAACTGCACTAAGGCAAGTTAGTCACGTTCTATATACAACTTCTTCTAGAGGGGGGGGGGGGGGGGGGTTATTTCACAAACTTCGTTTGAATTTACTTATATACATGTATAAACATACTGAACATGTTATGATGATGAACTAAGGTAGTATAATTCATTGGTATTGAGAGTTTTGATAAAAAGTTCTTTGACTGGAAAAATATTTGGCGGCCATTTTGAAAATTTGGCGGCCATCTTGAATCGAGGCACTTGAACTTTGGCACACACCCTAAATTGTTTCTACATATCGTTCCCAACATGTGTGGAAAATTTGGTGCTTGTATGACAATTTGCACTATTTTTTCGTTATTTACCCCGCTACCAGGAGTCTTTAGAAAATAAGATAGTGACATCTGTATCTATGAAGCTTGTTTTCAGGAAATTATGCAACTCTTCCATTTTTTTTCCAGAGCTACTCAATATTCATTTCCTGACATTTATGTTGAGGTATGTCATGTTAAGAAGAATTTATTTGAAAGCTCGGAACAGAAGTAGATCCACTGTAAAGACATTATGCAGCATTCCAGGTAAATCATTTATAAATATGCGAGAATTTTCCTTCGCTAGTGATACTGTTACACAAGCACTAACTAATTTGTTAAATGCATATGCAAATAATTATGAATGGAATATTATGCTATGTATTCAAGTGGTATCTGTATTTTGAATTTTTACACTAATTTAATTTTTCCACAGCATAAGATCAATGTCAGATTAATTGCTACTTTTGTTGCTTAATGGAATAAAATATTGGCATCATGTTTTTGGCTTCTTCCGTGTTTATTATCTTGGCTAAGATTTTCTTGCTATTTTTATTATACTAAATATTGTTAACATCATCCTGTCATCATCTACATGTTTCATGCATTATAAACTTCATGTACATGTCATGTAGTTCTGTTAAAAGAGTTTTACAGTTGTCTCCCTTCAATTACATATATCACTATTTTTTAAAGAGCATTAGACCATCCTAAAACAATATTTTGTTTGTGGTTTTATGCTACCTATTCACCAAAAATGGCCCTACCTACTTTTTAGCTCACCAGAGCACGAATGTGCTCAGGGTGAGCTTTTGTGATCACCCTGCGTCCATCGTGCGTCGTTACGTGGCGTCCATGTTTACTTAAAACAACATCTCCTCCTACACCGCTATGCCGATTGCAACCAAACTTTGCTGGAATGATCCTTGGGTGGTCCCCTTTCAAAGTTGTTCAAAAAATTAAATTTCATTAAAAACTCTGGTTGCTATGGCAACAAATAGAAAAAACTTAAAAAATCTTCTTGTCCGAAACCACAGGGCCTAGAGCTGAGATATTTGGTATGTAGCATTGTCTAATGGAACTCTACAAAGTTTGTTCAAATTATTCCCCTGGGGTCAAAATTGGCTCCGCCCCAGGGGTAACTTGATTTTACATAGACTTATATAGGAAATTAAAAAAATCTTCTTGTCAAAAACTACAATGCCTAGAGCTTTGATATTTGGTGTGTAGCATAGTCTAGTGGACCTCTACCAAGTTTGTTCAAACTATTGCCCTAGGGTCAAAATTGGTCCCGCCCCGGGGGTCACTTGATTTATATAGACTTATATAGGAAAATTTAAAAAATCTTCTTTTCCGAAACCACAAGACCTAGAGCTAAGATATTTGGTATGTAGCATTATCTAGTGGACCTCTACCGAGTTTATTCGAATTATTGCC
Organism: Lutraria lutraria; assembly: GCA_964023205.1. Taxonomy (NCBI): domain Eukaryota; kingdom Metazoa; phylum Mollusca; class Bivalvia; order Venerida; family Mactridae; genus Lutraria; species Lutraria lutraria. Next base: position 33,787,676 of record OZ026846.1, read on the forward strand.
CTAGGATCAAAATTGGCCCTGCCCTGGGGTTTATTCTATTTTATATAGGAAAATTTAAAAAATCTTCTTCTCCGAAACCACAAGGCCTAGAGCTAAGATATTTGGTATGTAGCATTGTCTAGTGGACCTCTACCAAGTTTGTTCAAATTATTGCCCTAGGGTCAAAATTGGCCCTGTCCTGGGGTTTATTCTATTTTATATAGGAAAATTTAAAAAATCTTCTTCTCCAAAACCACAAGGCCTAGAGCTAAGATATTTGGTATGTAGCATTGTCTAGTGGACCTCTACCAAGTTTGTTCAAATTATTGCCCTAGGGTCAAAATTGGCCCCGCCCCGGGGGTCACTTGATTTATATAGACTTATATAGGAAAAATTAAAAAATCTTCTCCAAAACTGCAAGGCCTAGAGCTTAGATATTTTGTATGTGGCATTGTCGAGTGGACCTCTACCAAGTTTGTTCAAATTATGGCCCCGGGGTCAAAATTAGCCCTGCCCTGGGGTTTATTCTATTTTGTATAGGAAAATTTTTAAAAATCTTCTCCGAATCCACAAGGCCTAGAGCTAAGATATTTGGTATCTAGCTTTGTCTAATAGACCTCTTTTAAATCTGTTCATATGATGGCCATGGGATAAAAAATGGCCCAGATGGGTCACTTGATCTTACTTGGACTCGTTTAGAAATATTTTAACAATGTTCGTCTCAAAATGACCTTTTCTCCTGGTGAGCATTTATAGGGCCATCATGGCCCTCTTGTTTTCAGTGTATGAATAGCATTTTGACAGGTATTTGGGGTTCAATGTAAAAAATAAATTGTAAAAAAATATTACCAACCGGTACCTACATACCCACTGAAAGTTTTCTCAGAGTAGGGTTACCACAAACAAAAAATTTTTAAAGGATGGCCTTAGACACATCATGACACCTAATGATTCATACTTTGTATTTGTACATTTTGATATCATATAACAAGATATAAGTAATTGTTTGAAGAAGTAAATGTTATTTATTACCTTAGTTGTGAATGCCTGCTCAGGTATTTGTCTTATTTTCTTTGTACCTAGAGTAAATAAGAATTTTGAAAATCATACGCAATTAGATATATTCTCATACCAGAAGATTGTGTGAGACAAAGGTAGTTTTTTCTTTCTGACTCACTGATAAAAATGTCTGTGTGGCTGCATCTTAAAACAAGTGTTATCCAGATTTTCAGATGCTGAACAAATAGACAATATAATTTTGTACATCTACATGATTGTAGTATCTTGGAAGTCATCTTTCTGAATCATTTATTTATGTCCACATGTGTGTATATTTTCTGTTATATGAATGTTTCCCTACTTCCCCTCTCATAGTTAGCATTTTGAGAAAAATGAAAAATTGTCGCTCACCATAAATGTTTTTAGCCTTTGATAATCACTTAATTATATGGAATGCAGGGGAAGAAGAACCATTTAATTATACACGAATTTAAGAAATCATTCATTAAGGTTTACAAATTATGCAGTAAATTAAAAATACACAGGTCTGTAAAATCTATCAGTAGCTGTTTAATCTCAACGACTTAACATTTTCATGGTCTGTAACATGAAATTGTTAAATTGGTTTGACTCACACTGAACAGAAGGTCATGTTTTTCTATGTATTATTACACATTGTAATGATGTTGTTATCTGGGTTTGATTCCCGGTTATTACCCTTCCGTGAAAATTTGACAATGTTGATTTTCCTCCACATGTGGAGAAGTTGACGGTTTCTAGTGGAGGGGTAAGTTAGTACTGGTTACAATAAAGTCCAGGAAATATTTGTCAGGTGAATCGGCCGCTGTATATAACTGAAAAATTGTTGAAAAACTGTGCTATTAAAACTGAAATAAATGTTATAATAGAAGGGAAACAACTCAAGTAGACTGAAATTAAGTGAACTTTGAATACAAACTTACAGTTAAATACACTGTGGATAACCTTTAATGTTTTGTGTTTGAACTTTGCAAATACCAAAAAGTGTAAATCTGCCATTTAGATATCTATGTTTCCATGTTAATATATTTTCAAAAATAATATTTTTTTGTCAATTTAGAAGATTTCATGTAGATCTATTCACTTTAGGCAAATGTTAGAAACTACATCTGAATATGTTAGTACATTGTATGTACTTATATCAGGTATGAATGATCAATACTTAACTGCAGTATAGTCAATACAGTCTGGTCAGATGAATTTGAACATCCCTTATCCCAAAATCATTTAAATGATGGACAATATTTGCTTAGTATATGAAAAATGAATATATAAAGCTTATATTTTTTTTTATACTTAAGTTCTGAGCAAAATTTTCTTAATGTCAATATTGTATTTTTTAGCACTTAAAGAAAATCATTGAAAACACTTGGTTCTTGCTGATATGTACTATTTAACAGTAGTATAATATACTATTTTACAGTAGTATGGCTGTATTTTATTACCTGTTTCTATGGAAAAATTGTTAAATGTTTCCAGACTTCCTCCAGTTTGTAGTAAGATGATTGTTACCCCACCCATACCTATCGACATATAATTGTGCTGTATTGGTTGTTTCAGTGTGAAAAATAAATTGGAATTTTGTCAAGAATTTGCAGCTTAGAATTACCTGTGATTTGAGATATTACATATGTGTACAGCCGAATATAAGCTAGTATAACCAATAGTTTCCTAAACAACTTGGTGTTTAAACTGTATATATTATATGTATGCGTATAATTAAGTATTCATTTTAATGGATAGATCTGATGCAGTAATGTTGTGACTATAACTAACAGATGGGGCTGACTGTTGTGGTTCATTAATCATTATAAAAAAAGTTAAAGTATGCTCAGTGAACTGTGTTACATAAATGGTTTAAGTTGGATAAATATGACCTTGAGAGGCCCCTGCTCCAGACAAGGTAATTATGGTTTATCTTAAGGGATTTTCAGGGGATTAATCCCTATCTTGATGCAGACATGACATTAAGGGCTTACTTTATTTGATAAGTCAATTTATAGTCTGGCTTGCTTGAAAACTTTCATCAAAGGGTTGCACAGCTATATTTTATCAGTATCTTGTATTGAGACACCGTGGGACAATAAACCATTAGAGGTGATTGCTCCGTACAGTACATTGATCAAAATATTATGATGTTTTATTATGAATGGGATGAATTATGTAAATCTATTTTTTATGCATATGGTACTGATTATTTAATGAAGTGGGGCTGGTGTATATGGGTGTGTTTTTGTCTGACATGTTCAAAATGATGTATGTATATTCCAGTATAATGCTATATATAACATATTTCATACATATGGTATGGAACACTTTGGACAAAAACACACCAATTATACATAATGCATATATATTTATATGTGGTATTATATAATACATATAAAATTATATGTGTGATAGGTGCATATTAATTTTTGGTCTTTTTCACCCTTAATTTATAGATTCTATTGTACCACTTAATACAAACTCAAAAAAAGTTCTGCATGTTTTTTAAAAGATCTTAGCACTGTTTGACAGTCTTTGAATTAGTTTTTTGTGGCAGGTTGCCCGCCAATATACTTTATGAAGAAAACTCTCAAAAGACAGGTTGTCCGAATAAGGACTTAAAGATGGAAAAAATTCTTTCGGGCACCCGACTAATTCGAAGACTATTTGATAGATAATGCTCATCCCTGAATATATCATCAATCCTATATTTATCTATCTGTTGTTTAACAGTCCAAATTTCAATCAGGTCACTTCTGAGAGAGGGGAAGTAAGATACATGTACAAAACTGGGCATTTATATCCCTACTCAGATATTTTTTTCTGGTTCTTTATCGAGCCCAGTGTAAAGCTCTGATACACGCCTCGGCCTCGCCCTTTTTCTTTGATTTTCTAGACACAATACTTGGCTCAGTCGTTGGGATTGGGGCTCTGAAAAAGCATCCCTGAGAAATTCAAAAGGCGGAGCTGAGAATTGAACCAACAACCTTTCGTTCAGTAAGTCCCATCAAGTTACAGATAGACCTGATTGATCTGATCTTTTTGTTTAAGGATAAATAGGTTTGAACAAATAATATATAATCAGCATAAAATCATCATGTACTATGTTCTATCTTTGAATCAATCAGTTTCTATGAGTTATAATCTCTGAGTGCATGACATCTCTGTAGTTCATGTGTGAATTATATGTACGGTAGATTAATGAATCATATCTGAGAATATTTAACATTTAGTGATGTGGTATCTTGTATTTATAAATTGGCTGGGATATTCACCAGCCCAATTAGCTCAGTTGGTAGAGCATCTGACTTGCAAGGAGGAGGTCACAGGTTTGAGCCTGGCATCAGGGGACCCTCCTACATAGCTAAAGTGAAATCATAAGTCTGCTGGAGCCTGGCATCAGGGGAGACCCTCCTACATAGCCAAAGTGAAATCATAAGTCTGCTGGAGCCTGGCATCAGGGGAGACCCTCCTACATAGCTAAAGTGAAATAATAAGTCTGCTGGAGCCTGGCATCAGGGGAGACCCTCCTACATAGCCAAAGTGAAACAGTCTGCTGTTGATTCATACAATGATTATAAACATGTAGGATCTCATGGCTTGATTCTTGTTGCTGAAATAGATTGATGCAGCTTAATTGCTTCATTCTATTTCCTTGTTAAATCATAAAAAAAATATATCTAATGTGACACCATTTTGAAATTTATCCAGATTGTGTCTTATTGTAGGCCTCAGGCTTGTCCGACTGTATCAGATAAAACAGGATCAGTTAGTATTTTTCTATACTCTGTATGTGATTATGTAAGCTATTGTTAGTATTTTATAATAAATGTCATACTTGATTTTATGTGTAAGTGAAGACGACTTGAAAACTAGGACGAAAGTGACATAATAATTATGTACTTATATCATAGGTATATAAATTATAAGATTTTATTTGTGTGTGTGAGTTTTGTATTTGTGGTAGGGATAAGTTTTAATGAAGTTTTCATGGAAATAGTAAGATTTTTGTTGTTCAGTTATTACAGTGGTTTATTTTTATGAAATTTCATAAATTATGTGAAGATTATTTTATTTCATTTCTGGTACAAGTAATTTTTTTTTCACTGGGGATTAACAGTGAACTAACCCCCAGGTTTCATTTGGCGACTTGTCATGCACACCTGGGTGGAACCATGGTCTCTCTAAACTAGCTGGACACCTTCCTAATATATGTGAGGACGAGCTCCCTTATCTGACCCCTATAGTAATGTCAAAAGTTCACCATCAAGATAACTTTTTAAAGGAAGTGTTAATGAACTTTTCATGATGAAACTGGTTGTATATTATCTTAATATTTCCGTGTTATTTGTTGAACTTAAATTTTAAGTATTTTATCATTTCCGTCTTTGTAACGATTAATTTTACATCTTGTCTTAACATAAAATCAATAGTTGTATTAATGATTATGAATGTATGATTCTATACATCTAGAATTAATATAAAGCAAGTTTTTGCTGTACAAAAAATGAATATTTTCTATTTAGGTCAGGAAAAACAGACTGTAGTGTTTAGGATACCCGACAGACCTTATTCTAATTTTGTCTGGCACCAACACTGACCGTCCTGTAGTCAAAATTGAAAAAAATAGGGGAGGAGTTACACCTTTTACTAAAAAAATGGGGGGAAAATCAGCTTTCCATAACCGTCCCTTGCTCGGTATGCATGAATTTTTATGCGGACTAAAGCACTTGTCTTTCTTAACTTAAGTTCCTATTGTCGCAGTGCAAGTCTAAAAGTAAGTTCATCTTCCATGTACTTTAACTTTAATAGCCTTATGCTTACATCTACTGTACCGGTAATTGATATTTGTCCAAAATGTCCTGATATACTATTTCTGATCATAACAATGTTGTACAATTCTGTGCTGTGGGTTGATTCTGTAGAAATCAGAGATAATACAACATGACTCACTAATCATTTGTTCGTTATGATTCAACTGATGGAGATTATTCAATACATGGGATCATGTGTCAAGGGAGACAACCTACTGATGGATAATTGATGCTGTATTTATGCTTCTGCATTGCTTTGCGTTAAAACAGTAAGACATATTGAAAACTTTACTATATGTCTTTAAATTGTTAAATGTTTGACTCCGTAGTTAGATGTTGATAATTGTATTGTATGTGTCTATTATTTTATACTTCAGTGAGCACTTAATGTATTCTTATTGTTGAGTGTTTTTGTAACCATCTGTACTGTTTGTTGTCTCTGTTTACAGTACATTATGGTGTATGTTATATTTACTTTACATTGTCATTGATTTATCATGTCTACTTCATCATGTTCTTATACATATCAACATCTATATTGTCCTACTATTGGTGAAACAATTTGATGCCTCGTTTCTGGGTCATATCCCCTTCACTATAAGATCTTGACAGGCATCAGCACAGTCATCATTATCATCATTATGACAGACATCAGCACTACCATCATTATCATCATTATGACAGGCATCAGCACTACCATCATTATCATCATTATGACAGGCATCAGCACAGTCATCATTGTCATCAATATGACAGTCTTCAGCACTACCATCATTATCATCATTATGGAAGGCATCAGCTCTATCATCATTATCATCATTATGACAGGCATCAGCACAACCATCATTATCATCATTATGACAGGCATCAGCACAACCATCATTATCATCATTATGACAGGCATCAGCACAACCATCATTATCATCATTATGACAGGCATCAGCACTACCATCATTATCATCATTATGACAGGCATCAGCACTACCATCATTATCATCATTATGACAGGCATCAGCACTACCATCATTATCATCATTATGACAGGCATCAGCACTGCCATCATTATCATCATTATGACAGGCATCAGCACTGCCATCATTATCATCACTACAATCATTATGACAGGCATCAGCACTGCCATCATTATCATCACTACCATCAATATGACAGGCATCAGCACAGTCATCATTATCATCATTATGACTGGCACCAGCACTGCCATCATTATCATCATTATGACAGGCATCAGCACTACCATCATTATCATCATTATGGCAGGCATCAGCTATGTCATAATTATCATCTTTATGACAGGCATCAGCACAGTCATCATTATCATCATTATGACAGGCATCACCCTAGTGAAAATAGTCACCGGGATTCCACCGGAATCTTCACCAGAATTCCACCGGAATTCAACTGGAATTTCACCGTAAAAAACACGCGTAATTTTTCCTGACACCAGTGGAATACCACTGGTATTCCGGTGGATATCCACTGGAATTCCGGAGATATCCAGTGGACATCCAGTGGAATTCTGGTGTGATTCCGGTGAAATTCTGCCAGAAAATTCCACTGGAATACAGTGGATGTCCACTGGAAGAAGAATATAATTCTAAGAGATTTAAATTAATTTATTATCTCACTTTAAATAATATTTTGGATCAGTAATGATCTTGACTCAACTATATTAAACAGCTTGTATGCAAAGTCCTGAAATGTGGACTTTAATGGGCTGGCTAATTTTAAAATGCTTTGAAGTGGATAACATACAAAAAATACCCCACCCACTTCATTTCATCATAATTATACATATATCTCTTAGAAATGTATCTGTCATGTTTGGTTCAGTTGTAAATCATTAAACTACAAGAGCTTAATTTCCAGTACACTTACCAGTTTATTTACATCATAGTTTTAGCAGTGTTTCCATTTTCATTATAGCTACACTTCATTTGGTTATGTTAACAGTCAGCCATTTTGAATTTTAAACCATGTGACCTAAGATGTCATGAAAGTTACTTTCACTGGAATTCCAGTGGTTGTCCAGTGAACAAGACAAATTCCACTGGAATTCCGGTGATGTCCAATGGACAAAAAATATTCCACTGGTATTCTGGCGAATTCCACCGGAATATAATTATTCCACCAGAATTCCACTGGTATTCCGGACATTTTTTCTATAGGGTAGCACAGTCATCATTATCATCATTATGACAGGCATCAGCACTGCCATCATTATCATCATTATGACAGGCATCAGCACTGTCATCATTATCATCATTATGACAGGCATCAGCACAACCATCATTTTCATCATTATGACAGGCATCAGCACTATCATCATTATGACATGCATCAGCACTACCATCATTATCATCATTATTACAGGCATCAGCACTACCATCATTATCATCATTATGACAGGCATCAGCACTACCATCATTATCGGCATCAACACTAGCATCATTATGACAGGCATCAACACTAGCATCATTAATTATTTTTTAGCTCACATGTCACAAAGTGACAGGGTGAACTTTTGTGATCAGTCTTCATCTGGTGTCGTGTGGTGTGCGTCGTGAAACTTTACCTTGTGAACACACTAGGGGCCACATTTTTAGCTCAATTTTCGCAAAACTGGGTCAGAAAGTTAATATCAACAAAATCTGCGATATTGGGCCATTTTGGGCACCTGAGGGCCAAATAAGGGAAAACCTTGTGAACACTTTAGAAATCACTGTTTTGATTGGATCTTCTTGAAACTTTGTCAGAATGTTTATTTCAATGATATGTAGGTCAAGTTTGATAATGGGTCAACTGCGGTCAATAACTAGGTCACTAGGGCAAATTTCTCGAAAACCTTGTGAACTCTCTAGAAGTCACTGTTTTGATTGGATCATCATGAAACCTTGTCAGATTGTTTGTCTTTATAATATCTTACATGAGTTTGAACATGGATCATCTTGGGTCAAAAACTAGGCCGCTAGGTCAAATCTTATGAAAAACCATGTTAACACTGTAGATTTCACAGTTATAATTGGATCTTCACCAAACTTTGTCAAATTGTTTGTTTTAATGATATAACCGTTAAGTACAAATATGGGTCATCTTGGGTAAATAACTAGATCACCAGATCAAATCTTAGGGAAACTTTGTTAACATTGTAGATGTCACAATTTTGATTGGATCTTCACCAAACCTTGTCAGAATTTGCCTCAATGATATGTGGGTCAAGGTCGAACATGGGTCTGTCTGGGTCAAAAAACAAGGTCACCAGGTAAAATCTTAGGTAGAAACCTTGTAAAAGCTGTAAATGTCATGGTTTTAATTGGATCTTGGCCAAACCTTGTCAGATTGTTCATCTTAATGGGTTCAAAAATGGGTCACCTAGGGTCAAAAACTACTGCAGCTAGCTAAGGTCACAAGGTCAAATCTTAGGAAAACCTTATTAATACTGTAGATGTCAAATTTTGATTGTAACTTCACCAAACCTTGTCAGAATGTTTGTCTTAATAATACAAACATGGGTCATCTGGGGTCAAAAACTAGGTCACGAGGTCTAATCTTAGGAATACCTTGTCTATGCTGTAGTTTTCATGGCTTTGATTGGATCTTCATCAAACCTTGGCAGAATGTTTGTCTTGTTTATATGTAGGACATGTTCTAACATGGGTCATCTGGGGTCAAAAACTAGGCCACAGGTTCAAAACAATAATTTAATGAGTGAACAGTGATTGTCATGTGAGCGATATAGAGCCATCTTGGCCCTCTTGTTTACTTTTATAATTTATGTGATTGTTTTAGTCTTTAACATCTTCTATATTAAATGCTATCAGCAGATAATGTTGTCTGTTGTTATTAAATTGTTGTCTATTCCTGAGGGGGGTGCCGGTAGTAGTAATGTTGTAATTACGTCTATACAGACTTACCCAGGAATTTAATTTCTGTGGAATAGAAACAAAATGTTAATCTGTATAGTCTGTGAGATAATGGAAAATGCCTCAAACAATATATAACATTTTCACATCAATGGATAAAACGTTTCTTGAATGTTCAATTTGTTTGTGTTGGGTATGAAGACATCCCTAATGTTTGTAATGATACAAAGTGATACAGTGCATTTATGCTTTAGGCAAACATCTTAAGTGGACATCTTTTCCTGGTGATTTCAAAATGTCAGGTTCTAGGAAAATTCTTGTGTTTATAAGGAACTTATAGAGTTTAATTTACATGATATTAATTGTCAAGACTAAATGTGTGTGTTATTCATTATAAAATAGTTATTGAGGAAGTTAACTGTTTTCTGGGTGAAATTATTGGAAATAAGGCCATACTGAAAAAAATGTTTGCTTAGGGTAACCTTACCCAGAAAATATTTAGTGGGTGGGGTAGGTAGGAAATAATTTTTTTACAATTTATTTTTTATATAGAACACAAAATACATGTCAGAATGCAATTTTATTATCCTAAGAGTTCAAAAAAATGTTGGGTAGGGGGCTTTTCTAGTGTTAGTACATGTAGGTAGTTTTACCGCAAACAAAATATTTTTTAAGATTATGGCCTAATGATGTAGACAAAATGTTACATATATGTACAACCAGCATCATTAATTATAGTATGGTCTTGATTTATTTGTGGCTAGTGGTTTAGTTGATATTTGTTTTATAATTTCAATTAAACCTCAATCTTATTATCAACCTTTCACCTAAAAAACATGTTATGTCTCGATATTGAGATTTTATTATTTAGGTACATAGAGAGTAATATTGAAAACTGGTCTGAAATATATGGTCTCATCGTTCAGGGGCGCTCACAGTAAGTAATTTGATATTTGGATGGTGGAGAGGGATCTCTTGTCTCAAGTGAAGTTTGCCGAAAATTCTTTTTTTTTTACTGAAATATTGGGGCGGTGTTTGTTGGACCACTGTTTGCTGGAATTCCTACGGAGGACCAAATTTATATGGAAGGAAGCTGTCCATGGAGCTGGCCTCCAATAGCTAGGTTGGTGGTACACCTGGTTTCTTCGTCCTCCTTTGAAGCTTAATTGAAAGTTACCAAATGAAACTAGCTGTTGGTTCAACAATTGTGTTTTAATCCATCTCCTGTTAAAGCATTCCACATTTATGTAACTGAAGATTTTTGGATGAGATTATCTCTTATTGAGGTCACCAATAATTAGAATTTATTGAACCAAGTCTACTGTATACAGTAAATAGATTCTGTTACTTGTCTGAGAAAATATCAAAGTTCATTCTATATACTGAATGTCTGTTTACAGTAATCAATTGATGGTTGCAATAATCGGTACCATTTTCTTGCTACTGCAGGACTCGATAATAGTTGTTCCACTTCTATTTTGTTTTACACTTGGTGGGGATAAATTATTCAATACCCACAGTTTAAAGGCTGTCATCACAGTCTATCCATAGCTATGAAAGGTTCATGCATTGTATTTTAGGGGTTATAATTCAAACCGCCTAATATCTACTCTGTAATTCATTATTCTATAGAACAATCCATTGATTATGATCAATAAAAATGTTTATCTAAGATAGAGATATATATATGAGGACACTGTTTTTGTTTGAAAATATGAAAATCAAACACATTGAATTGAAGTGGTATTTTGTAAAATTTGTTTTTATGCAAGGTATCATGCTGACTTAGTCTGTGATATCTTTAAAATACATAAAACCATTTGATATGTAGTATAGTGTCATATTGATTTGCTGATACAATTATTTACATAGTTGTTGCATTTGGTGTACAAAATAATCCATGGCCCATTTTAAGATCCGATTGATGTCCTGAGATGATCTTCTAGTGATAGATCAATACCAAATAATATTTGGAGGTCATATTGTTAAAACAAGTGAAGTTTGTATGGTCAAGGTCAGTTGTGTTATGTAATGTAAACTATGCCATATTTATGGTTCTTAATGAAATACCGGTATATAGCTCAACAATGTGTTTTTAGCCGTGACGGAAGATACTTTTATAATGCACTAAATATACTGGGTACATACATGTATAGTATTTGAGCACTAATCAATAGGTTTCAGTCAGATTAATTCAGAATATCCATGTCCGCTATTTGACTTAGTGAATTATTCTGAATAATTTTGTTATATCATGGTCAAGCTATACATATTTCTACATTCTGTATGGTGTTTGCAATCTGTTCAATATGAAAGCTGTTATGTTTGAATGCTAGTTCAAGTATTCTGTGAATCAATATCCAGCAACTGATATCAATATATTCCACACACATTGTGAACTTCTCTCACCCAGTAAGAAATTCCTTCACTCTTCCTTATGCCAAACAATTGTTGTTTTTGTTTTTTTATTCCATATAAACTTGATCTATTGTAGTGTTCTATTCTGAAGCACTAAAAGATAAAACATCATTACAGATTGGTGTATGGGAATTTTTCCAATATTTATTGTGTTCCGATATGAAATCGAAGATTGGGGCATTTACATGACTAGATTCACTAGCCAGCAGTATGTAAGTACATGGTAATGATTAGAAAATGAAGGATTTGTTTCCATGTATGGATGGCTTGATTACTGATTGATCTGTGTTAGTGTATGTGGGTGGGGGATGATGTACTGGTATTGTAGTTATGTAACCTACAACTGTATAAGGTGATCCGGAGTTAAAAGATCTTCTTGCTGTGTTTCCTTAATTGTGATAGAAAGAAAAACATCTTGTGTCATCTAACTGTGTATAAGATGAGAAGATATTTGTCTCGTGTTGTTGAGCAGCAAGTGATTTTGGAAATTATATGAACATTATGTTGTTTGGATGATAGTGGATGCTTCTGGTATGCTGTTGTTTTAGGTAAGTGTTGGTGAATGTGGAATCAATGTTCAGAAAGCATCTAGTACATTACTACAATCAGTGATCAATGATTGCGTTAGTAGGAGATTTCTGCATTATACGGCCTGGGAGACTTAACCTTCTATGTTACACTTTGTGTAAACACAAATATATTGATCTTCTATCATACATGAACACAACTATAGTCATACCTGTGTAATAAGCGGCCACCTCTAAATAAGGCCACCCTATGTAATTTAAAGGCCATTTTTCTGAAACTGTCATTGTTTATTTAGAATAGAATACCTTAGCCTTTAGGCCACTTCTCACAAAAGGTCACATTATGTCTTTCTCAAGGGTGACCTTTGTTTACAGGTTTGATTGTGTGTCAAATCATATATACATGTATCATTCTGTCTGTTCTTATTATATTTTATTCAATATTATGTTTTTCCCCAAAAAAGATACATTTTTGGATGAACCACAGCTTCTTTATCATAATATAATAACAGTATAAAATTGGGATCACAAAAGCCGAAATACAAAATTTATGAGTTTTAAGCAATCATATTATATATTTTTTTTTATTGAAGTTGTAGAGAGAATGTATTACAATGTAGAGCTTACAGAGAGTTGTAGGTACATGTACTACCCAGGTACAGGCTTTCCTTTCCCAGGTCTTAAAAAGCGGGATCATTTAATTTATTCAACAAAAGGATCCTTGCTGTAATTGTTAACTCTGACCTTGACCTCAGAATTTGGTATCGGATATTCAGTACACTAATGTGGCATACTGTAACAAACATGATACATACTTTTATATTACATATTGATTTACCTGGTACTTGTTTAACCCTATTTTCATTTTCAAGGTCACAGTAAAAAGTATCCCTATTCTGATCTTTGACTTAATTTTTCTTTCTTTTTCGTTTCTGTATGTGTACAGTTGTTTGCAGTATCTGTATTGTAAAATATCCATACTTGACTTGTTACAATTTGTTTCTGTATTATTTATAAAGTCTGCAATAGGGTGTAATGTGTATTAATGATGCCCTTGTTGCCTTACCAACTCTATATGTCACAATATTTGATTAAGCATAGTTATTTGTCAGCAAAAAATCGTAATTTTGTAGATCTATATATCTGTTACCTATATATCATAGGTTAAAAATGTGCTATCATTATAGTGACGTAAAACTTACAAGATTAATGTATTTTCTGGTATTTTGAGATTTTTGCTTGAATGCCAATTTCAGAATGGTTACCATAACACTCAAGATACAAGAACTTGGAATTGTTGAGTGAGCAGTCTTCTAGTTATAAAATCTGTAAATAAATAATCATATAAGAGTAAGTGAAGTGTTTGTTGTCTGTGAATTAGTTATTTGATGGGAAAATCCATAAACTTTCTTAACTATGCTGTCTTTGAACTACCGGTACATTAACTGAAACTATTTCATTCATTAAGAGAAGTTGTCTTGCACCATGCAGTCATAAATTAGGTCACTGTTCTGAATTGAAGGTCACAGTGTATCTTGCAGGGGTTTAGCTTTGTTAAGTGTTACTTACCCTTAAAACTTTACTGATCTTTAATGTAATGATTTAATATACAATGTAATAGTATTTGCCCCCTATCCATACTAAGGACTTACCAGTTAGTAATTGGGTTCCTTGTTCAAGGGTCAAGGTCAGTCTTATAATGGATATTCTAATGTCTTCACTGTATAAAATATACAATATATCCATGTATATCAGAATAACTGATACTTTGATCTACGTAACCTTATAATGTTGTTTTATTACATAATTTATGATATTGTTAGCTTGTCACCGGAACCCTTCTTAACAAGATTTGATTGGTCTGTTTATCATCAACCTACCAATAAATGACTAATAGATGTCAGTACAATGTGTGAGTACCAGAAAAAAGGTCCATTATATTGGTAAACATTGGTTTATTTTATTCCATAATTTTACTTTCGAATGGAATTCATAAAACATGATTTGTATGCCCATCTATGATGTTGGGGCATATAGTGATTGTCCTGTCCGTCCTTCCGTACAATTAATTAAGGTTAAGTAGATTTTACAGTTTCATCTAGCACCTGAACACTTTGGTACTTACATGTACACAGTAGTTGCTAATAAGACCATTCTCAAGCCACCTGTAATCATCAAACACACACTTTGACCTTGACCATGTACAAATGGTTTATTGCTTGACAACAATTGCCAACGGGGGGGGGGGGGGGGGGGGGCTTATGCATTTATTAAATGCAGCGTCTTGTTTCTCTAAGTATCCTTGCATTATACTTCATGAATAGTTCATGAAGTTTAAATAAATATTTGACAGCGGGGTTGCTATTGAATCACATGACAGATGTGTTTAAAGTCCAGTTTTATTTCCTGTGGACTTTTTCTGCTACTTACATGTAGTTACTCAGGGAACATTATATAATGCTCTGCCGATTGCTAAATTATTGTTACTCTGCAATTATTGGATTTAACCTGACATTAATTAATGGTTAAGGGTTAAAATGAAACCAGATTGCTGCAATAAGGTTGCCTGGTTTCATGCAATAAAGTGGCGGCAACAATAGGCTCTTACTATGTCTTTGGTATGTCAAGTAATTTTCTAAGCCGAGTTACATAGAAAACCATTTACTATGCTTTGTTTGTTTTGCCCTATATTAGTTTCATTAGGTATAGTTTATTTTGTTCATCAAGAGTGTTTAGCAAATATCCATGATGGAATTAGATTGTTGTCTTCAATATTGCAAGACTTTTATTAGAAAATGCTGTTCATTAGACATTTGATGAAAGGGACTTTTTGACCTTGCATTTGAGGGCACTGCTCTAATACTTACATAATGTGGCTTGTTTGAAGTAATGGACTAGATAGTTGATACACAAGTGGGTGAAAATTGTAATCCATGGTCCAAGTTTATCTCAGTGAGTGAGGAGTGGACTTAAAGGTGGCACACAATGACCTTTACATAATTTTTTAAAACTGAAATATATTAGTTCATCTTTCCATAGCCGTCACTGACTATGTTAAATACTGTATATTTATCTACATCCACCAATCATGTTACTGTTAAACTTTAGTTCCCGTTTCATGTAGCAGTGCAAGTCTATGTAAGTTCAGTTTCCGTCAGTGCTTTCAGTACTTTGATTTACATTATGCTGAGGCACCCAAGTGTGCTGCATATTGGACAGTGGGTTTACGGTTAATATTGTCATTTCATTTGTTTGTGTATTATTTTTAAGTTTCATTTGTAGGATAAATATTCTCTGCTTCAAATATATATACTAGATATTATATCTAGTGACTGACTTACTGAGGTCACCAGGTCAAATACCAGGAAAACTTAGTGAACGATCTAGATATCACAGTTTTGATTGGATGTTCACCAAACCTTGTCTGAATGTTTGTCTAAATTTTATCTTGGTCAAGATTGAATTTGAACATGGTTTATCTGGAGTCAAAATTACCTGGTCAAATCACAGGAAAAACTTGTTAACATACTAGCGGTCACAGTTTTGATTGGATCTTCACCAAAACTTATCAGAATCATGTTTTCTTTATGATAGCTTATATGTGTATGATTAAAGTATGAACATGGGTCATCTGGGGTCAAAAATACGTTCAGCAGTTCAAATCACAGAAAAGTCTAGTTAACACACACTAGAGGTCACAGTTTTGATTGGATCTTCACCAAGCCTTGTCAGAATGTTTGTCTTAAGGTTTGAACATTGGTCATCTGGGGTAAAAAATTAGATCACTGGATCAAATGACAGAAAAATACTTGTAGACATTGTAGAGGTTACAGTTCTGATTGGATCTTCACTAAGCCTTGTCAAAATGTTTGTCTTAGTGTTATCTTGGACAAGTAGAACATTGGTCATCTGGGGCCAATAAGTAGGTCATCAGGTCAGATGACAGGAAAATCTTGTTAATACTTTAGAGGTCACAGTTTTGTTTGAATCTTCATTAAACATTGTCAGAATGTTTTTCTTGGTGATATGTGGGATAAACTGAAGATGGGTCAAAAACTAGGCCACCGGGTCTTAATTGTCGTAGGAAAACCTTGATAACAATATACCTCATGGCACATGTTTACCCAGATTAAACAGTAACTGTTGTTGTACCATTTTTGGGTTTTGATTTTAATGGACTTGAAATTATCTAATTGAATGTTTTACCATATTAAGTAGCTTTAGCATTTTGTTGGAAGTTGCTATTGATAAGAATCACTTGATGATCAAGATAGTCTAGACATCTAATTATAGCTTGGATAAGTGAAACAGCTAGGGCATCTAGTATAATTTTCGAAATCTGTGAGAAGCTGTATTGTTTTTTTTAACTCTATAACTGCTGATTAATTTGACTTATAATAATAAATCAACATTGAAGAAGTATTTATTCTGTTTATTAATTATTACTTAGCATTCAGGTATTCATTTTGACCATTTATGTTGATGCATTGAAAAATTCATATTTTGACTTATGAATTACAAATGTATGTATTTATTTAAAGATATTCCTCTGGTGCATTTTACTGTACTTGATATTGTACATTTATGTGCAGCAGGGGTCGTCTTTGTTTAATGTTATGATAATGCTTGACTTGTTAACTTTGTATGTAAATATGTAAATTGAAATTTAATTGTTTGAACAACCGGAGTACGTGATTAGCTGCAATGGACTCCTGAAGTTACGTGCTTAATATCTGGTTTTCACTAGCATATACCCATTGATAATTTTTTACATGTAAATTGTGTAAGATAAGCGTGCGAGACAAGATGACATCTTACGACCTTAAAAAGGACACTCTATATATATACCTGTATTCTGATAAATTTAAAGATAATAGAGCTCCATGCACTCTTTAAGAGCTACATTCATAAATTATTACCGTAAAACGCACACTGAAAAGAAGTTAA
The DNA here is from genome assembly GCA_964023205.1 of Lutraria lutraria. NCBI lineage: Eukaryota > Metazoa > Mollusca > Bivalvia > Venerida > Mactridae > Lutraria > Lutraria lutraria. The sequence goes on from OZ026846.1 coordinate 33,805,268, forward strand.
TTTATTCTCTTAGAACTGTATATCTTTGAATTTTTGGACTTGTGGTTGTATCAATCTGAATGATAAGAAAATTGAACATGGAAATAATCTTACTCTGGTAAATGGTATTTCTTCATTGATTTTATGAATATGAAAGAGTGTATCAATTTTTTTTTTTTATAATGTTATGAATTAATTTTTGATGAATACAATGTATATTAGTTTACTATACATTCCAATTGTAATCAATATTAATTATTTTCATTTAAATAATTATGTGTTGCCTTGTTTAATTCATTATATTTTGTTAACTGAATATTGTATTTAAATACTTAAGGTTTCATCTCAATTTTAACCTGTCACGTTAGATGTGTAATTTTGTCATTGGTAACCAATTATTTATTTGCTTAGATTAAGGTCTTATCATGCATTGCTTGTAGCAGTTTTATGTATTAGAAGAAAGTGTATGATAGGTAAAACCATAAATTAAAGGTATACCTAGGGCCAGTCTCATTGTCCGTATATATGTAAGTGTTATGTAATAGTTGGGTTAATTATTATAAATCAGTATGAAATTTTAACTTATAATTTTGCTGGTCAAAAAGGACTAGCATATAATTTTGCCTTTGATAGTGGGACAATTAGCTTATGACTTTTCCTATAAACATAGGACATTTAGCTTATGACTTTTCCTATAAAAATAGGACATTTAGCTTATGACTTTTCCTATAAACAAAGGACATTTAGCTTATGACTTTTCCTATAAACATAGGACTAGCTTATGATTTTTACCTATAAAAATAGGACAATCTTATGTTTTTTGCTATAAAAATAGGACAAGCTTATGATTTTTCCTATAAAAATTGGACTAGCTTATAATTTTGCCCGAAAAAAATAGGACTTACCTGTACGCTTTAATATACTTAATTAACGAGCTCCTTAATCTCAGAATGTTAATGTGTTCATATATGTCAGTAGAATTATGTATGCTAAGGGCTGGTTGTCTTAATCATGTTGACCTTCAGTTAACCCTATCATGCTAGAAATATTGTAGGTAGAAATGAGTCTTGTTAAATTACTTTCCCATCTCAGATTTCATGCTAGACCCTCAAAAACTTTATTCTGGTATATTTCCATGACGAAATATATATGATCTGTGGATTTTCCAACCATCTATAAAATCAGGGAAAGTCAGAATTAAATATGTATAAAGTAAGGCAATTATTGTCTATATAAGGAAATGTTTGACTTTCTTAGATTGTTCCATTAATGACAGAGAACCTGAACAACAAACATTTTAGTGTTAATTGATTAATTGATGTGTTTCATTACATTATCTGAGCAATGTACAAGGGGATAGGTGCATCTATTGTATTTAATACCCCTAGCTGTCAAATGGTTATTCATATTTCAAGAATTATTCATAAATTATTCATGAACTATACAAGAAAAGTTCATGAAAAAATAATATTTTCATGAATTCCATTTGAAGGGAGATTTAATTTAAAATGAAATGTAAAAAATATTAAAACTGATTAAAATTCTATTGAATATTATACTGAATAAAGAAAAGCTTTTCTTTTTAAATGAATTTAGTGGATCAAATGGAAGACGGAGCTGACATGTGGTGTACCCCATACCGAAAAAAGTTACAAAAAAGTTATGCCTTTTGAGGCAAAAAAAGTTACAAAAAAAGCATAACTAAGTTATACAAGTTTGGAACCATTTATTTCAACATAGTTACAGAAAAGTTATGCCTATTAAAAGTTACTAACTAATATGTAACTTTTTTGTGCCTATTTACAGAGAAAAGTTACATATTAGTTACAAAAAAGTTACACTATAGTTACAAAAAAGTTACATTCTAATTTCTATGCATGATTAAGACACAGAAAAGTTACAAAAAAATTATAAGTGTATAAAAGTTACAAAAAAGTTACATTTCAGGCATACTTTAGTTACATTCAAAGTTACAAAAAAGTTACATTGTAGGCATTCTATAGTTACATTTAAAGTTACAGAAAAGTTATATTCTAGGCATACTTTAGTTACATTCAAAGTTACATAAAAGTTACAAAAAAGTTATATTCTAGGCATACTTTAGTTACATTCAAAGTTACATAAAAGTTACAAAAAAGTTACAGAAAAGTTATATTCTAGGCATACTTTAGTTACATTCAAAGTTACATAAAAGTTACAAAAAAGTTACAGAAAAGTTATATTCTAGGCATACTTTAGTTACATTCAAAGTTACATAAAAGTTACAAAAAAGTTATATTAAAGTTACAGATAAGTTACATTAAAGTTTCAGAAAAATTACAGAAAAGTTACACTAAAATAACCGAATTTTCACTTTAATCAGACAAGAAAGATTTTAAATATTAATATCATAGCATTTAATTATTTCTTAAATAATACAAAAAGGATGTGAAAACAAAATCAGTTTACAGTGACTTTTTAAGCACATAGATATTTCTTGAATAAAACACTATACAGTATATATTCCAACATTTTAGATGTATTTATGCTTAATTCACAAGACAATGGTGATTAGAGTTCTCTTCCTCAAGTTTGTTTTCATTTTTCTTTGTTCAAAACTGACCAATAGTGCATTATTCTAGGTTCATCTACAAAACTTAATAATGCAGCTTTCACATCTTTGCCTTTAATAACAGCAGTCTGGAAAAAAAGAAGACATATACAATAAAATATGATTTAATAATTTCAATTGATTATCCAACAGATAATGTGGATTACTTATTGTAGTCAACTTAGAAAGAACATTTGCAAGTGTTTGAATTTCATATGCAGACAACCTTTAAAAGACAGAGAGTAATCTTTACAGAAGCTCTTTATAATATTTTTCAGTCAATACTATATAGTACTAGTAGAAAAACAGCCCAGATCTCTAGCTTGAGGAAACAGGATTCAGATTAATCCAGATTATTAATAAGTTACTATTTCTGTTTGAAAGTTTCATTAAGATTTTTGTGTTCAACTTAGCAATATTAGTTGATGTTAAGATTAAGAAATTGAAAAAGTTTGTGTTTTCTATACATGCATATTGATTATGTTCCAATCATAAATATGACTTCAGTTATCAAACAAGAGTGCCAGGTCTCAAATACCCTAAGCCCTATGTCAAGGGCCATAACTCATAAGTACCTGTGCCAATTGGGCTGGTTATCAAACTTGACGGTTGTGACCTGCTGGACAAGTATCCTGAAAAAATTGTCGAAGTCCTGGCTAGCCCTTATTAATAAATGTTCTTACCAATGGATGCTGCTTCATTGATCACATCTGGAACTGTTTGTTCATCTTGCTCTAAAGAAATAAAATGCAGATATACGGAAAATAAATCTTACATAATGTTTCCTTTCCTACCAGAGGAGAAAAAACTCAGATAAAGGCTCATTAAAATCCCAACTGTTATGTCATTAAAATATGGACTTAAAGGGGTTCCATTTAAAATGCAGTTAATCCAAATGTCCTTTTAATAAATGCTTTATCTCAAATAAATAATATAAGTACCATTTTCTGACTACCATAATTAAAGTCTTGTGTCATTTTTTCCAATTGCTTTTTCACTTCTGATGTGGAACCTGCAGAATAATATAAAAAAATAAGCATAAGTGCAATTTAACCTGTCATTGACTATAAAAAAGCAGGACTAGATATAAAATAACTATGAAGTTTATAATTCATAGCTCTTACAGTTCAAGTGTCATGCTCCTATTCCTAATAAGAATCAAGTATAAACAAATGTAACAAAGGGCAATAACTCCAAAATTATGAAATGCAGAGTAACAGTTCTTGTGCACTGCACTCAACCTCAATGAGATCTATTTGTCGATGAAATTTCAAATTCATAGCTTTTATATAGTATAAGAGTTTTGCACCGGACAAGAATCAAGTAAACAAACAAAGGGCAATAAATCCAAAATTAAGCCATGCAGAGTAATGGTTCTTGTACACTGTACTCATCCTCGATGAGATCTATCTAACTATGAAGTTACAAATTCATCGCTTTTATAGTCTAAGAGTTATGCTCCAGACAATAATTATGTTTGACAAATTAACAAAGGGCAATAACTCCAAAATTAAGCCATACAGAGTAATGGTTCTTGTACACTGTACTCATCCTCGATGAGATCTATCAAACTATGAACTTTCAAATTCATAGCTCTTATAGTCTAAGAGTTTCATAGCTCTTATAGTCTAAGAGTTATGCTCCAGACAATAATTATGTATGAACAAATTAACAAAGGGCAATAACTCCAAAATTAATTAATACAGAGTAACAGTTCTTGTGCACTACACTCATCCTCAATGAAGTCTATCTAACCATAAAGTTTCAAATGCATAGCTCATATAGTCTAAGAGTTATGCTCCGGACAATAATTATCTATGAACAAATTAACAAAGGGCAATTACTCCAAAATTAAGAAATACAGAGTAACGGTTCTTGTGCACTACACTCATCCTCAATGAAGTCTATCTAACCATAAAGTTTCAAATGCATAGCTCATATAGTCTAGGAGTTATGCTAAGTATTATGTATGAACACATTAACAAAGGGCAACAACTCAAAAATTAAGAAATACAGAGTAACGGTTCTTGTGCACTACACTCATCCTCAATGAAATCTATCTAACTATAAAGTTTCAAATTCATAGCTCTTATAGTCTAGGAGTTATGCTAAGTATTATGTATGAACACATTAACAAAGGGCAACAACTCCAAAACTATAAATAAATTAATAAAAATAAATACTGCCAGTTTCACTCCAGGTGGCGCGCTAGTATTGACCTAGTTGTTAGTAAACAACATGGCCGCCAGAATAAGCGCAAACATTAAAAAAAATACTAAAATGGCAATTAGTTAACACTTCCAATTAATCTGATTATTGATAAAGCTATGTAATATCGAGCAACTCAGTATATATATGTTGTATATAGAATTATTTTTCTATGTAAACAAATAATATCTAAGCAGAAATACCTAAACGTTATATCCCAAGAATCTTGACAGGAACTTGAAGACCATCGTGAAAATTACGATATCACCAACTATGTACGAGTCGAAATCCTTCCTTGAATCTTTTTTTCCCACCAGTGTGACGATTTTAAATAGACTTCCTCCGATCCATTGTATAGGAACGTGTACATGATGGATACAAGCAATATAAATTGAATAAATTTAAAGCTTCAATCTTTCTTCTTCTTGAACTGACGCGGCTTTTTGAAAAAACGATGCCTCCGAGCCAATCAAAATCGTGCGCGAAGTCACGTTTCGAATTTGGCCAATCAGTGGGTAGCGTGACGTCAGCAATGCAATATTGCGGAAACAACCGAGTAATTCCGATCTAGTTTCTGACTTAAAAAAACGAAACTTTTTCTTATTATTTAACTAACGTTTCTCCCTTGAATAAATATTTATCCAGTCTTAGAGATCTGTTAATTTATACAATCACCTACTTCAAATTAGAATCATTAATAGTTAATTAACAATCAGATAAGCTGGGAAGAACGTGTCACACGTACAGTCAAGGTGTCAGCATATATTTATGGCATCATTTAAAATATACACAGAAATTTGATTAGTTGACAGTTTGCTTCAAACAACGAACACCGACATGCGTAGCCTTATATGGCAAATCAATGTGTGATTTATTACGTGGTCAATTAATTAGCGAGTTTGTTTGATCAATTTAAACATTAATTTTTCAGCTGAACGGGAAGTGTTTATTTGTTTTGCTTTATTGTAAAAACCTCATATTTGCATGTTTTGTACATGTATTGAGTGAATACATGATATGTTCTGTTCTGTTCTAAAATATGTATGATGCAATACTATGTCTTGGATTTTGTCTGGTGACGTACGTAATTTCATCTGTGTAGAAAATTATAATGGATCAGAATGGACGTACCGTCGTAATGATTCATGTAATAAAAAACGTAGTTATATCATTATTTAGTATTGTTGACTTCATTGTATTCTTTAAATAATCTACAAAAACTAATGAATTTTAGTGAGGTATTTAATGATTGTATGTCAACATCACGTGTTGTGTAAACCTAAGTTTATGTACATTATTTGATTTAAAATTGGCATGTATGCATTTAGTTGTATATTTACAAGCAATCCAAGGCATCGATGTATTTAAATGTCTATTTGCGTAAATGAACTGAAATTAAGAATTGCGTGTATAGAAGGATCCGTACAGTACTATTTTAAACAGTGAAACACACATAAATAACACGTCTGACCCAAAGCTGCTAGACTGCTTAACACAGCAGGTGGTATACGACCCCATGCTGTTATTTCCGGTATCAATAAGGATCATGTCACACAGAATACGATTTTGACCACTTGCTTGTATCACGGACAGTTCGCATGTTGGCATAAATAGATTTTTTGTTTAAGTGAATGTTTTTTCTTAGTAATACAAATTTATACACACATGAATGTATGTAATTCCTTGATACTTAATAGATTGGATTAAATTTTGATTTATTTGCCGGGAATACGAGACGATTTTCCGAAAATCTACAAATCTATCGATTTAATAAACGCCCGTTGTTCGGTCCGTGTTTTCGATATACATGGTCGTTACGTACACGTATATTTCGGAAAATTAGCACAAACTTTTCCCAAAATTATCAGGTGGTGAAAAAGTATTTCGGCCCAGTGGAAACACTGTTTATGAAACGACTTTAAAGGATTTTAAGCTCACCTGAGCATGTGGTAAGATGAGTATTTAAATTACAATCAATGTCGACGTCCGTCGTCCACACCTGGAGGATTTCTTAACAAGTGTCACAGTTTTGATTGCATCGTCATAAAAGTTTTTCAGAAAGTTTGTCTCAGTGATATCATGAACCGGGTCAAACATGGGTCATCTGGGGTAAAAAACTAGGTCACCGGGGTAAAACCACAGGAACTATTTGATGATAGTGTTGAGGTCATAGCTTTTTTTTTTATTGTATTGTCAGAATATGTTGTCTTAGACAATTTTGAACATACGTCTTTTGGGGTCAAAAACTAGGTCACCGGGTCAAATCTCAGGAAAACCTTTATAACACTGTAATAGTTCATAATTTTGATCGGATCTTCACCAAACTTTGTAAGAATGTTTGTCATGCCGATGTCACGAAAAAATCTGAACGTACGTGTTTTGGGGTCAAAAACTAGGTCATCGGGTTAAATGTCAGGAAAGCCTTCATAACACTGTAGAGATCATGATTTTGATTGGATCTTCACCAAACCTTGTAAAAATGTTTGTCATAATGATGTTATCTTAAAGTTAGAATATACGTCATTTGGGGTCAAAAACTAGGTCACCGGGTCAAATCTCAGGAAAAGCTTCATAATACTGTAAAGATCATGACCTTGATTGGATCTTCACCAAACCTTTTAAGAATGTTTGTCATACTGATGTCATCTTAAAGTTTGAATATACGTCATTTGGGGTCAAAAACTAGGTCACCGGGTCAAATCTCAGGAAAACCTTCATAACACTGTAGAGGTCATAATTTTTATTGGATCTTCACTCAACTTTGTAAGAATGTTTGTCATACTGATGTCATGAAAATTATTGAACATGGGTCATTTGGGGTCAAAAACTAGGTCACCAGGTCAAATCTCGGGAAAACCTTCATAACACTGTAGAGGTCATACTTTTGATTGGATCTTCACTCAACCTTGTAAGAATGTTTGTCATACTGAAAATGATTGAACATGGGTCATTTGGGGTCAAAAACTAGGTCACCGGGTCAAATTACATGAGAAAAAAATGAATAAACTTTTGTCAATTGCAAAAGCTTCAACTGATAAATTGTAGAGTTCTTTTATTTATTGGACGTAAACTGCAGTGTAGATAGCAATTTCATACCAAAGTCCAAGTGCTTGACAGTTTATCAAAATATCATGTAAAAAAAGAATTGCATGTACTTGTAAGATCTATGAGAAAAGAATCAATGATTTATATTTCCTAACTAGTGATTTCTTTGGAATAATATATAAATTCATAATCATATTAGAATAATTATTTAATTGTGCAGGAAACATGACATCAAACCTGAATACACAGAAAATAGAACATTTTGGCCTCATTTTAAGTATTAAAAGTCAAGAAAATAACAGAGTTCTGAATAGTTACTTTTTAGTTACACCAAAAAATGACAAAGTCTAAAAGGCAGAAATATATATACTCTGAAAAAGACAGAGTTAAAAAAAGTTACACTTTAGTTACACCAAAGAATGGCTAAGTCCAAAAAGTTACAATTTAGTTACACTGGAAAAAGACAGAGTTAAAAAAAGTTACACTTTAGTTACACCATGAAATGACTAAGTTCAAAAAGTTACAATTTAGTTACACTTGAAAAAAACAGAGTTAAAAAAGTTACACTTTAGTTACACCATAAAATAACTAAGTCCAAAAAAGTTACAAATTAGTTATAACTTTTTTGTAACTCAATACCTAGTTACAAAAAAGTTACTCTTTAGTTACAGAAAAGTTATGCCTATGTGTAACTTTTTTCGGTATGGGGTTTGTTTGTTACATGTCGTGTTTTTTATGTCGGCAGCTGGTGAAAGATTTATGGATTTAGTTAACTATAACGCTTGTCTGAGGTGATACATACATTGATAGACTTATGGTAATATACAATGTATACCTATAGATCAGTCATCAGTGTGTGCATTTAATGGAGTCAGCAATAATATAACATAGAAAAACATACACTCAGTACTGCAGGATTTTAGTTATGATATAATTACTTCTATTATGAATTATGTACATGTTGAAGATACGACAAATGTTGAGTTCTTTATATGATGGATTTAAAGTGTCACATGTTTCATGAACATATGACGGTGTGGATTTAATTGTGAACATTATATACATATATAAAAGTCTGTCAGCGTCTGAGTAAATATTTGTATGGATATAGATGTAGAATGACAGCTAACATTTCTTCTTATAATTGTCAACTCTAACCCTCTGTAAAATAGTTTTTCATACTTCAAGAACTATTCATGAACTAATTGTGCTATCTCTCCAAAGCAACACCCTATGAGAAAAGCAAAACATGACATTGTATTATATGTTGTTGTTGAGAGGTTGTTGCTTTAGAGAGGTTAAAATAATAGTGCAGTGGGAAAAGATCATACTTATGTTGAATGAAGGTTGTTGTTCTAGAGAGGGCTGCTCATGAGAGGATGTATTGTATTCAAGAAAAAGTCATGTTTTCATAAATTCCATCTGAAGGGATTGTCTTCAGTTTAGGCCAGAAAAAATTCACATTGACGGTTACCCAACTGATCAACTCTTTTTTGACTTTTTATAACAGGGAATTTTTTTATTTGGCCCCTCAGGTCCCATACAGTTGCATGGCCCATTATAATTCTTTTATGAAATTGGCTGTCTGAAGATCCAAATGAGAGTTTGGCACATTGGCTTTTTGATTTCTGTTGAGTTTTGAATAAAAATAGTTGAAGGGTTCTGAAATAGGCAAATTATGTTAAAAATTTGTAACTAAATTTTGAATAAATCTGTCTAAGGATTCTGATCAGGGGAATTTTGTACTTAATATTTGCAGCTAGATGTTTGAAGACTAAAAAATGAAGAGTAGCAGACTGGTTCTCTGTATAGAAGTGATTTAAAAGAAAGGCAAACTGGGAGGAAATAATGTAACACAGTCTGGCATGGAAACGCCCATACTACATGGTTGTTGCTACTGTAGTTCTTTTACAAAAGGGGTCGATGTGACCCCTAATGCTTCAAACTGGGAAAGTTTGGGTGATCTGTGTACAGATGTTGTCAACTGTTTAGCGGGACCAGCTGGGAAGAGGTTAATAGTACATTTCTCTCTCCCCGGTACACATATACGTATTGACATTGGAAATGGTAAGGGTTGTTGTTGTTGCCGCTGTTGTTGTTGTAGCTGTAGATAATGTAGTTATACACTGTCTGTATATATTGTATGGAATATTGTAATCCTTTCTTTAAATAATGCAAGAATGATGTACATTGCATGTTGCTTGTAACAACTATATAGTCTGTTAATAGATTAGCTTGTAAATTGTACCTTTTGTGTATTACTAAGTTTAACTTGACTATATTTGTAATTTGTGTATTTGAGTTATCTCCCTTTGTATGTAAAGTATAACTCATCATACTATATGTTTTATACATCACAAATATACATGGAACACTAAAATACTAATTTCCTTAGATCATAATTATGTTTCCTACCTAGTAGTTTGTCTTCATTGTTTAGATGTGTTTTATCATTGTATGTTTAACCTATAGCGACACTATTATAAGTTTACATTGTGCTTTATTGGGTATCATTAAAGTGATATCAAATGTTTTGAGAATGTCTAGAAGAGGGAATTAAGAGATAAAGCAGTGTTTATAAGAAGAATAAATTGTGTCCTTGTTTCATTTCTTTGATTTAACCAATCATTTAACTTAGACTGAAGAAAAATTGGTTCAAGTTTCTTGTAGACATTAAACTTTTTTTTTAATTTATCCATTTTATTGCAATTTGAGAAATAATTCATTGTGTTTCAAATAGTGTGTTGGATCTGTTCCTATGGCGATACCATATAAGGAGGCGCTGGGTGGTTTGTCATTTGATATTGCAGTGGAAATTTGGATCAGGGGATGTAGCGAAAAACGACTGTATGTCTTTCATGACCAGTCAGGTAATGTAATGAACGCCATGCTTCGTTGGAGCCAGTCGGCGCCAGTTAGTTTCATTTGTTTATAAGATGGTGCTTGTCCTGTTGATAGAGCTTAAACTCAGGTCTTTACTTCAAATCTGACTCATCCCAGACTTCGCGAAGGCAAAAAGATCTGCCGGACGTTCAGGCTGACAAGCTTAAAAATTATGTCGGACCGAAATGAAATCTGTCTGACCGAAAAAACAAAACAAATATAAATGCGTATACATCAAGTAAACAAGTCACCGGACAGTAGGCTCGATGAGATAAGATTCTTTATGGTACCAACACACAATCTATCGGACAAGGCCGCCGGTCCGTCGCCTTTCGCAAAGTCTGTCATCCTTGCTATCATTAACCCATATAAAGTCCAGATACGCTTGTTATCTGTATTATAATCGATCGGTGTATCTATTCCTGTTTGGAAATAATCAATGTTTTATTGAATCATTAGTTTTGGGATTGTTTGGACCAAGCATGCTACATCATAAACAATGAACTGTCGGAGGTTTATTTGCCTTAAAATTGGCTGATTGGAGATTTTAATTTGTATTTTTCTTCTTTAGATTTATTATGGGAAGCTACATTTCACTTTTATTATATTAGATTAGATAAGCAAGAGTATGGCTTGATTGTAGTTGCTTATATGATTGTTTCTGTCCCCGCTTTGTTTGAAGAATGAGTTGTGCAAACAAATGCAGCTTCACACTTCCTTGATACTTGGTATTGTTAATTTATACTGAAAATTTTCAGCATGCTTTGCCCATGTCGGTCGGAAGGTCGGTCTGTCTGTCCGTAACCAAACTTTATCCGACAAATAACAAAAGAATGATTTGGCCTAACCCTTCAGATTTGGTTAGGAGGTTGGTCACTTGATACTCACATCAACTAGTGTTAGCTTGATGATGCAGCTGCTATTTATAGAATGTAAACATCAAGTTCATGTCAGATAACCTGCGGAAGTTGAATATTTAAACTGTGGCTTATGAACAATAATTTGAGTCACTAAATACGAACATAAAATACTGGTTGTGTGCTTTTAAAAAAAAGATAGTTAAAGAGTTCTGTTTATGCAACATTATTTAGAATTACCGGTACATGATCACGTCTGAATCTCGTGCAACATCGGGTTAACAATTTCATTAATTGTCTTTAACTAATGTGCTTATCATTAAACTTTCCAATGTATTTTTTTCATTTTAAAAGTTAGAGCGCGCTAGACTAATAAAGTGTAACTATGTCCTTCACATACATGTATACATTATTATATATAATATTAATGAAAAGTGTAAATGTTAAAAATATTTGTATGGGCACGATCGATATGGGTACACCTTTTTCTTGTTTGCTTCGTATGGAAAAAATCATGTTCCAACAGTACTTTCAGTTCTTTGATTTTTCTCAGTGTAACCATTGATAACATGGTTATTTCCCTTGGATTTGACAGCAATGTGCAACCAATGTTGATTTGCTAACACAGTGCTCAATATACATGCATGTGTCTGTTTTCTCAGTTCATGTGATGCTTAGCTTGCATGTTGTATGTTTATAGAGATACCATCTGTTTCATCCATTGTGTTTCCTTGGTTAGTTTACAATACCCTAATCTTGTGTACAGTTCATACAATTGAATGTACAATACTCACCTGAGCTCTATAGTTTAATCTTCTATCTCAGCCAGGCTGTTACATTCATCTTGTGTGATCACTAACTTGGCTGCATTAAGACACGTCATTCAGCATGCTTGTTTTATGACTCATGTATTTTATTGAATTTCACTGGCACAGTGACTCGAGTGGCTCACTGAGGGAAAAAAATTAATCAGGAGCAACCATGTGTTAGAGGTGTAACTCAAAACAAATTGTTCATCGTTCAGTTTTATAATTCACTTGTGAAATATTTTATTTCTGTGTGGATATTTGTTTCATTGAATTTCTCAGATAAGTTGTTCTGTATTGCACAAAAGGCCTTGGATTTAAGTTAAAGTCAGTGTATTTTAGTGCGAAATTCATTCATTATGTATGGCTACATGTTAGTATTGAACTTGTGTGATGGTTACATAAAATGTCAATACAGGATAGTGATTGGTGGAATGGTATGTATTGTAATGGGATGTAAATATATATGCATATACTTATCATTGAATATCTAATTAAGTTAATTAAATATTGCTATACTGGGAAATTTTCTTACCATTTAGTAATTACATATTATGATTATGTTTAATGTAACCACAAGATTCTGTCAGTTGTTGCCAAGGAAAGATATCGTTGTTATCAATGCATGCACATAATTATAAATACAAAATGTATACAGGTGTAATTTGTCATCTGGTTTATAATGAGTTTGAAATATTGATTGATTGATACTGATCAGTTTGTCATCAGCTGATTTTCCTGAACTTATTTTGTTCATGTACATATATGTTGTTTATTATACACCAAGCATGTACATTTGTACTCATGTATGGTATGTGGAGCTGTGCATGTCCATTTGATAGAAGTAATCTTACTTCCTTTTCAAGTCTCTTATTTACTTGTTAAGGCCAGAAAAAATAATTGTGTTTCTGCATGGTTACCCGAGTCAGAGTGACCCAATTTTTTGGCACCGATTCTAAAGCTTTAGAAGCTTTTGCAAAATTCAAAGGGTGAAAGTAATTTCCATTGAAAGTACAAAATGTATTTTTACAAAACATGGGAAAAAACTTTTGTGATTTTAAATGCCCTAATTGTTTTAAGAAACAACACTTTATATTTTTCAGGCCTAATCACTTTTAAATCACAATTGGTTTATATTACACATGTAGTGTTTGTATGATACATATACATACATGTATATTGTACTCTTAATATTACTTTATGTTTAGTTTTATTTCTACAATGATTTTCTTGAAAATTCTCTGAAAATTCTAGTATTATAAATCTGCATTTCCAGATTTGAGATGGTATGCATAATTGTGACTGAGATATTTTATTTTATTACATTAACAAGCTTGAGTTTACTTGATCTGTCTTCTGATTAACACATCTGCCAGAACTTTACCTCTTATCTAATATCTCCTATCTGTATTTAAATCTTTATAGTTTATACTTAACTTTCTATACAGTTCATGTATGTCAATCTGAGTTTGTTTTAAGAATATTCAGAAAGATTTTGAGATTAATAAAGAATATGAAATTGAAATGATACCAGTAAATTAAGAATTTAGTAAGTTTCAAATCTGTTGAATATTTTAATGCATGTGTATTTTGATTTTCATTAATTAATTTCAAAGAATTACCAGTTTTAGCCGTGAAGTCTTGTATAACTGTGAAGTATATCCAGTTATGTTTTTCTGCTGATCTTAATCTACATGTAGATACTTGAGTAAGTTTGGTCCGAATCTACACTAATTGTGTTAGAAACATTAAAGACCCAAGTATGAGATTACAGCTTGAGGACAGAATCTGATGTCAAGTTTTATAATCTCAAACCTAGGTTTTTTATGTCATTATTTTATTGGTATATCACCTTTGACTTCATATTTTAGTGCTCTGTCACCTTTCACTTTGTATTAATTTTGTCTTGTATTATATTACAGTGAAAGCAGCAGGAGTTCTGTGTGTTCTGGGCATCAGCTTTGGTATTGGCACTTATGTTCTTTACAAGATCTATGACAAGTTTTTCCGTCCGTCTGTACGTAAGAAACCAAAGAAAGGCGAGTTTGCTTATGAACCTGAGGACGTAGAAGATGAGGAAATCTGCCAAATTCTTGTACGTACATTTTTCATACAGTAACAAAGTTTGAATGTCCACTGAGTCGAATTTCTAAACGTCCTTAAAGAACTTAATTCTAGAAAGAACTCAAATAAGTGAAATAATTTTATGTTTTAACCTAAAAATAAAATAAGCTAAATTCAAATTCAAGGGCAGATAACTCGAAAACTAGTTTGTCAGCCCCCATTTTTTCACTGAAAAGGGTTCTGTTATCATGTGCAAAGTTTAAAAAAATTCTATGAAAGAGTTTTCATCTTGCATATATGTCTATGTGCAAAAAAACTGGAAATTGTAGCAAACGTCTTTAAAAACTTTCCTGGTTATCAACCAAGTGTGTTCTTGGTAATGATATTCTTCCAGTGTTCTGAAATACAAGGTGGACATTTAGAAATTAGGCTTATTGTATATTGTCATTAATATGATCATAGGTACTTGTTATTGTCATTTTGTCTGCTAATTGATTCTTGGAATATTTATGCATATAATTATATGACATTGTCACATGATTGTGTGAACCTTTTTCTGTGTTGCTCTTTAAATTTCTTGCTAAGCCTGGTTGGAAAATGCTCATGATCAGCTGTTGTGTTAGGGTTTGTGTCAAGCCTGGGGCCTCCTTGATCAGAGTGTAAAGTATGGTCTCTGACTAGTTATCACTGGCCCCTTATCACTGAGCGTTTGAATCAAATGATTCTTTCATGACATATATAGTTTATTGCATTATATTCTAAATGTATGTATAGTCAAACTAGGGTTAGGGGTCAACTCTGAATAGAGGCCACCCTGTGAATAAAGGTCATTCTTTTAAAAGTTGTCATTGATTATTGTGAACAAAATGAACTCTGAATAAAGGCTATCTGTCAATGAAGACAACTTTTTGTCTTTCCCAGGGATGGCCTTTGTTTACAGGTTTGACTATATATTCAAATATCTGTCTCTATTATACATGCAGTAATTGTTTGTGTGCGTGAATACAATCATTGCCCCTCTTTGTTATTGATAATCTGAACATAACTACTTTAAGTGTTCATATTGTTTTCTGTGGGACATTTTAGTCCAATGTCCTCTGCAGCCTAATATAGTTTATATTCTGTAGCATGCAATAGGAACATTACCTTAAAAGATAAAAGATGACATACTTGTTAACGTTCTTAGAAATGAATAAGTGGATAATCTTCTTTTACATTCACCAATCTGTCTAAGCTGTATGTTGAATGTTGTGTTTGAAATGTGTCTTGTATGTAATTTACTCAGCATGAAGAGAGAATGGAAACAAGACTTAAGTGTCAACTGTAAAACATCCAGGTCAGTGTTATAATCTCACTGTGTCCGCATGCCAACAAACCAAGTACTGTGTTAAGAATTTTACAAGAAAGGGATCAGGCCTACCTGGGTGCAATGCCTGGTTCTCACTGTATTTTTTCCAGCCTCTTTCCTTGGCGGCTCTGAAATGACCATAGTTGTCAAATGGGCCATTAAAAACATAGATAATCTATGTTGTAAGGGATGTTTACCACCCTGTATCATTATTCATCATGGCTGATTTGATTTGCTTTTAGGATCGGTGAATGTCCATCGTCCGTCGTCCATCCACAATTAGTTTGTTTACACTCTAGCAACCGCAGCTCTTTACGAATCTTGATTAAACTTGCTCACAATGTATATGGCCACAATGTCTCGGCTAAGTTCGATTATGGGCAAAATCTGATTATAACTTCTAGAGTTATGGGCCCTTGAATTACAAAATTTGCTATATTTAGTTTGTTTACACTCTAGCGCCTTCATTTATTTGCCAATCCAGATCATATTTTCAGTAAATGTGTATAACCAAAAGATCTTGGACAAGTTCGATTATGGGCAATATCGGACTAGAACTTCAAGAGTTATGGGCCCTTGACTTAGAAAAGTTGCTATATTTGAGTTTGTTTACACTCTAGCGCATTCATTTATTCACCAATCCTAAACATATTTTCAGTAAATGTGTATAACCAAGAGATCTTAGACAAGTTCGATTACGGGCGGAATCGGACCAGAACTTCAAGAGTTATGGGCCCTTGACTTTGAAAATTTGCTATATTTTAGCTTGTTTACACTCTAGCACCTACATTTATTCACCGATCCTAATAATATTTTCAGTAAATGTGTATAATCAAAAGATCTTGGACAAGTTTGATTATGGACGGAATCGGACTCAAACTTCAAGAGTTATGGGCCCTTGATTTTGAAAATTTGCTATATTTTAGCTTGTTTACACACTAGCGCCTCCATTTTTCAGTAAATGAGTATAACCAAAAGGTCTCGAACAAGTTCGATTATGGGCAGAATCGGACCACATCTTCAAGAGTTGTGGGCCCTTGACTTAGCAAATTTGCTATATTTTAGCTTGTTTACACTCTAGCGCCTTCATTTATTCACCGATCCTAATCATATTTACAATGAATGTGTATGACCTTATGGTTTTGGACAAGTTAAGTTATGGGTGGAATCGGACCACAGCTTCAAGAGTTATGGACATTTGGATTAGAAAATTTGCTACGTTTTAGCTTGTTTAACAGTATTATACCTTCATCTCAAAATCTACGTAAAAATGAGTTTTACGAGGTGGAAACTATATTACCTGGTCATTGATTATTGGCCTTTGTTCTCAGGTGAGCGATAAAGGGCCAATGTGGCCCTCTTGTCTTTGAAACTGGGTACATATAATGCACAAGCAATATGTTATTGATTGGATCAGAAAGTGTGTAAACAAACACTTCTGTTTTCATTTTTAATAGGAATCTACTCATGAAATCATGAGAGGTTGTCAATGGTTGTACACAATGAAATCATTGTGATTGTTTATTGTAGAATTGTATGTTACATGGCTAGACTTGTTTTATGTTGCTTTTCATTCAAAGGAAAACCACCCGCAATCAGATGCTATTGAAAATATTTTCAGTTTTGGCTGTGGGAACATTGTATTGTGAAGCTGCTTGGGGCATTTTATAATGATACATAATAATTCACTTGTCAGCACTCTTTATCAGTGTTTTGTAATGTTAGATTTCTGAGGAGTATGACTGCATACAATGTGTATGTTGTCCATAGCAACCATGCAGTCCTAGATTTAAATTGAATTCTCAAAATATTTGTCATGAAAATTATTCCATGTGTATTCAATCCGCCTTTGTAGGCCTATAATAATACCAGTATATTGTATATTGGAATTAAATCAAAGGAAATCTGCTTGATTGAGTGGTTATGTCCTCTTAGTGGTAATCACTAAAACCCTTCATTACTGTGAGATTGAAGCCGGCACCTTGGACCTTAATTCTCATCTGAGGAATCTCACAGTCAAACTATTTGATGCCAGCTGTTAATTATTAAAGACAATGTTCCATCCAGGTGTACCCCTGGGGACCCTCTTCCTCCTCTTCTGAAGCTAGAAATGATGCCATATTATTATAACTCCTGTAAAAGGGTTACTCATACTTCATGAACTATGTAAGAATAGTTCAAGAAAAATTCATGATTTCATGAATTCCTTTCGAACCAGTTTAAAAAAGGAATTGAATCATCAAACAAAACTCCCTCAAATTTTTAAATTGAGGGCTTCAAATTATCATTTATTTCACTGTTTGTTGGTGAATTTTTAAGATATTTTGTTGGAATTAATTAAATGAAAGTTTCACTCGGCAGTTTCCAATGAACCTTGTACAATTAAATCATGAAGACAGGTAATTTAATTGTATCCCATAAAAATGTGATTGATTATTTCAATCAGGCACTATAATAATTTACCTCAAGTTTCCTTGAATCTAAGAACAAAACATAAGTTTTCTTTGGACACTTAAATATGAACAGTGTCATGCAGTGTCTGATATGCACTAGACTAGACAGTCGGGCATAATATTATATAAAAGATAGGCATTTTAGGATTTTATGTAATGATCTTAATTGTTAAACTAAAATTGATATATAATACAAATAACTTCTGGTTTATTTAACAAGTTGGTTTGCTATGATGTCACTGGACATAATTTCTATATTGAACATGTTGTACTGTTATTGTTATTTGTTTATAGAAGTACAAAAAGTACATATAACACTTATTAATCTACAGAACAATACAGAACAATAACTCAGCCTTAATCTCCTAGACATTGTACAAAATAGATTGTTAAGAAAGAAAATAATTTATTAGATTTTGTACAGAGTGACACAGTATTACAACCAGAGTGATAATTGATAATTAGATTGGCTGTTCATAACAAAATTAATTGTTGAAGGATTAAGTGCGATATTACTGTATATACAGCTGAAATAGAGAAAATAGTTGCTGCGTCCTTACGCTAAGCATGTCTTTGTTGTTTGCCAAAACACTTTTTAGTCTTCAGTCTGTAATCTTCTGTTTTTTATCCATCAGCCAAGTTGATTGCTCTTTGTATCTATTTTCTCCTTTGTAACTTTAGAGAAAACTTGCACAAATCTCTACTTTACTATTGCTTTGTCTGATTTAAGAGTTGTCTCCCTTAGTTATTGATTTTCATTATTTTCCTGAAAGAGTTGCTTCCCTTTGAAGTATTGACCAGCTTAATGTTGTTTGAGGTCATGAATTGATTGGTAGCGGATTTCCTATCCGTTCATTACTGTGTTTAAGTGTTAACTGGCTTTATTGATCTCAAATGATACCGCATTGAAACTAACTAATTTCACTCACATCGGAAAAAATTCATGGAGATAAAATGAGTTGTGGATGTATATCTAATGCGGAGTCATGCGTCATTGTTATGTATAATGTGCTGTACTCTGACTTCCAGGGAATTTTGTAAACATTTTATGGAATCTATTGTAACCAGTGTAACAATGGATAAACATCCCCTTGAATGTTTGTGAATGCAATAAAAAATGCAGATTTTAACTGGACTATGAAAGGGAGTTGAATAAGATTTACATCAAATTAGGTTTGTGAATTTTTAATTAATTTTGTATTTATTATATTTTTTCATGACTTCAGTTACTGAGGCCCTGATTCTGTCAGCTATTAAAACAATAGCTCAAAGCTACCTATTAAAATCTGATATTGAAATAAGTCTCATTTCAATTCATTGTATTATTGTGCAACTACATGTATAAATATTTTATGCAAGAACAATATGTATGACTCATGCTTAGATGTATATTATAATAAATCAGATTACTTTACATTCAATATTTGTTTACCACTTATGTTTATTTACAACAAATACATTAGACCATGACACTGTAGATAATTGCTTTTTAAAATTATACATGATCAATGATTATATAGACAAGTCATGGTATCGTGATTGTAAGTCATGTATTAATAATCATATGATACATCAGTGTATATACAGTCAAACCTGTATCAGTGTCACCACGGTGTAAAGGATGTTTAAAAGCCATGAATAAAAGCCATTCTTCTAAAAAACCTTCACCCCATATTTAGAACAAAATGACTCTCAAATAAAGGTCACCAGTCCTGTCAATAAAGATCACAATCTGCCTTTCACACAATTGGCCTTTGTTCACAGGTTTGACTGTATTTATAAATAACATACTGTGTACTAAACAGGACTAAGAGAGCATTTCAGTGTTAAGACCATCTCTATATAAGGACCACTATTATTATCTGACTATATAAATACAGTATTGAATATATTGTTTTGTATTGTAACTTGGAGTTAAGACTTAATTGTATTGATCCACTGATTGGTTTAATATTTAAGTTGGTAGACTTTAAATCATATTTTGAATTTTTTTTGGCAGTCTTACATTGTACAATTAAACGAACATTTTAAAGGTTACCCTACCCTTAAGCATTTTAAATAATCACCCTATGTTTCATACATGGTGTTAATTTTGTCTGTTTATCAGATCTAATTCTGTTGTACCAGGATCTAAGTGATGGATTTTATATTATCTGTGACAGGTGCTAGAGTGAGTATATACACAATTAGATAATCTGTTTGACAAATTGTTTACAATTATTTTTCACCATTTTTGTAATAAGGCCTATATTAGAGATAATTTATTACAGCTATTTTGTAATGTTTCAATGTTGTTGAGTTTCAATCCAAGAAGGGACCAAAATTTAATGTTACATAATTTTATGATAAGCTGTCCAGTGAGCTAACAGAAGGATCATAGCAGTTAAGAAGACACCTGGCATCTTTCCTCCCCTCTTAATTTAAAGCTGGAAGACCTGCCTCCATGGTCGAGTGGTTAATATAAGGTTGCTGATTTCGAATCACTGTAACCTCTCACTGATAGAGGGTCATGGGTTCAAGCCAAGCTACCGACCATGTCTCTTTATGTGAGAAAGTTGACAGTTGCTTACAGAGGATGGGTGTCTAGTACTGGTTCTTCCCAGGAACGATGGTTAGGTGAACTATACAACTCTGGCTGTTGAAAAGGGACGTAAAACTAAAATAAAATGATAATCACACTTAAAGTCCCCAAACGTCCCTGGCCGTATTTGTAGATTGTTAAACCTGAGTAAAACAATTGTTTCATTGTAATGTTCTCCGATTGCTAACTGTCTGACTGGAATTTCCCACTTAAATGGGGGGGGGGGGGGGATTTTGTTACTTACAATAAACTAAGAACAATGACTTGATTCCCCCCCCCCCCCCCCCCCGAAGTCTGATTTAAGATAAAAATCAAATCAAGTCTGTGATTATAGTCATTAGGAAGTACAGATTATAAATCAGATATTCATACATGTAGTTACAGTAGGAAATAACCTCTTCATTGTATTTGAATTATAAGAATGCTTCAAGCATTACTTTATATCATTTATAAACATTTATACTCTCTTATTTATCTAGTCCAGTTTCATTGGTACATTATTCTTGGAACAGACATACAAGACGTCATGAATATATACAAGTCTGTCCTTATGTAGAAAACTGGTCCTCATATCATATAAGAATGTAGATTTTATTGTGGAGTTTGATCATACTTAATTTTGATTGAGTGATTTTCTCTCAATCTGATAGGTTTCTAGTAATTACAGTGCTGTTGAGGAATTTGATGGGACTTCACCAAAATCAGCTGTGAGCAACCACTCATGGTGCGATTTCTATAAACAACAGTAAAAAGTATGGCCCTAATTGACACCAATGAGATATTGCTAACTGGATACTCTGTTTTTGGCATATATTTCAATATTAAAAATGACTTTGAATAAGAAGAAATAGAACTTTTTGTTCATATTTTACACAATTATTGATAATGTCAGGTCATTCTTTGTGCCGAATTTGTCATTGATTCAGTCTTTCTAATTTTATATTTCGGGAAATTGGTATCGACAATTGAACCAATACAGGTATATAGAATGATGTTTTGATATGTCTTTCAAATAATGATCAGCAGAAGAAATTGTTCATAATCATAAATTGATATGTTGTATTGTTGACAGTCATATTCATGATCATGATATTAGCATAAGTCTGTCAAAGAAATGTTTTTATGCTCTAAACAAATCTGATATAGTTACAATATGTTGTGTGGAAAACAATTAGTGATTTACGCAATCAATGAACAAGTCAATGTGTACACCAGGGGCCTGACATTATAGATCCCTACAATTGTGTACATTGAATCAACCCCTGAAATTCTTCAAACATTCATTATGGAAACAAGTTGTCTCATATTGTCTGAAAGTACCATTATAAGGAGAAAAGAAGCAATCAATGGCTTGTTCTTCAGATATGACCCCGCAAACATATTAGATTGATTTAGTCTTCAAGTCCTGTGGATGAAAAAGTTTGTTAGTGACAAAAACTTTTAGGTTTCAATTAATGGAAAACTATCAAGTGTTGAAATAGTGATTGATTTTATGGTTACTTTTTTCTAAGTGCTTTTTTTTGTTTTTCAGAGATTTAGATTTAGTTTACAGAAATTGTAAGACCACAGTTTTATGTGGTTGTATGTCTATCATGAACATTAATTTACCTGACTTAAATAAAATTGCCATTAGCTTTATGTACCATTTTTGTCTCAGGTATTTTCCTTGACAATGTATTCTTTTAATATTACCCTGGAAACAATGGCCACCGAATGCAGCAGCATATTAATGTATCAAACTTTGATTTGCCTCATTTAAATTTATATCATATTGATAATACCTCTGTGTAACATTTATATAGTTACTTGTTTTAGACCTCATGATCAGCTGATCATTGTATAAAATAGGAATTATTTCCAGCCTTAAAAATAGGTGTAAACATGTAGTGCTAGATGGTTGGAAGATCTCGGAGGTTCAAGACCTGATATTTTAGGGCATTATAAATTATAGACAAGGGTTAGAGTAAGTTTAAAAGTTGCATTTAAGTGACCAGAGCTATAATCACTATTGGTTGGCCATTTCTTGGTCAAGGCTGATTGAGTCATCAGGGATATATGCATGATTGTGTCTTTGAGATAAATTGATCGAAGATGAAAAAAAATTTGGGGTGAAAAAATGACGTATTTAAGTTCCACCATTTTATCCAATCATTTACATTACTACATGTAATTAAAAAGAATGTCATTCCTAATTAAATGGTTTTGAAGGATGACTTGGTCTTTTTTTTGCAACATTTAATAGACTCTGTGCTGTGCATGTTTTACACCTCATTGAAAGGTACTAGTATTCATGAAATCAGGAATTATTCTTGCATACTTCATGAATAGTTCATATTAATATTGTAAAGAAAAAAGTATCCTATTTCCTCACTCAGGTAAATGTCCTCACAGTGACTATACAGTGTATCAGTATTTGAAGTTGACTTATACTCTAATCTATAATGATTGGTATGATCATATAGAACTAACAGTAGTAATTTAGCAGATGGTATATTTCTCTTCCCTGTATTAGTATTATCTCATTGATTATTAAACAGAATCATCTCTATTACATCTACACATACCATTTATATGAGAGGTCTCTATAGGTTAACATACATATAAAGCATTACCAATATATCACTATAGATAGTTGACCCTGTCTTCAGTCAATTGGGCATAAACCAAACAGCATTCTAGTGTTTAAATAATCGTGACGCTCATAAATGACCAAGCAACATTGATGTGTGAAAATTTTCTTGTTGCAAGAAAGACTGGCTAATCAAACTTTGAAATAACATAGTATAATCATGCTGAAACTATAACCAATTTTAACTTAAATCATGCAGGCCCCTAAACCAGTCCTTGTGTAATGTATCCGCTACAGCAGTACATTTCTACAATACCCCATGTCTGACCAATTCTTTTACATAGTTTTTTTGTCAGATTAGTTTGTTTTAACACAGACCCATTGTGTTTGACTGAATTTCACTTAGTTCCCATATTATCTATTTGCTTGTTTGTTTGAGTTTTACGCCAATAGCTTTTCTACAGTCTTATGAAGCAGACTGTGAGTGATAGAGTGAGTTATTATTAACCATTGTTCCAGGGAAGAACCAGTAACTGTTCTTAGAAGACTCCCTGATGATCCTCCGTAAGAAACTGCCTATACTTTCTCACATAAAGAGACATGGTCAGTAGCTGAACTTAAACCCACGACCCTTTACCAGTGAGAGGTTACTGTGATATGAAGTCAGCTACTTTAGCCACTCTACCACGGAGGCGAGTTCTGGTATCTTTAATGTCTAAAAACATAATTAAGATATACAGTCTGTGACTATGACCAAATCTCACCCAAAGTCATTTAACAACCAATCCCCACTGAGTTGATCACTGCCATCATTTCTGTCCAAACCTATCCTATTAGGTCTCACCATCCGATCTTGTCAACCATAATTTAGGTATAATAATATAATACACTGAATCTATTTAGTTCAGGGTTGGTCTTCTTGTATTCATTGCAAATAAAAATGTTAGTCATAAATGTCTGCATCCGTTTGTTCAGCTATGTGTGAAAATGTTGACATATTTTGTTCTACCTAGTATCTTAGTATTGTTGTTTTTGGTTTTATTTCTTGATACATGATATGTGAAAACCTGACAGGTCATTAAAAATTGTCTACCTTACTTCATTGTGAAATAAATTGCTACCAGGCTGAAAATACCTGAATCTGTTTTGTTACAATTTGTCTGGGATGACATTTTTGGGCCAAATATATGGATTTTACTTCAATTCTATGGGATGATTTAGTACTTTAATGATAGTGGCGTCATTTTATTAAAATGTAATGATAGTGTTTTAACATATACACTGTACCATGTTTCGAGATAACTTTAAATAACACTAATTTTAATTTGTAATAATTTGAATCTTACAATCATTGATGAGCAAATTATGGCAGTGTCAGTTTCGTAAAATGTTACCTCTGTTTAAATAAAAAAAATGTACTTTATTAAAGTCAACACTGTGTTCATTAAAACTTCATGATTTAAACAATGATGTCATGGCTTAGTTGTCAATATGGTTAATTAGGAATTATAAATACTGTTGTAGTGGTTAAATGTCAGGATGTTCTTTAAGACAGTTTCAGTTTACATAGTTACATGATTATAATGTTGATTATCGTAATTTTGTATCCTATTGTCATATTATTGACGTGTATAAATTTGAGCAATTAACTTCCTTTAATCAATAGTTTCTTGAATTGATTTCTTGGATATCTATTGAAAGATATCAATCTATTTCAAGAACCATCATAAATTATCCTGTGATTTCATTTAGAGATATTCCCCTAATTTTTATTTTACCTATAAATTTAAATGTTCCATTGCTATAGTAATATGTTCTATGGATAATTTGATATAAAGAAGTGATAAAATTTGTTAATAAATTCATGTTTGAAATGAATTGGTCAAGAAATTGGAAAATTAATTTGGTTTAATTGTCCTGGCATATAAAAATAATTAATTCTTTTACATGCCTGAATTTGCGAAATTTTGCATTACATTTTTGGGTAGTTTTGTATTGTGTTTATAATGTTATTGAGATTGTGAACTGATATATCTCAGTTTAATAAATTGTTATCTCAAAATGTGCATTCTTCACAGTTTTAAGGTGTACTAAAATGTTACAAAATACATTTTTTACCTAAATTTGGAATTTTACACACATAATTTTTAAAAATTTAAATTGTGTACATTGTGAAAAATAAACATATTTAAACAATACATTATAACATATATATAGTTGTAAAAAATAGGCATTTTATACATTTTACAATGTGATTTATTGTGTAATAATGTGTTAATCTTAGGTACTAGGTGGATTTATAATCTATTGTCCATTTTTCATATGTATTGAGGATAGATTATGAAAGTATTAACTAGCATATGGCTTCTGCATAAATGATAGTATATTAAGTGATTTAAGTATTTGATATAATGTACTTTTGATCAATAAATTATATAATTTATTCAGTGACAATAAATCTTCTGATGTATTGATAGCATTCAAGATATCCTTATTTAGGTAATACTGTTTGTTTGTCGTTCTACGTGACAAACAAATTAATAAATTAGCTGTGATAATTACAGTGGATATTTTTGTTGTATGAAGTACAACATAGACATGCTGTGGCACTTACTGTCTTAGTTTCAAACTGTTACATACTGTGTGGATGTATATTTATTTTAATGATATGTCATTTCTGTAATTGAGTTGGTTAAATTGGTAAAAATCTTGTCATAAAATACGTCAAACAATATTTAACCATGTCATGCCTACTTTAGATTAGTGTTTTTTATGGATATATTTCCGCTGTTATTAAGTAGATGCTGTGGTAAAGTGGCTGGATGAAGTTGTAGTATTAAAGTGTAAAGTTTTCACATAGCATTTATCCGTGGACTGTTGGATTTGTAACATTCTTATTATATAAATAATTATGGGAAACTGCCATAGTGTATTTTCTTGCTTCTGTTGGAGATATAAAAAAGATAAGGTGAGTTAAAATCTTTTTTTATGCAATTAAATGCAATTAATGGGAAGTATCTGATATTCATAATTTAGCAATTTCTATATAATTATACGGAAGAAATCATGTTTTTCTTTCTTTAATATGGCTAAAATACTACAGGCCATCCTTGCGAAAGATAAAATGTGGCCTTTATTAACTGATTTTAATTATAGAACAGAACAGAACATAATTTTTTTTTTTTTTTTTTTTTAACAGAATTATAAGAGGTCAGTTTGTTCTAAATAATCAATGACAGTTTTTCAAAGAATGGCCTGGCAAAGCTTACACAGGTTTGACTGTATGTATTTATAAAGACTTATCGACATTTTATGCTTGTGTTTTATGTTACCTTTGGGAACAATCAACACATAATTTGATCAGTATAATTATTCTAGCTATTGGTCTGTTTTTGAAATCTTCTGCAAAATGTTGGAGGAATAATGAGTTTATGGCTCATTTGTTAGCCGTGATTATAATTTATGCATGTTATGGACCAGAGGTCTAGATGAACTGGAATTAACGAACCAATTACTGCTGTTAGAGATTTGTTAATTATCTGGACAAAATGGAACAGATTGTCCTTGTCTTGTCTGCATGGAGAATTATAGCTGGCTGTTCTTTTAGTGTGGGTTGCGTATAAACATCACTGTCACTGAATGGTTTTTGACAGTGAGACACTTTTTTATTTGGCCTCATCCACTGAGAGGATGGCCCAGGTTCCGAATTCATTCATATGATCAGCCAACACAGGAAAGCCAAATAATTATTGATAGTTACTGTAAAAGGAACAAAGCTTGAATTCCTCATTTTTCTAGTGGTTACATAATTTATAGACCAGCCTTCGTGGTCGAGTGGTTAAAGCTGCTGACTTCAAATCACAGTGTAACCTCTCACTGATAGAGGGTTGTGTGTTCGAGCCCAGCTGCTGACCATGTCTCTTTATGTGAGGAAGTAGGCAGAAGATGGTAGTCTTTAAGTACTGGTTCTTAATTCCCAGGAACAATGGTTAGGTGAACTGTCCTCCTCATATGACTCTTGACTGTTGAAAAAGGACATAAAACTCAATTAAACAAACAAATAAGCATGATTTATATTATCAAGTTAGTGCACATGTTCGTCAGATTTCATTTAATACTTAATTATAGTGACCGAGTGACATATATTAGTCTGTAACCTGATGTTTCCAAATTTGTCAAAACACGGGATTCACTGTTTCTTATCTATATCTCTTTACATTGAAGTTATAACTGCAACATCTTCTGATATATGAGCCATCACTTGGCATAAGTGTTGTAACAAAATTTACTGGTATGTAACCCTATGTGTGATTCAGGCTGCTTGTATTACACAATGTTGGATAAAATTGTGAAATTTAATGACCATTTTGAGCTATTAGTTCACTTGAGTGTAAAAATTTAGTCCTGTGTCTCCTCTGTTAATTCCTGCACCATCTGACGACATTTAACCTGTTTACGCCATCAAATACTGTCCTTCGATTATTTTGACTTCAACATCTTTCATCATACTTACACAATGAAGTCTATTACAAGAGCAATTTCATTCTTATTTGATTCCGCTTTGCTTAAGATGGAGGTGGAGGTTACGGGAACCACATTCATTGTGTCAAGGAAAATTCAACTGTATTTTGTAGAATTATTACGAAATTTAAGGCCAAGCAAAGGCTTAAGAAGGCTAGATAAAAATGCTCATGTTTAGGATCACTTGACCCATGGTGATTATGGCAAATGGGTTGAAAAAATGTTTGTACACAAATATTTTCATACATTTGACAAGGCTTTGATGACAAAAACTGTTAACACAACTTAAACCCCTTCATATTAAATTCATAAAAACATTAATTTTCTTGTATAGTTCATAAATAGTTCATGAACAGTTCTTGAAGTATGTTTATTAACTATTTTATATGGGAATTTCTTCTCAGGCCTGACATGATTATGGCAACCTGAAGTAACATAAGGCCTAATTCTCTTTATAGCATTAATTAAACTGAAACAATCCCAACTAATTGGTCCAATTAGACACTACCGGTGTGTATTTCGTGATGATTAGATCGAGTTCAGTGACCGGCTTCTATGTTCAGAATTGTGGCCCTTGGTTGAAGAATTATTGTTTTACACTTTGTATATATTTGACAATTTATTTCTAATTAATCTTCAGTATAGACTAAGATCAAATTATGCTTCATGTTGTATATTTACCGGTTACTAAAACTTTGGATTGATTGGTAAGAGCTTAAAACTAAGAGAAAAGGGATTTCTTAGCCATTAAAATAGCAAACTTGTATTATTGTATGAACACTTGCAAAAGTATTACTAAAAAAAGATACCAATGTCTGATATGAATATGTAAATTACAATAATATTTATGGTATGTAACCTTCTTATGGATCATAGATCATTATTTATATATTTTTTTTTTTTTTTTGTCAGGCTTGATCAAAGATCTACAGATATTGCAGACAGACATATTTAATGTTCCTATGTAAACTGTTTGAACTGTTCTTACTGAACATTGTACTGGTGATTTTGTGTCTGTCTGAGGCATTTGTTTTGTCATTGAATACTTACTGCAGGTTGATCAAGTTTTGAAGGGGTGTGGTCCAGTTGTTAGTATGCTGGACTTGTCTCCCGGCGACCCTCATATAACTGAAATATCGTTGAAAAACAGCATTTAAATACCTAAATTGATCAGACAGTCGCAGTTTCACTTTATTAATTAATATTGCGTATACTTGTTACAGTGTTATAGATGTGTAAATTAATTCGTCCATTCAGAAATCAATCACATATTGAATATTAAGTTCCTACTTGGTATGCTATGCTTTGATGCTTTATTTTAATGAATACCTCAATCGTCATAAAGGAAAAGAAATCGAACATAAGGCCATTCTCTAAAAAATGTTGGTTATGGTAACATGAACTTTTTACAATGGGAAGATCTGTAGAAATATAATGTCAGGTATTATTTTTTTGGTTATCATTACACTGAAAGCTGGAATGAAGAAAAACATTTTTTTGGCCAAAATCATTATCCAGTTTTAGGGTGAGGCCTTTTTTACAATGAATTAGTTGCAGTTATATAACTGCTAACCAATGCTTTTTAAAGGATGGCCTATTGTGTGTTAGTAAGCTAGAAGGTCAATGTTGTCTGAATTTGTATATATTAACTAATTTAATTGCAATGTAAACAGATTTTTATCTGTTCATAATTGTGTCACACCCTTGATTTCATACGTAACAAATTGGTGACAGTAATACAAATTAAAGAGTTGATTGCAATGTTTATTAGTGGTGTACATGATTTTTATTGTTGACTTTGGTGTTTGATAGCATCTTATTGGTTCTGACTTACAGATATTTTAGTGAAGTTTGGTATCTCTATGTCTCATTTACAGACCCCAAAAAATGTCTTTTGTGAGGATATTTGTATCCCTTATAAGCTGAAGTGTACTAAATATTCATTGCAGCTTGTAAAAGTCCTATTTTATCAAACATGTCATGAATCAGTTTTTTCCTTCTCACATTTAGTTCTCTATTTTTCAAGTTCCTGTATGAATATGGGTTTGAATTATTTCCCTGATATTCCTGACTGAATTATTAATCAAACTATTTTCTACTGACTCAGTATTTTAAGACTCTTAAGTCAGCCTGTCCCTTGTTTTTCGTTGTGATTGATATACTATATTGTCGTTTGTTACATAGTTACTGTTGTCATTTTATTATGCTAGCAGAGCTACAAGGTACTCAATGAATAGTAAAACATTTTGACTTATTTCATCATGTAACATATTAAAGCATGTAACAATGTTTAGTATATAGACATATTTAATCATGTGATATATCAGATCATGTGACATATATCAAATCATGTGTCACATTAAATCATGCACAAAAAAGTCCTGACTGCATGAATTTCATTGCATATACTGGTCTAGGTACTATTTTTTTATTAATAAGTCAGTGTAAAGGAACTTATTTTTTGTACTTTCAGAAGGGTAGAGATGAGATGGGGAACCAGCAATCATCACCAGTAGATATCCCTGTGTACTACAAGGCTGGTTTCGGCGTTTCCTTATATGAGCCAGTAGACTACACAGGAACCAGTAAAGTCAGAAATCGTAAAATTGGTGCTAGCAAGGGTGAATTCGCCGAATCTATTCTTAAGGGAAACCTAAAACCGAAAAATGGCCTGTCTGCTGTGGAACACACAAATGCAGATGCTGAATATTTAATCAATGTCAGGAATATAGAGAATCATGCTCGCAACTTAAATGAATTAAGAATAGAAATAGATGAAAGTGGGTTTGTGGATGAAGAGGCTGGTCATGATACAAATGGGGAAAAACTCAGTAATTCTTTAAAAGGTAACTTTAGTCCGACATCTTTACACGAGAAAAATCTACGAATTGATGAGGATTGCAACAGTAATTCAGAAAGCAGTCGTAAAAGTGATCTTAGAAATGATGAAAATGATGATGCAAATAATGACAAAAGGCCGAGTTTGGATCATTTAAATTTGGGACCAAAGTTAGGTAAAAGTAGTGTTCTTTTAACGCCACCTTCTGAAGATGAATCATCAGGAAGCCACCCAGCAAAGTCAAGTTCTCACACTGGCCCAGTAAGCAGTCGTTCAACTAAATCTGATGTATCTGATATACATAGTGAAATCGCTGATAACCAACCTATTGAAACTGACGAAGAAAGAGAACAGCTATCTCCACTTCCGTTTGATAAGTCAGTGCATAACACACCAGAGAGAATATGTCCCCGGAAATTGAAAATGAAATTAGGAGAGATTGTATCTCGAAGCACCTCCCAAAGTGCCAACTCCAGCGGGTGTTCGAGCCCAGACTCTTTCATGCAAAGTAATAAATTGACAGGTGGATCCGACTATAATAGAGACAGTAGTTTATCTGGAATAAGCTCCCCAGATTTGGAATTGTTAAACAGTGATAATGGTGATGTAGCTCTAGATGCAAGTACATTTAATGAATTAGAGGATGAAATTCATGGTGTTGAGGATGAATTTGAAAATTTAAGCAAAGAAATTCAAGCTCTTAGTAGTAAATACTCAAATCAAGAAACTGGTAGTCATATTTTCAAGGAAATATTTATGAGGTATCCTTCTATACGTGTTCGACAATCTGAGAAGGGCATTCATTTTCACAACGCTTCTGAAAGTGACACTGAATCTGTTAGCCATAGTGGAGCTGTAGATGATGAAAAAGATTTGTCATGGGACTTGGAAAATTTTATGGACATGGTGTACAGTGATGGCACTGAGTATGGAATGTTACCCTTTTCTAAGATTGGGAGACCAAATTCGAGATCTTCTGGCGCTAAAACTGAACTACCTGATAATAGTGGGAATGTTTCGTGTCTGGACAATAGTTCCGTCAATTGCAGTGTTGATCTTGGTGGAAGTTTATATGAGGATGAGTTTCATCTACATTTAGGTATGTAATCTTGCGGATTTGTACTTTAAGCTCAATACTAATATATATATATGTCAGTAATGGATGTTTTTCATATTGTTTCGAGTTTCTTTTTGCCTCAGGATTTATATGATGATGCGCTCTTTCATTTCTGGCTGTAAGAATTTGATCAGGCCTAAAATTAAAATTTTGTTTGTTTGCCGTTTGACTTTCCGACCAACCCACCAAATACCTGTGTTCCAAAATATTTATCACCAAGAAATTTTTTTTTTTTATTCTTCCCCCCCCCAAAAAAAAATGTTTTGTTAGTGAATTTAAGTCAACTGTTTTCATGTGAATGATTAAAGAAAGAATTTACCTACCTACAGACCCAAGCCAAAAAGTATGGATAGTCAGTGGCAAACAAACAATATTTATGGATGACCTCAATGTTGAAACACATCTGTCTTTATAAGCTGCAACTATGTAGAAATGATTGAACAATAGTGAATGTGATCGATTAGGTGAGGGGAATTATTATAAAAACATAATAGCAGTCTGGTATTACAAGTAGCTGCATTTTTGTAAACATATTTGGAATGAAGTTTGTGACTATTGTATCTCTGGGAAATAAGTTTTCACATTCTGTGTACAGTTAAACCTGTGAACAAAGGCCACTCTTGGAGAAGACTAACTATGGCCTTTGTTGACAGAAGATCTTTATTTGGAGGTAATTTTGTTCTAACTCATCGACAGCAATTTTTTTTTTTTAAATTGTCTTTATTCACAAGGTGACCTTCTTTCGGATGTGGCCCTTAATACATGTTTGAGTGTATATACAGATGGTTTTGTGTGATGATCACAAGACATCTATGTCATCTCCCTACATTTGTATGTAGCATTCATCTATATTCTTTGGAGTATTGATTCACACTATTAAAGTATTCACATTTGATGCAACCTTTTTCTGTCTGTAAGCTAGCTGACCTTTCCAAAGTATTCTTGTCTTATATCTAAAAGGATTTATAGTAATCTTCAGTGACTGCACATTTAACATTGACATTTTCCATCTGGTTGTCAATTTTATGAATTGTCTGTATTGTTAATAATTTATCACCATACCAGTGCAGTAATTTTCTTCATGAGAAAAAATGTCGGATCAATGTGGGAAAACTTAGTACCGGTACTTGAAATTTGTTAGATCTTATTTTTTGTCTTTGTAATTTTCTTCTCTTCTTTATATGAAGGGGAGATTTATCTGTCTGTCTTTTAAGCATCATAGCTCTTATTTTTGTTGAGTAATTTCTATTCACTATTGAATTACTGCAAGGTCGGAAGGATATCAGTACTGGACAAAACGTTGCTGAAACCTAAATTGATTTTCCTATATGTTTATGATGGAATGGGATTGAGTACTATATTGAATTAACTACTAGACACTGTCTATTTTAGTCTTATTTGCTCCTGTTTAAGCATACACTAGGGTACTAATAAATAACATAGTTCATTTTCACAGTGTGCTCACATAAAGGATTTTAAGTATTGTCATTGTGGGATATGACCATTCTGAACAATATCATTTGGTTTGTGTTTGTCTTTGACAAGAAAAATGTGGTCATGGTTTAGGTTGCTTGACCAAAATAATTAATACTGTAGGTTTAGTTACAAAAATCTTGATTTCTTTGTTTTCTAGCAATTATATCCTAATTATGAAACAAAAAAAACTTAGGTTATTACTGAAGAGCATATCACTAACGCCTGACTTAATTCCTCAAGGACTTAAGTGACTTAAAGTCCCATCAATTTTTGTTCTTAGTTCAATACATGTAGTTGTTTATATTTTTCGATATTTATTACGAGCATCATTATCTCAATAACATTTTCTCAAGCCTTGACATAAACTTTAAGTGCTAATTACCATAAATATTCACACCTAATACAATGAGATTTATACTTGGTGATGATCTCAAGTTACATAATAAAAGAGCAAAATATGCTTGTTCTGGCTCAACCAATAGACAAATGCCTTGTAATTACTAGCACCAATGGTTTATCTATAGCATTTCATCATCCTGTTCTGATAACTCCTGGAGATAATATTAGCTTGGTTTTCATTCATGTTTAACCACTTGTCACATCATTTCTTCTAGCAAAAGGTTTTTAAGTCTCTCAATGACACTTATCACAGCAATGATTCATAAGTATCAATTTTTGTGTGCATTTCACCG
The DNA here is from genome assembly GCA_964023205.1 of Lutraria lutraria. Taxonomy (NCBI): domain Eukaryota; kingdom Metazoa; phylum Mollusca; class Bivalvia; order Venerida; family Mactridae; genus Lutraria; species Lutraria lutraria. Next base: position 33,839,296 of record OZ026846.1, read on the forward strand.
AGCTATGAATGACACCTATCACACATGAATGTTCTTTTTGATTATTTTAGACAATTTGTTAACAGAATGCTTATAGATATTAGGGTATATCTATTTGAAATATGAAAAAGTATTCCTGATGGAGAGTTTTCTTGTGGTTTTATCTTGATATATCTCTGTTAGGTATTCCCTGTGGACTTTTGTCGAACACATTATCTTAGGAAATGCTGGAAATGATGAGTATTGTCATATTCTCAGTAGATGTCGGTCATTTTGGTTTATTAGTTTATATTTTCTGAAAGTTCTTTCATAGAGAGATAAAACATGGTGTGTATGGGGCTCTGCATGACCCACCTCTGTGGTCGAGTGGTTAAGATCGCTGACTTCAAATCACTGTAACCTCTCACTGATAGAGGGTCGTTAGAGGGTCGTGTGTTCGAGTCCCCCTACCCACCATGTCTCTCTAAGTGAGAAAGTAGGCAGTTGCTTACAGAGGATGGGAGTCAAGTACTGGCTGTTTCCAGGAACGATGGTGAATTAGTTGAACTGTCTGTCTCATGTGACTTTGACTGTTGAAAGGGGGTGTATAAAACTCAAACAAACAAACTTTAAAGCTTTGCACAGTGGTTATTCACTCTAAACACAATTCCCTGTTAAGTTATATTATATTCATACTTCATGAACTATTCATGAACTGTATTTGAAGTACAATGTGTGCAAGAACAATTCAAGAAAAATTGAGGTTTTCATGAATTAAATTCTATTCAAAGGGGAATGCTCAGTACTGTAATTCACATTTCTATCCAATACATAAGTACAGCAGAAGAATTTATCATTCATATGATAATATCTTGTGGTGTGACATCCAAGATTTGATACATATCAAGATAAACCTAGATTGACAGCCAACATGTGTTAAAATCGGTCAAGTTTCATCAACATCTGCCGATCTGTAAATGTCTGTGTTTTTCTATAGTAAGAGGTCATTTAAAAGTTTAATCATAGACATGTCTTTTCATAGATGAATGATTATTTTGAATTTTAAAAAAACACCAAACCACTGAAAAGTATAGTCAAGATTAGACATGGCTGTGTCAACAACACTTACACTTGGAGTTTATTGTTTACTTAAACTTTGTACTCAGTGTATCATTGTTGTTTGAACACCCCTTCTTTGTGTCTAATGATGGTTAATAGAAATGTTTTGTCCATGTAATTTGACTATGTTCTGTACAACAAACAGTCAGGTTCACATACCAAACCATGAGTTTATGATAACAATATGACATTTGATGGGCTGTGTATGGGAAAATATTAATTTTTGCTGGTGTTAATTAAGATTACAATTTCTTAGATTTAAAACACTCCATGCACAATCAAGTGGTCTCTTAATTGTTAGGATGTAATGTAGACCCGCCTATATGGTCGAGTGGTTAAGGTTGCTGACTTAAAAGCCCAGCTACCGACCATGTCTGTTTATGTGAGAAAGTACAGACAGTTGCTTATGGAGGATGGGAGTCTAGTACTGGTTCTTCCTAGGAACGATGGTTAGGTAAACTGTTTGCCTCATTTGACTCTGGGTGTTGAAAAGGGGTGTAAACCTCAAACAAACAAATAGGATGTAATGTATAATATCTTTCATATGATATCTTTTCTTAGTACAGAATTGTCTGATGTTCTCGCCAGAAAGCCATTACTCATCATACTATACTAGCTGTCATGAAACTGATGTCTTTCTATATTTTAAAGACTTACATGTACTGTCCTGATACATCAAAAGGCTTTTTTATCGAAAATATAATGTTTAAATGCGCTTAGTATTAGCATGTTAAGGTCTGTCTCTGCTTGTTTAATTTTTTCGCAGTTGGCTTTTTATCAGTGGCTTGAAGAACAAACTCATGTTATTCTGTAATAATTAAGATTGTCTAGGAACTGGTACCTCATTACTTGTTTGTGACTGTATTGTCTATTTACAACCCAACAAAGGCAGTCTGAGTGAGATTGCTAGAATGAAATATGTAATTACCTGATGGCATACACAAAGTCAATAAACATCCATTTTGTTTTTATAGTGAGTGGACTTTTGATACAATGTTATGTTCAATCCAAAATTTACATTGAATAATAGATAAATTTTAAGTATTGCAAAAGATATGAATTAATGAGACATTCTGGGAATCAAGTTTAATTTGGGGAAGATATTTGACTAAGTGTATGTATGTACATATAACAGAGAAGAACAAGATATGTCACAATTTCTTCCAGGGAATGTCTTACATTGGCAGTCAAATCCATGAATGACAGCTAGGGATTACAAGCATTATGAAGTCTGCCACAAATTCATTTAGGTCCTTCATGCATTAATTTTTTAATGTTACAGACCTCTGTGATAATATGACAGTACTATACCATTGTGTAACATTACACATTGTACATTTTTCATTATGATTATGTAACTTCCTTATAATGAACTTTGTTGCTTTGAAATGATATGATGATTTTTGCTGTTTCTTAATTTCTATTGGATAATGATTGTTCTTTTGTTTTTTTAGGCACCAAAGCTTTACCAAAGATTGTGGAACAAAGCCCAGACTTCAAGAGTTGCTGTGATATCCTTGATAACGTACCTAACACCGATCTACATGAAACCAGTCTGTGCTCTATGCAAGACGGTACCAGTCCATCTGTTGAACATTCAGACTCTTCTAAGGCTGGTTCCTCTCTGAGTTGTGGTCACTCTGAAGCAGGGTGTCCTTGTGAGGTGTTTGAAGGTGGGCAGGGAGCCACTGTGTTAGATACTGGTTATTGTTCAATGGAAATAGGTACCAGCCCTGTTGAAAACAGGGATGTTGCTTCTCCTGGTATGCAAGAAATTCAGCCGACCAGTCTGTGTTCACAAGACAATTTTGTTTCAAGTTCGGGGAGTCAGTTGTGTTCACCAGTGAATTTGTCTGTTCTATGTAACATTGGAGAACGTGTGACTATTGAAGAATATTCGAGTGAAGAATGGAAAGGTGACACAGCCACCGCAAAACTGATTAGAGAGGTAAGGACCATCACAGCAAAACAAATCAAAACAATATTAAACTGAGTGATTTGATCAACTAGGTCACATTGCCGTACATCATGGTTGTGTTCCTTCAATGCTCTCTCCTTTTACTTGTCTTGCTTTTTAGCTCACCAGGGCACAAAGTGCTCAAGATGAGCTATTGTGATCACATGATGTCTGTCTGTGCGTCCGCCCGTCAAGAATTGCTTTTAACAACATCTTCTTAAGCAGTTGGTCAATTTCAATGAAACTTAATAGGGGTGTTCTTTGCATGAAGCTCTACCAAATTTGTTCAAAAAATTAAATTTCATCAAAAACTGGTTTATCCTTCTGTGTATAATCTTTTACTTAGCTTTCACTCCTTTTACTGATATGAAATATAGGAATTTTCATTATTTGGGGCACACATTTCCACTTAAAATATTGCTTCGGTGGCATAAAATTTAAAGTAACTGGATTATTTTCAGTTCAATCGTGGATTGATTAATGTCCATAACCACATTCCCTTCAAATGAACTTTAAATCCGTATGTAATCTCTACATAAATGTTCAATCTCGTGTATGGTATCTTCTACAGAAATCAAATTAATCCTTGTCTGTTCATTAGCATATTAATTGCATTGATGCATCAGCAAATATAGTCTAAATCATACACAGTACCATATTTAATTCAAGCTGTTAAACAAATTATTGAAGATAACAGTAGAATCATATGCATGCCGAAACATCTCATCAAGATAGTGCTAGTTTAAAGACCAGACATGCCATTATTAAGCAATTATTTTGGTCATGAACAAACAATTTTTATCAAGCAATCACTTTTGATCATGAGCAAACATGATTGTGTTATCAGGCAATCACTTTTGAATGTGTTATCAAGCAATTGCAATTGGTTATGAACAAACATGTTAAATCAGGCAACCACAGTTGGTTATCAACATGTATGCTTGTTTTATCAGACAATTGATGTTGGTTATGAACAAACATGTTTTATCAAGCAATCCCTATTGGCTATGTACATACATTTTGTTATCAAGCAATGGCTATTGATTATGAACATAATGTTTTATCAAGCAATTTTTACGGTCATAATCAGTGTTGGCAGGCAATTATTGTTGATTACGAACAAACCAAATCCCAACCAATTGCAATTGGTCATGAGCAAAGATATCTGTTATCAAGCAATATCGATTACATTTGTTGTGAAAAAATAGTAAAACTATCTGTCATCAAGCCTTAGCTATTAGCTAGGATAAAACATATCTTTAGCAAACAGGACCAGCTGTTCAATAGATAATTTATAAATTAATAACTTTCTCTGGTCATAACCAAACACCATGTCACTGTTATCAATGCCCTATCTGAAAACACATCTACAGAAAAATGTTCTTCTTGAAATTAGTCCTTTTTACTACCGTCAGGTTTATGAGATTGCATTGTAAATATATATTGGAATTAAAGGTTATATTGCTGACCTAGCGGCGGACTGAGGGAAAATGTCCTGGAACTAGTAGGAAAATAATTGCAATTGTTCTGGATATAATACTGCAAGATTCATTTGTAGCTATGCTAGGAGAAATTACTGATTGTTTCTGTTCTACATAAGTGGATGAATGTTGAAATTGACACTGTTATGTTGCCATGTCATCCATGAAAAACTGTTGGTTTACAGTTAAATGCCTTAAATGACTTATTTGAAATCTCCTGACCCATAATTGTTTTTAGCAACTTTGACAATTTTTATTTTGTTATTTATTCAGGGTTTTCATTTTTTTCTGCTATATAATGTAAACAAAAATGACCTACTCACCTACTCTGTGTTAAAACGTATATGTTGTGTTTCCACAAACCAATACATGTATTTGTATGGTTGGCCTTATGCCCATTTATTGATCAAATAATAACAAATATGTTTTAGTATCATTCATTTGGTGCAGGCTTCCTAAATATTTGATTATTTAGTTTTTGAGCAGTTTGAAATCCATTCTACAAAATGGCAAACATTTGGAAAGAATGCAAAACAATGATTAGCTTTTACACTGCCACACTTCCTTAAGTCACTGTAAGTGGAGTCAAAAACTGAGCTAATTAGCAAGGAAGTTTATTGTCTGATTTATATTTAACTTGATAAGGATGAGCTTCCTTTTAAACTTAACAAAATGATTGTTTCTCTGTTATCTGTTTACACATACCTGGTATATATCCTGTACAAACACCATATAATGAACGAAAATGTAGGTTATTTGTAATGATCTTGAAGATGAGTTCAATTTTTTGTTTGAATGCGCTATGTACTCATGGACTGTTAAGTCTCATGTATTGAAAATAAACCATAATTTATTATATATTTATATCCTTCATTTCAGGCCTACAAGTCTATACCATCACACTGTGAATGTTGCAATCTTCGTAGAATCAGGGGAGACAACTACTGTGGTATCAGAAGCACTTTATATCAAACATTGGTCAACAGTTTACCTCCCTTGAATATTTGGGCTTCCAAGACTGAGGCTTTTGACTGCTTAAAACGAGCATACAGTAAGAAATCATCAGGGATACATAGATGGAACTTTGCCAAGAGAATCTCGTACACATCGGAGAATCGTTTTGAAATTATGCAAAAATGCTTATCAGTCTTGTATTCCAAGGTTAGTGTTTGACAGGGTTTGCTGTTTGTTTGGGTACAATGAATTAATACAGTCAGCTGATCATCTAATGTTGATGAATACAGTCCAGTGGTTAGTGTGGAGGACTTGTAATCTGAGTTAAAATCTCGGGCAGGTCAAACCCTTCTATGAACATTTGACAAAAAATTCAATATGAGCAGTTGCTGTCTCCTGGTGGAAGAGTTCAATGATTTATAAATTTTCATTGGATAATGTCAAATGATTATGCAATTTATAGTGCTGTTATTTGATTTTAACTTACAGTTGGTTTTTCAATTCATATGTGAGGAATCTGTCCAGCTAAATTACGGAAGATCAATGGTTCTAACCAGGTGTATGCCTGAGATCTTTCTCAACTGTTGAAGCTGGAAAAATCTTTAAATGACCCTGGCGACTGTTGGTACAACGGAAAAAAAACAGGGAAGAATTATGTAATGTCAATACAGCATTATTTGTACAGTGTATCAACTATAGTGCAACCTCTCAAAAGCATTTTCCTTGGGAGTAGCAAAATTATGTTGTTGTTGAGAGGTTGTTGCTCTAGAGAGGTTAAATTAATAGTTAAATTGTGCTATGGGAAAAAATCATGCTTTTCTTGAAGGGGAGTTGTTGCTCAAGAGAGGGTCGCTCTAGAGAGGTTGTACTGTATTTTCTGTTTTTTCTTCTTACAGATTGAAGAAATGAAGGAACATTCCAACTATACACAAAGAGAGCAGTTACTTGTACAAATGTTAAATTCTGATATAGACTGTGACCTTGAACTTATGGAAGGTGTTAAGGTATTGATGTTACTGAGTGCATTACATCTGCACGGAGATATGGAACAAGGGAATGATGTCCCCGTCTTTGCTTGGTTGCTCTTTGCACGAGATACGTCAGAAAATATGTCAAGTTTTGTACGAAATCATCTGAATCATGTTGGGGACTCAGGTGGTCTTGAACAGGTAATTGCAAGAAAGTTTTATTATTAAAGTTAAAAAGTAAGGATAAACTGGAGGAAAAACATTTTTGTATCAGATAATGCTGCTTTGATGTAGTTGAATATTTTTTGTCAGGGAAAACTACCTGTACTGAACACAGCAGTAGATTTTAACCAACTACATTATTAATAATTGGTTTTGCTTGTATCCATCTTGTTTACATTTAACTGGAACATTGGCAGATTTGGAAATTAATCTGCTTAAATGTTTATCATGATGTGAAAGAGTGTTATGTCATGAACCAAGTCCGTGGCATAAAGGCCTTATTCATTCAGGTTTTACTTTATGTAGTATTTTTATGTGATCTTTATGTTGGACAGCCAGTGCTGGAAGGGGATTCTATGGTTGCTAGATAATTAAGGTTATCAATAATTGAATCCTTAAAAACGGCACTGTGCCAAGCTGGTATCCTGCAGAATACTGTATTCTGTTCTGGTAGGGTCTTGGGTTGGGGATTTGGTAGTATTTGGGGATGGTGGAATTTTGTGTGTGTTTTCTTGGAATCCTTTTCTTTGACTTACAATGTATCTATACTTATGTATACTTACAACAACATAACATAGATAATATTATGTTGAAAGATTTTGTTATATCTAAATGATTAATATACAGTCAGACCTGTGGACCTTGGGGAGAGATGAAACATGGCCTTTATGGACAGGTGGCCTTTATTCTGAGGTATTTTTGTTCTAAATAATCAATGACGAGTTTTCTCAGAATGACCTTTATTCAAAGGGTGGCCTTTATTTGGAAGTGGCTGCTTACACAGGTTTGACTGTACTTGTTGGTGTTGGGCTTATTGTGATGTCTATGAATTAAAATAAAATCTCTATTTCAATTTATGTTCATATATTTCTCTTTTCGTCAATTTTCAGGTGGAAATGTGTCTTCTAGGGTACTGTTTAGGTGTACGTATTCAAGTTTTTCGTCTGAAACAATTCCGAGATGAAGACTTCATTTCGTTCTATCCAGAAGATGGTACAGATGACTGGCCCGTTGTTTCACTTATTGCCGAAGATGATCGCCATTATAATGTTCCGGTTCTGTGATCGTGTGCTGATTAACGTTTTAAACCTAGACTGATGGCCTTACGACCTTGACATTCATGCCAAATTTCCAGGAAATATTTACCTATCTTCCATTTAAGGAGGTTTTTTTTTTGGAAGTTTGCCAAAATCAGTGTTTCTCAAGAAAATCTCATGTTGATATGCATGGCCCTTGCCATATGTAAGAGCAAGTAACTACATGTATATTGTAAGACTGTTGTATTAGTGTACTTGTCACCACAAGTTGTCTCCCTTGGTCAGGTTTGAGTATTTTGTATGGTGAATTGGAACTAGACAGTAACATTATTATATTATCAGTGGTTAGATGAAGCATTCAGCCAGATATGATTTGAAGTATCAGTTTTGTTTAAAGTAAATCTGCTATCTTTTTTGTTATTGATTATAAATTCATGTTTTGATGGTCAATTTTTTTAGTAATACACAATTTTCATATTAATAGCAATGTGTTAGTAAACATTTGTAAATTTATGTAATATAAACTATTTATTATTCAATGTGTTCATATTCAGTTAATATTAAGTTATTATTTATATGTATGAAAAATTGTACTGTATTTAGTGTCAGTTAATATAAGTTAGATAATGTAAAACATAACATGACTGTATACATGCTAATTCTACATGGAGTTTATGTGATTATTTAGAATTTACAGATTTTGTCTTCTTTTTATGACCTGATTATCTGAATATATTTCAAATGTATGACATAACTTTGATAACATATGGATTATCATGACAATATTCTTGTTGATGATAAAGTCACATAAGCCACTTAGGTTTGAAAATAAATAGCGTTCACTGACACAAAAGCTTAAGTGCATGCCCACAATTTTCAAAATCTGCCTTCAATATTAATTTGCTGAATTTCAATTATATTTTATGTTCGGTTTCGATTTTGTTTCACTTATTTTTCGGTCTTTTTTTGTTCATTTTGGTAAAACATTTTTCGAATTATAATTGAGATTTTGTTAATATTGACAGACACATGATTATAAAGAATTGATTCCATGTAAATTGTGTTGGTAGGTGATTAATTGCAATATTGTTAACAGTTGCAGCATTTGAAGTATGATGTTTGAAATATACTCAGAAGTTACAGCAGAGGAGCAAATCTAGATTGTTTTTCAAAATAAGTTGAGCTTTAAATTAAAAATGGTCATTTATTAAATTATTGAACAGATTGCAAAAATTGATGTTCTATTGTGAAATGTTGCTTAATCCTAGGATAGAATATGAATTTGTATTTTTTTCATCAGCTTTGTAATGTATGGCACATATAATTACTAGATTGTATTAAGTTTCTTATTGATTCTTATGGTCACATTATTTTGGGTGCTAATTTTCATCTTGTTTTATTTTACTCACCTTATCAGTTGTTCACTTAAATGTTGGACTTGAGTATTGTTCAGAGCATTTTTTCGTCTATAACAGAGGCCGAAATTCGGTGACTTCCCATTTGCAAAAAGGCTCTTTTTTCCAATTTGGGGAAACAAATTCCCAAAAATACAATGCTATATTATAACTCGGTTGTCCAACCTTCTCCAAACTTGACAAAAGTCACGCTTGAATTTCCAAAAATGAAAGGGGGAAATAGGCCCTGTTGTTCACTTATGTTTATTGAGGTACAAACTTTACCTTGGATATAGTAATGTCTATGAAAGAGCCATCATTTCAAACTGTTTGTTCCTGTTATATTTTGCTTATCTTCATTACATCATACTGAAATAGTATATAATAAAATGTGTGTTCTGTGAAGGGAGGTAAATCATGATGTGTGGGTCTTATAAATTGGTAAGGGAAGTAACTCATTATTATAGATCAACTTTCATTGTATTGAATACAAAGTTCAACCATTCATTGATCAGTTTGAATAAAGGACCAGATGAAAATAAGTGTGACATTGTTTGTTCTGGATTGTTGCCTATTTGTGTGTTACCTACCAAAGTCTGTCTTTATCATTGATTAAGATACATTTCTCATATTGCTTAATGAAGTAATATCTGTATGTATAAATAGTATAATGTAACTACAAAATGTTTGATCATAAAAACTCTGTTTGACAGATATATCTATATTTTATTGATTGAAATGTAAACTAAGATGAATTTATTCTAATTTAATTAATTTTTTAATTATCTTAGTGGTTTGTCCAACTGCTGGAAGAATGAACAGCTGAAATATCAAAATATTAATTTGTACACTTCACAAACAGAAGTACTACTGCCTGGTATCCCATCTTTTTTGTAAATTTCACATTTGGTTGCCTAGCAACAGAAAAAATATTGTGAATTAGTGCAGTGATGTAGTTTTCTACTAAGCAAAAGCAGTAAGGTTAAATAACTATATTTTATATTGTGCTGCCAAGGTTAACAGCTAAAACATCTACGGTCTATCTATAGCCTTGTAACTTGATCCTCCAGTGTTAAAGAGTTTTAATTACAAATATTACTCTTTACATCATCATATTAAAATGTTTCTGTCACATTGGACAGAATTTTATAATTATCTGTCAAAGTTAGACATCTGTTTACAAAATAGGGACGCCTGAAAAATGATTATATTGTGTAGGTGTTACAGTTTAAGATATAATTATTTTATGGCTCATAAATAATGCATTACATAAAAAAAATTGTTTATTCGAAAACTTGATTGTGTGGCGAGACATCTCTTTTTAATGTAATATGTTATGCTTTTTTTCTGTGATCCATAAGTCATAAAAAGTCTTCATTTGGTTGGTTTTATCTTCCATTAATACGGTATAGGCTGTCTCTTGTGTTAGTGTCACAATAATACAGTAATGGCTGTTTCTTGTCTTAGTGTCACATACATTTTTCATTGTTTTTAGTTTTAAATGATGTTTTTATGTCTTCCTTGTTCATTTTTTTCTGCTGATGTTGGCTTATTAATCATATAATGATTTTTTTTTACTGTTTACCAAAAATAAAAGTTAGGTAACTCTAAAAACTTGTGGATTCATTTTGATTTTCCGTCAGTGCAATGTTATAACATGACAATTTAGATACATGTACTATATATTTTCAAATACTTTTCATTCGAATTGATCAAGTCCTATTAATTAAAAATCGTATTATATTGAGAGAATATTTTATCTATTTTTTTTTTCATTTTTATCACAAAAATCAGCTTTGACTATGAATACAATAATTATTATGAAATTTCTTTTTTAACAAAAGCGTAAGTTACAATTATTGGACTGGAATTTTTATGAATTATATTTTTGTGATTTATAATCATATGTGGCTTATTTTAGTTCTAAATCAGTGGATTAAAGACTAGCTTATTTATTATATTTGTGACACACCTATTAATATCACGAAATGAAATCATAACTGTTTACACCAAATATGTATGCATACTGAATTGTAGATAAATCATAATATATAATGTATACTGTACCTTTTAATGGACATTTTTGATGTCAAATAAAAGAAGAAACTACATAGTCTGCTTAATTTTTACTGTAAAACTGACTTTTCACTGTTTTATGTCCGAAAAAAAATTAAGTTCTTTCTATAAAAAAAACATTTATTGCTTTTTTGCAGATATGTATAAAATCATGGATAAAAGGATTTTGTGTTTAATTATTACAAGTTGGCCTTATAATACCATCTTTTTGATAAGTAATATAAACACTCAGATTCCAAACTTTTATTGGGTTTGAATTATTGTATATATGTGATGTACATGCTTCTGTACACATTTCTTACTTTCTTACACGTTAATGGTTAATTTGGTTAAAAATCCTACAGTGCTTATATATGATTTTTTGTGTCATGATTTGAATTTTATTTCAGCATAATGATTTACATGTTTGATTACTATGAATAAATCACTTATTTTCAGTTTGGATCATAATATATTGTTAATCATGTAAAAACAGAAACAATGACATTATAAAATAAAATGTTCAAATGACAAAAATGGCATTTATTTGGATTTTGAGTGGTTTTATTTATTTTAGTAGTGCTCAACCCAGGGACTCTTTACAGTACCTGGTACTCAACTTTTATAATCTGTCGACATAGTGTATTCTGAATATTTTGTGACCTGGACGATCACTTCCTTTATTTGGTACTTTACAAATTTAAGGGTAATATGTCACTTCATTCAGTCATAAGATTTACTTAGTCGAAGATATTATGACATTTTACCTTTGTTTAGTTTAGGTCTTTGATAGCCTTAAATATTTTAATAGTGCCATAAATTTTTAAGATATTCAAAAATCCATGTGACTGATTGTACAAGTTGAGCAGTGTTTTAGATGTAATACAGAGTCCCTGTTTCCACTAATTGTTAAGTCAAACTGCATCCTACATTACATTCTTCTCAAAATTTGATAAGGATCTACTACATTGAGTATATTTACCCTCGCCACTGGGAAGTCTGATGTAGGCGAGCTTAGAATAAAGATAAGGATCACTTGAATAGTTTGTACATACAATATACAGCTATGCTTCAATGGACAGCATTTGTTTTACCTTTTTGCACTGGCATAATTATGACTCTAGAATGACCAAATTTTAATCAAATTTATTTAAAAGTAGTAATATTAAAATTATGAAGCAATCACATTTAGCAATATCACAAGTGATCTTTATCAAATATTGAGAATATGTATTGATTTTTTTTATTCAAATGACAGATTTTTGAATTGTTGCCATCCCTATGGTAATACTATGGTGTGATAAATCTACAAATGCATAATCATTATTCAATGATGCATAATCTGATATAGCTGGTACCCCTCTTCTGCAGTATACTAGGTCATTATGCTGGGTACCAGGATATTGTACATAGTTAGACTTATAGAAATCTGTAAAACAAATATCCGAGTGTATTTATTTGTATTGTATAAAACATGTACTTTATTTCATAGATAGATACAATAAATGTACATTAATTGAGCTACATCACGAAATTTGGGGTTTCTGAACACACAAATTTTTATGTATTTTTTACAGAATTTTTCAATTTTGGATTGAAGCAGTTAGTTTTGTTTCCACAAATTTTACTCAATTTATTATAAATACATATATAACAGTCATTTCTATGACACCTGTAGCTTATCTTAGATATGTCTTTACATAATTATGGTATTTATAATGTATCCATTTGACGATCCATAAAAAATGGTTTGTGACTAAGTTACTCAAACTTTAAACAGTGGGTTTGTTGGCATTTTTTAAGGAAAATTTTATTTTCACTATAAAGAGTTATCCCTGTCAAGTATTTATTCATTCTTCAAAAAATATTCATGAGCTATACAAGAAACTTTCAAGAAAAAATAACCTTTTCATGAATTCCATTTGAAGGGTTAAGCTGGGATTTTTTAATGAGTCAGTCGCATAACTGCAATAATTTTTTAAGAATGGCTTTAGATTAAGTCCTGCCTGATGACTCAGAAAACCCCATATTCTGTGATGTGACTTATATTTGATAGGTAATGTTGGTCTTATTTGTTACATGTTGAGAAAATGTTCCCCTCCAAAATATTCCATACATGTATGGAATATCAAAAAATGCTGTTAAGAAAAAATAAAAGAGAAAAAATTCATTTTATTGTTATTTCTTACTAAATTTCAAAATACAGTTCTGATTGGTCAAAATAGTTTTGTGTAAACTTGTCTTATTTGAACATTATTCACTGCTGAAGACATAAGTGAACAGGTATGTATAAAAATATCTGCTGAATTTATTAATGTTTCACAAATTATTATAAGTTTTAAGTTCTTTCAATAGACATCTACATTGTTATGTACAACCTCTCCGAAGCAACCCCCTTTGGATGTAGCAAAATTGTGTTATTCTTGAGAGGTTACTGCTCTAGAGAGGTTAAATTAATAGTTAAATTGTGCAGTGGGGAAAAATCTGCTGTTGAAGAAATTCTAATAACATTCATGACATGGGTGGAAATAATTAAAATCTATACATAAAATTACATGTACATTTATGACGTGGGTGGAAATAATTAAAATCTATACATAAAATTACATGTACATTGAAGATAAGGTGAAAAGATATTTGTTTCTGCATGGTTACCTGCTCATCAAAATACGGAAGGTAGTTGGCCTACACTTTTTAAACTGAATCTTATTCCTGAAAGTGTGCAGAAAGGGAAAAAAGTGAGACAGTGTTGTACCATTCCTTGGGCCTTAAAAAATAGGTAATGAGGAAAAATAGGGTGAATTGTGAAATCAAAGACAAACGATTTTTACACCTAACACTACTAATGTTTTACTATTATATTCATCACGAGGTTTCAGACTTAGTCATCAGTAGTAAAACAATATCAAAATCTGAAATACTTCCAAGACATATCAAATTTCTAATTATATATACTGTGCAACCTCTCCAGAGCGACCCTCTCTTGAGCAACAACCTTTTTTCAACAACAACATGATTTTCCCAACTGCACGACTTAACTATTTATCTAACATCTAGAGCAACAATCTCTAAATAACAACATAGTTTTGCTACTCCCAAACGGTGCTTTGGAGAGGATGCACGGTACTTTCATTTGTATTTTTATTAACTTCAATATTAAAGAGCATACACATGTAATAAATACCAAACTAAAATAAAAGTTATACATGTATACACAAAATAAACATCAGTTTTGACTAAGCATTAAACTTTTGCCAAGATCACAAAAAGCACAAATAAATCATTTAATTGACAATCTAAACTCTGATCATGTGATTTATTTATTACGTAGTGAATAGCATCATGTGTATTTTATTATAATCATAAATCAATGTTGACAAGGAATATAATGTATTTTCATGTTTTGATAAATCAGATAATATTTGATTGCCAAACAACATTATTACCTATGAAATGTATACTCAACGACTTCAAAAACGCATTTTTTTGCACGTCATGCACTTTTGAATTAATAAAACTTGAAAACTGAATTTGATTTATTTGTAAATAAGTTTATTACGATGTGATAAAATATATTTCGGTAATGTAATGAAATTAAACCAACAGAGAATATCATTCGAAATCAAACTTGCGTTTTTAATGCCGTGAAGTGTAGTTACTGGACATACGAGTAAACAAGAAATATAAAAAGCCAAATATATTTAATTATTTATACATTGCACTGTCGCTACAGAAAAGTTGACGGTTTGAAAAAAATACCTTACATGCTTGTATCGTCTGATGTGGTATATAATTGTACTATATTCTTGATTTATTATCGTTGATCGAATAGCAATCCTTTCCCACTGACGTCAATGTTTACGTATGATCACAAAAGAACCCGGATGTGTCAATCGTTATTTTTTTGATATTTTTTTTCTTTTGCTAAAAATACTTGTAATCTGTCAGACAAATATGTTGTCCATATCATACACAATGTTGTATCAATGATCTCATGTTTATGAGATAAAACAACAAGCAAAAACAACATTATGTTTTTTACTCCGGACTGAGGTCATGTTATCCATATAATGATCGCTCAGAGCTCAATGAATGTATTATAGACGCACGTTACAGTCCAGCGTTTGCTGTTGAGAATCAACACTTAATGCGACATTTATAGATACATTTCACCAGGGACACTATATTACATTTTCATGTAAATCTTGTACAAATACATTTAAAACAAAGAATGGATACTTGATATCATTAATAAGCCTTTTCAACTCTAAAAAAACATTTTGTCAATTTGTGAAGTCTGATAACATGAAAAGCATTTTACACGAGTTTATGGATGTGACAAGAGGCTACACCATCAAAATTGCGCGATCATGTTCACAAGAAAAAGCTTTCATTATCTTTCATTTGTTGAATATGATATTTACATTTTTTCTACAAAAAACAACAGCATTCAGGGCTAATAGATAAAGATGTTTAGATTAGTGTTTTTCAAATGCTTATGATAAAATCACATTACTCGTATTGTCATTTTAATACATGTGCAGGTTCGTGCTCTTTTTCAAACGAAATAATTCATAGACGCATGTACAACATGTATATATAACAGCTGGCGACATTCTGTTTCTTGATATATTTGTAATGACCAGATAAGTTACATCACGTGGTCCAGTCCACGTATCATCACATCATTGGTATGCGCGATCACGAACGCTTCAATATGGAGTTAATGGCAGAAACCTTCCTAGACGCACCAGATAAAGTAATGGCACCAGTTATTGGATTGTTTATGGTTAACATACATTCACTTTACAGGTACATAATCGTCCTTGATACAGAAGATGTCTAGTTACTTCACACTCGGCAGTTACCCATTCTTTACAATTATATCCGAACGTAAATGGAGGGCACTTCTCTACTTGGAATGCGAAATCAACCAAACCAAGTCCAGAATGTACGAATTTCCCGCCAAGAATTCTACGCGGTCGACCAAAGACTGGTCCACCTTCAACAATAGTTCCTGCTAAAACCAGTCCGTCAGCTAAACTGTTACCTTGTGTTAGCTCAAGAAGTTGAAGCTGAATAACCTGATCCATTGGACCCCGAGGTGGCAACTCTAAGCCTGAATAAAATAAAATGTATTAACAGACTTACTATACCAATTTGGTTTGCTTGAAAACAATATTTCCGTAATTATTTCATAGTATTTTCAATAGAGGATTTATGCAATAGGTTGCAAAAAGACATGACATGACCTCGGGTCAAAGATCACTGAGACAGGATAAAGCATCAGAACCAACGGGATGAATAAAAAGAAAAAAAGTAGTTATTATAAGATAAACAAAATTCATGCGCACTCAGCGAGCGACAGCTATGGAAAGCTGAACTATCGTTAAGTTTCCAAAAAGTACGGGTGAAATTATAATAAATAGGGATACATAATTATGAAAACGGACGACCCATTATAAGGATAGCGAAATAAAAGAAAAAAACGATGTATTGTCCATTTCAAAAACTTATATACGTAGACACTTAAATTAGTAAAACGAATGAAACATAAGCTCTGTTCCCAAAGTCATGAAGGGAAACTAATTATTTATTTATGCCATGTCTGTTACCTTTAATTTACCATAAAGCCAAGAGATGCATGTTGTCTATTCTTCTCTGTGATTGTATTTAATATACTTAACGCCGTTTGTTTCAACAATTGTTCGATTATATTCATCGGTCGATTGGCCGAACAAGTTTTCCTGGACGGTTTTCTAACCAGTACTAACTTATCTTTCCACTAGAAACAGGCAACTCCTCCTCATGTAAAGGATTATCGACACTTTTGTCAAATTTTCATGGGAGGATATGACATGCCGCAACCGGTGCTAGTAATCGAACTCAGATCGTCGGGGTGCAAATCCAAAGTACGGTCGTGGCATATCAGTTAAAAAATAAAATATGCTATGCTTCCATAAAAATCCCATAAAATATAGGGACGGTAGGCCAGCAGAACTTTTTTCAAATATTTTTTCGGAGGCACTGTTCATGTGAAAACAGAATAGACCGAGAAAACAAAAGAGTCTCGGGTAAGAACAGTATTTTTTTATTATTATTTTCTAATTAAAAACATCATTCAAACAAAACCGGCGATTTGAATTTTCGAAAAAAAAGAATTACGTACCATATCGGAAGTTTGCCTTGAAATATAAAAGATTGCAACATTACGGCATGGAAACCTATAATTCTTTATTTTCTGAAAATTATCCAATAAAGAAATAAAAAAAAACGACTCACCATATACAAGTCGCACTATCACAGTAACACACAATATTATTGCATAATAAGTTTCCATTGGAGAAAAGCGGAATAGAAAAATTAATTATTCAAACAGTAAAAGCAGAGTTTTTTTCTTTCACATAAACAAATGATTCTGACTGAATTTCTCGACATCTTTCTTGTTTTTAATTAACCGGTGCTACCATAAACAATGCAACTAGATGACGTCTTAATTAAATAGCAATTTCAAAGTTGACATTAAGATACGCCTAGGTTAAAGTTAAGCAAGCATGATATCCTAACTCTGACAGGTCATATTAGACGTTTTGGTAACGAATGTCGAACTTAGTGGTAACACAAATGTGGTTTAAATGACACAATCTGTTTTCTATTATCGAACACGTGCGTAGCATGCTACACATTGCCAATTAATAACATCTCACGTCAGGGTTGTAAATGTTTTGGTACAAACATTTTTGGTCATGTTTGTTTAATACAGCGAAAAAATACAACCAGGTCAAACAATTCGTAACATAAGATATAAATTAAAGACGTGTTAGGATACAGCTTGTTCTTTTTTAATTATCTGATAAAAATATTTTAGAATTCATCAAAAGAAAGAAAGTATATACACATGGTTTTGCGAAATTTGTTACATTTCTTGGCTTCTTTTATCAAATCGATACATTTGTATTTTAAATAAAACATGAATACATGTGTTTAATGTTTCTTAGACGACAATACTAAATACTCAATGGCACCGTGACACAACATTCGTGACGTAGACAGGACAAATGAAATACTTAATAATATAGACCGGACACAGCACATATGATGGAGGCGGGCACAAACCACATGTTGGAGGCGGTAAACAAACACATTATGGAGGCGGGACTCAAAACACATGTTGGAGGCAGGACACAACACATATGATGAAGGCGGGACACAAAAACATGACGGAGACGGGAAACAATAAACATGATGGAGGCGGGACTCAAAACACATGATGGGAGCGGTACAGAAAATACATGATGGAGGCAGGACACAAAACACATGATGCGGGACACAAAACACATGATGGAGGTGATAGGGAGCGGTACAGAAAATACATGATGGGGCGGGACACAAAACACATGATGGAGGCGGAACTCGAAACACATGTTATGATGGAGACGGGACACAGAGCACATGATGGAAGCGTGACACAGAACACATTGTGGAGGCGTGACACAATAAACATGATGGAGGCGGGACTCAAAACACATGTTGGATGCGGGCCACAAAGCATATGGGAAGGTGGGACAAAACACACATGATGGAGGCTGAGCACAAAACACATGATGGAGGCATGTCACAAAAACATAATGGAGGCGGGACTCAAAACATATGATGGAGGCGGGACACAAAACACATGATGGAGACGGGACACAAAAAAATAAGCGGAGCGGTACAGAAAACACATGACGAAGACAGGACACAAAACATATGATAGAGGCGGAGCAACAAACACATGGTGGAGGCTGGGCACAAAACAAATGATGGAGGCGGGATACAAAAAACGCATGATGGGAGCGGTACAGAAAATACATGATGTAGGCGGGACACAAAAAACATGACGGAGACGGAACACTATAAACATTATGTAGGCGGGACACAAAACATATGTTGGAGGCGGGACACAAAATACACAAAAAGTCATGTATTATGGAGGCGGGAAAAAGGACATGATGGAGGCGTGACACAAAACACATGATGGAGGCGTGACACAAAACACACGGTTGAGGCGGGACACAAAATACACGTACGATGCAGGCGGAACCCGATATACTTTCTGTAGACGGGATACAAAATCATTGAGGAGGTTTGGTACCATTTATTCGTGTCTGATTTGTGACTAGGTTTAGAAATATTTAATGTATAGTAGTATTCTAAGAAAGCGAGTCCGATGGTGACAACGGCACCGACTTATTTGTCCATCATCTTTAATTCCATATGGTATCGTGTTCTTTGATAAATTGAGTCACATTAAAGATATTCAAACAAGTATGATTTAGCATTCTTCAAACAATTATTAATATTTTTTAATTATTTATATGTTCAGTTGATATTAAACGTTATAAACATGTTTAACATCCCCCAAGATAAAACAAGGACGTGTTAACATCTACGTTTGGACATGGCTTGTTACTTACTGATATCTAATTTGTTAGAAATACAAAGAGAACGAATTAATTGGATGTGTTGACTGAATTAGACGTAAAACATAAAATACTTGTAAGTGGCTTTAATTATTGTTTGTTTAAATGACGCAAACACTCCAGGAAAAATATAATTTATCACGTACGCCGGTAGTATGATAAATGATTTTATCTGTCGTGGTCGAATGGTAATGGTCTCTTATTTTTTTAAATAGCTATCACCGGCGTAAGTTCGAATACAAGCCGTCCAACTAGCGTAAGGAAGATCGTTGGTTCTACCCAGCTGTACGCTAAACTGGTTCCAGTTCTGTCTTGCAGTGCACCAAATGGTCTGGTACCCTGCCTTGCATAACTACGATAACGTATTGTTAGGGGCAGGTAACTCCAGACTATGCACTACAGACTAGTCTACGGGAACCAGTTTAGGTGTACGCTTGACCGCGGCTTGAGTTTTTTTCATCCTTGAAGCTGGAAAAGTTTCCAAATGACGCAAACAGCTGCTGAGCGCGCCGTTAAACCCCAGTGAAAATTGTTGTCCGTTGTCCGCACATGAGCTGAAAGTACCGGACTTCTAAATACGGTTTGTGTACAAATACTAAGAATTCCTTCATGAAATAAAGTACACGAGTAAATGTCGGCTATATGAGTGATCGGGGCATGTATTTATATCAGCGGACAAATATGTACGGCAAAAATTATATTCCTCATTGGTCAGCAAGATTTATGTGTATAGACTGAAATACGTGTCAAATAATCATAAAATTATATTGTTACGTTTTTTTGCGTATGATAAACAGGTATTTGGTATACGCAAAATATTTATTAATCGTTTCCTGTTATTTTAGCGAAAATATTTTTATGTACAGTGCAACCTATCTACGACAGCCACCAGTGGGAAGGACAAAAATGGCAGTTGTAAGGAGGTGGCTGTTGTTGAGAGAGTGAAAATATTGTAAAACGTCAATCTGTGTTGCTAGTATCAGGTAGTTGTATTTAGTTAATACAACTACCTGTTAGTATATATATACTGGCTGTAACAGGAAGGTGGCTGTTGTTCGGAGGTGACCGTCCATGGAGGGTACACTGTATTTATATTGCAAGTTTTCTGGTGAAGATAATTCATACATTAACTCGTATGGTATACTAGTAAATTAAACAGCATTATTAACATCTTTATTAATTAACTATTCAATATAGGGCGCGTTTTCACCTCAAATGCAGGACCGTACACCACGACATTATGAACACAAAACTGGGCCGTTATGAGATTCGGTAATTCTGATTGGCTGTCCAACTCTGCTATTATGAAACCGCTGCTACATATAGTTAATTCGGCCTCAAGCTAATATAACTGTCTTCAGCCCAATACCAAGGCCATTATGAAAACACTTACTTATTAACATTATATAAATACATTGTTACCTTAGGTTAATTATCTTTGTCGTATGAGGCCAATATTAAAATGGATGTTTGCTAGAATATTGTCAAGTACGGTAAAACCTCGTATAGTGACCACATCAGCACTAAGACCACCTTATTATAAAGAAATCTCCTTCTGAAAGGATTGGAACCTATTTTTACAGTCACAGAAAACGGATATCGGTGCTTTACATGATCGGCCACGATAAAGAACCAGAAAAAAACTATTTGAAAAGAGTAGGGATATAAATGGTTGGCTTTCTAGTGTCTTATCTCCATTCTCTATCTAATATGACCATAGCTGTTGAATACTTATAGTTCGGAAAAATGACTAGTAAGATCCGTCTTGTTCTAATACTTGTATCTTGGTCCCATTCATAGTCTTAATATCAAGGTTTTACGAACATTTTTTTGGGATTGGTGCAAATTTCACCTGCAGTTAAATTAGATTGTCAATGTATTACTCACTATTGCTTTTTATGAAGATTTTGTCTTTTATTTTTATTTTTTACAATGATGTGAAGTACTTGTGTTTTAACTATTGTTTTCAAGCATGTCTTACGAACTTGGTGATAAAATATCACCGTGTTAACTGAGTATGGCCAAGGAAATAGCCTAGCAGGAAAGAGGATGCAAGCATATTATGATACAATAATACCATTGGTCAGTTTCAAGACTCAGTAAACAAATTTGACCAATGAAAAGCCAACATTTTGAAACGCCATGACAGGCCTATACAACCAAGTGTTTTGTTAGTTTAATTTGAATCATACGAGTAACTTAAAAATAAATGAAAATAAGTCAGAATATAAAAACAAGAAACAGACCCGGTAATCATATTTTCTTTCTAATTACTGAATAGAAATCAATATAAAATAATAAATTAATAACAACAAAAAAATAACTTCGAGGAAATCACAGACTAACATCACTGTATTCAGTGTTCATCGTAGACGCTACTTGAACAGTCTACTCACATTGACTCGAACTGATGATGTAATATTTTAGTACATGTATTTATAACAGAGTTCTGATCAAAATAAGCTGTTGATAGCTGGGACCATTATACAATATTTTATCATGAATGGTCCCATTTGAAAGTGTCTAATGTAATCAAATTCAGTTGTAACAAACTAACATTGACTTAACTTATATAGAGCATTCACTTCGCATGTAATTACCAAACACACACGTATATATCCAGTCGTCATGGACGCCATTTTATTTTTTTAAAACACATTTGATTTAAAAGACAATAACGATGTCTGTTTAATTATCACTATAAGCGTCCTTTACACTCTCTTGTCTTCGATTTAGAATTCAGTATCGCTTGTCAACTGGATTTCATTCTAAATTGATTGATCTTACACCCTTTTCTCCTTTTCGTTCTTTTTACCTTCGTTCTTTTTATCCTTATTGTTTTTACCTTCGCTCGTTTTATCATCACTCTTTTTACTTTCATTCTTTTTATCTTCTATCGTTTTGAGTTCACTAACACCGGCCTTCAACTCATAAAACCTTTCAAAATATTCCGCACGTTTACCTTCATCTTTGATGGCACTTATCCAGAATTCCATATAATTACCCCGTGCAAGTTTAGGCAAGCCATTTTCTAGTGCAGCTTCATTCATTAGAAATTCTAACCAAGGAATCTGTAACTGTTCCCAGCCTAGCTCAGCTAGACATTTAAATATACGTGTAATACGGAAGTAGTTGTGAATAGACCTGGGGAAACAACAGTGTAATGTGAAAGCAAACGAACAGACAATAAAGAAACAAGATATAGGTGGGATGCAATCCACTGAATAGACAATTGTCCCGCGGGGACGTACTAATAAGTTTGGAACCCTGAAATATATTGATTGCACTGTCGTATACATACAGTACACTAATCTTCTAACGTGGTCGTCTTTTGGGAACACATATCACACAACTATACGTATCGAGCACAATGCTTCGTATTAAATAGATTTGTTTATTTGGGTTCAACGCCAAATTTTCAACAATTTTCAATTTCAAATTTTCAAAAAAGTATATACGGCGATCGATTGACCTAACCAGTTTTCCTGCACTGTGTTCGTACCAGGACTAACTTCCCCACAAGGAGCTGGCAACTTCTCCACACATGGAGGAAAATTGACACTTTCGTATTAAATAGGTTACACACCATTGCATGTACAGTCTGTGAACAACGGTCAAGACAAAATATGACCTTTATTGTCAGGTGTCCTTCATTTAGAGGTAATTTTTATACCTTTATTCACAGGGTGGCTTTTATTCGGAGGTGGCCTCTAACACAAGTTTGACTGTATAAGAATGAATACGTACTTATTTAGATGCTCATATCTTTTCTCCCAGTCACGGTTCCGTTTAACTTCGCCTGTTTTATCATTTACCAATGTCATTCCATAAAAATCTAACATCATTTTGTATGCTTCCAGAACCTTTGACCTTAATTTTGAATTTTCCCTGATGGCCTGTAATAGATATAAATCATTAACTAACTCGAACAGAACGATTTGTACTGGACCGCGTTGGCATTTGATGTGGTATGTTTTCTTCAGTATGAATCAAAGTACTGAAAGTACTCATGGAAACTGGACTTACATAGACTTGCACTGCAATATGAAACGGGAAAAGTTTAAGATCAATTACATGGCGGATGTAGAAAGGTAGTAATTAGGTTCGCATAGTGAGTAGCGGCTAATGAAAGCCGAATTATCGTTCAGTTTCTAAAAAGTAATACAATGTATATGACTATGATGGCTTAAGCGAGATAATTATGTGTACTCTAGTTATGCCCACTTCTTTCCTATGTCAGCAGTATTTCGGTCAAATACGATGGTCAGTATATCGGTAAAGGTGTTGAAAACTAAATATACTTATAAGCATTAAATATCATTGTCAGGTGTCCAAATGGTTTATTTCCCAGACGACCAGTAACGAAACATGATGATAGATGTCTCCAGAAGTAAATAAACACCATGTGATTAAAGTCACGTGATCGTAATTATGTATGGGTATAAACATTACCTTGGCCTCGTGATCTTGTAGAGCTTGAGCAGAACTATTCATTCCACTACCTTCCGGTATCGGGAACAACCTGAATAAGAATGGAACAATAACCAAGAAGAAAACCACGTGCTTGTATTAACAAGGTATACATTATAAGTATCTGGTATTGTTTTTGTATGTATATTGAATGATTCGGAGTTCTGGCTCTTAGTCCAGGAAAGTTCTTGTCCGTTGTACTAGTATTTAGATACTCAACAAATGATATAACAAACTTTAAACGTACCATTGGATATACGAGTGGTTTCTTTCCAACATTCCATAATCTCCTTTCCACACCAACATTTTGTCTATAGTATATCCTAAATAAAACAATATATGTATCAATACTAAGAATGAAAAATACGGAATGTATGTCATTTGCAATTAAACAGTCACTGTTATGAATAACATTTACAGTTAAAATAAACATTGATTTTATGACAAAAAAGATCCCTTCTACAGTTTTATACCAAGAATAATAATTTTTAGAAATTCAATGTACTCAAGATTTAATATACAAATAAAATATATAATATAGTTTAATTGGATTTGCCGGAAAAAATCACAGTAAATCTTGATTACATGTATTTGGGACCACCAGGGTATAATGGTTACAGGTTACATAAATACAGCTCAGGTACAAATCGGAACTCGTCGGCGTTTGTCTATAGACGGACATAACTAGCAGGCCGCCACTGACTACTTTCAATCATAGCTGACACAGAGAATCTAACGATTGAAACAACCTGTTTCTCTATCAATGGAAACTTGACGTCCGCATTATCAATCGTGAACAATAAACACGTTTGAGTCTGTGATTCTAAGAACAATACTTGAAGACGAGTGCCTAGACTAAGAGCTGAAAATGTAGTGACCGGAAACCGCATAACTAAATGTATAACACTACACTTAAGTACGAGGCGTATTTCTCATTTACGGAAATGCCAGAGTAGCTACAATTGCCCAGGTTCCGGCGTACTGGACTGTATATGTCCGAGACCCACGAGAGACACTTGATTTAACGTGACATTTTTATTAAAACCTTTCCATCTAGATTTCTATCACCCATCACTGATTAACACATCGTGGTGTGACGAAGAAGGCAGGCTTTTGTGAATTGTACGGACGACGTGGTTGTGTTGTTAGGAATTTATGCTTAATTGGCATCCTGACGACCGTATACTGTTTACTGAGGTATTGATAATAAGACAGTACGCTTAATCTAGTGTAGACATGGTTGAGTGTTATAAAGGGAACGCTTGAGTGTCAATCGTTCATCCATATTTAGCCGACGTATTACATGCATACATACAATTTTGCTAGCTGGTAAAACTACGTCCATGTTTAAGTTATTTTACCTGGAGGTGGTTTTGATTGTATTTTCCCTTTGTAAAATTCTAAGTTATCATTCAGTTCAGGCTTCTGTAAAAAAGAATGAACGTTAAAATAAGCTTTTACTTCGTCAATAAGCTGTCTATTTGTAGATTAAGGCCTAAAATTTGTTCGCTTCTCTTTTCATGCTCATTAAAAATATGGCAGATTTTTTCTTATTCTTGAGGTAAAAAAGTGAGACTGTCGTTGTACCATTCCTCCGGCCTAATAAAAAAATCTAAAGTCGAAGGAAAAAATTAGGACAGGTCGAGAAACCAGAGACAAACAATCTTTTTACGCCTAATAGTATTTATCATTTATGATTTTCTGTTATCTATGTTTTGACAAAATATAAATTTGAAACACACATCATCGTACATTGCCGACCGCCATCACATAGCAAATACGAACATGCTTCGTTTCGAATTAACTTTTAATAGTCCGAACGCATGTATAAATGAATAAATAAAGGATACAATGTTATTAATTCTTATTAAATTTAACGAAATAATGAAATGCAATTTGTAGTGAATCGCCTCCGTGGTCGAGTGTTTAAGGTCGCTGACTTCAAATCGCTATAACCTCTCTGACTGATAGAGGTCGTGGGTTCTAGCCCAGCTACTAACCATGTCTCTTTATGTGAGAAAGTAGACAATTGCAGAGGATGGGAGTCTAGTGCTGGTTTTAACCAAGAACGACGGTTAGGCGAACTGTCCGCACCGGGACATATCACTGTTGAGAAGGGCGAAAATCAAAAAAGCAGTAAGTTGTACATTGTAGTTTAAAAATGATGCTATTTTAGACATGTAAATATACTTAATTAACATACCTTATTTTTATTGGCTGAGTTTGCTTTTTTCGGATCTGTCTCGTGCTGTTTGACAGTATCTTTAGCAGTGTGTTTAGCATCACTATTGGCCACTTCATTTCGTTGTTTTGTAGAACCGTCTTTCTTCCCAGAATCGTGCTCTGAAGTTATTTTGCCATTCGTCGCTGAAGTGGTTTTATTATCATTTGCGATTGTCAATTCAGTTTCGGTTTCGCCTGAGCCATTTTCATCAAACGATTTTGTTACATTTCCATTATGCACACTGGAACCGACTTCAAAATTGTTTGGTTTAATTTCATCACTAGAACTAATCTCTTTTTGTTTACTTTCATTGTTAAAACTAGTCTCTTTATGGTGTGTTTCATTGCTTAAATCAGTACCATTTTGTTCTTTTACAGGTTTGGATCCAGTTTCTTTTTGTTGTTTTTCATCTTTTGCTTCGGTTTTAACACTTGAAATATTTTGCGACTGTTTAATTCCATTATCAGATTCAGTCGTCTCTTTTGTATCGTTTTTATCATTGGAAACATCCCCTTCGTGTTTTATATCACCGTCAGTACCACCAGTCTCCTGATACGTATCTACATCAATGTTTGTGTCATCTTCTTGTCCTCTTTGATCCTCTGTTTCAGATGATTCACCGTTCTTGGACCAATCTGATGATGCACCCGTGCGCGGACTTGGTTGACCCTCCTGTCCATTATTTTCATTTGGTTTATCATCAACTTGTTGTTCATTCACGACATCCTTGATTTCCTGTTTAGCTGTGGTTGGGTTATCAGTCTTTGCAGGTAATTCAGATTTGTTTGTCGATTTGTTTGGATCATAATGTCCATTATTTTCATTTGGTTTATCATCAACATTTTGGTCTCTAACTGTATCCTTGTTTTCCTGATTAGTTGGTTCAGTTGTAGTTTGATCAACATCCCTTGCGGGTAATTCAGATCCGTCTTTTGGTTTGTAACTTGTTAGTTCAACATGTTCGGGTTTCTATTTATGCATTGTATGGAAGCAAAATAATATTAATTCATATTAAAAACAACATAATTTTATAACGTCCAAGTGCATCACATTTAATCGCGTCACTTTGACTGTTCAGTAAATGATTAATCTGAACGTTCTTAAAATGTTATATAAAGAGGGATATAAAATGCGGCTTATTACAAATGTATGCACACAGACCTCCCACACATTGTTCTATAGTCCAAACAGTGCTATCTTAATATATACATTATGTATGTAAAACTTGAACTTTTTGTAAATAAATGTAACTTGAAACTTGTGCATATAATGTCAATATTTAGGTCAAATAACACAGTTGTTTTTGAAAAAGTTGTTCATATCAATTGCAACTGACAAACAATTCCATCAATATTTTACGATAAACAATGGCATTTGCGGCGACTATTTTTTTAATGAAGATCTTGTTTCTGTTCATAAATTGAAAATAAAAACTTTTGTAACGATGGATGAATTCGATATCGAAAGTACGAATTACTTAAGATAGTTGTAAAACCTAATTCTGTAGGATAAACCTGAGACGATTTAAATAGTATATACCTTAGTTTAATTTTTGATAAAAATATATATATTAATCAAAGCAATTAGATTTAAAACATTCTCACCGATGGACTGGAGCCCATTTCAATCTGTTGAATAGTTCTATTTAATCTTCCTGGTTCCAGTTCGTAAATCCTATACTTAAGATTTATTTAGATTGCCACTGTGTCGATATCTGACAAGATATACAGTGTATTGAATTGGGTTATTGGAGGGTGGCGCGTTATACGGGTTTATCTTAGTGTCACGACAGAGTGATTCTTATGAGCACACCAAATATAAAAACAATGGACATTTTAACACAATCTTTACGGTAACATAATATTTTATCTGTGTTAACACAAGACGTTACAAATGATTAGGTTTATTATTAGTCCAGTCAGTGTAGCCTAAAAAGAGGGTCAACCTAGACAAAATTGCAAAAGTTTTTATTTTATGTCAGATTGTATCTACAACATATACTCTTTCATGTGTTAAAAGTCCCAACATGAGGCATGCGCCTAAGTCAGGAAATTTCACTCTGAATGTGACCACTGTCTGTAACTAGAAATCAACAATGCTTTATAGTCATTAACTACAGAAACACAATTAATTGGTCAGAAATCACTTAAACGCTTTATTTCTACTGAATACATTACAGAATTAATTATGTCAAATAAGTTTGCTGTGAAATTTACAATTAACACTGATGAAAATCCAAATTATTTCCTAATTACAGGGTTAATTTACCCCACCCACTAATGGAATATTAACGTCGGATTTTTTTTTCTTACGTTTATAACTTATTATATGAAATATTTACATAGTGGGTTTAAGTCATTCATAAAACACGCATTAACAAAAATTACACATGTTAGTATTTGAAATGTGAGTAAACTTTGATAAGAATATATTTTCATATTAAAAGGTAATTAACGTACATAGGATAACAACATGAGCTGCTTAAACGTAATTCTTAGAACAAATTTGATGACAATAAGGTTGTTATCATTTATTGTATAAAAATATCAAAATAAAAAACACACAAACATATAAAGAATGTGGATTTTTGTGAATATTATAATTAAAGAACCATAATTATATTGTGTTGAAAATCTTTTATTTACAGTATATGTGGTTAAGTTCATATCATGATTATTATTTTAGCGAATGACAAATTTTCAATAACTTAATCCGTAATTCGCAGCAGATCCATGTTTAACTTATACATTATCATACAACAGAAAGCCTCTTGTATGATAATATATGACAGGGCCCTCATTTGACATTTGGTGGGCAAAATATGGGCACCATTCCTGTCCTCAAATAAAATACTTTCTTCCCCAATCTTAAAATTCCCCTCCAGAGCAATGTTTTTTTGCTGATTTGAAAAAAAGATTGTAACAAATGGTTGGTATTAAGATAATTGTATATTAATGTACATTTTACTGTAAGCTTTTAATGTTTAGTGCATGGTTAAAAATCCCCTAAAATTCCCCCTTTTCCTCAAAATGATGTGAAATTCCCCTAATGGAGGGCCCCTATACCCTTTTCCCTAGAGTGCAGCTAGAGACCTGTATGTAGTCATATTTAATATATTTGCCAAGTTTGCCACACAAGAAACATTTAAAATGTATAAACATTATTAGACACCCTAATACAACCACTTATACAGTACATGTATACTTAAAAATTCAAAGCTAATTATATCAATCAATAACAATAAATACCATAATTGTAATACACTGTATTTTTATTCTATGTACAAACTTCAATCAGTGCAACATGAATACTAACAGAAAGCATGTATGCCTTATCTTATTCATTCATATTTACAACTTAGAAATAACAATGCTCCATTCTTAAACCAAGTCCAACAAGTCAGTGTTTGGTATTCATCAACAGTTTCTATGTACTGAATTACTTCCAAAAATGCTTTGGCCTGATCACAATCCTCAGGTCTACCTGGACTTCATGATTTCTGTTCTGGCATATAAACCTTGGAACTGTCCTAGTTCTAAAGTTAATGTTACATCATAACATGCTTAGTGATAAAGAACATCAGCAGCAGGAAGGTCTACCACTTGCGAAAGCCTTGCATTAATATCTCTTAATATCCAGAAGTCTCCCTTAAAAACACAATCCCTTTTTATAATATTTTGAAATTCTAAGCTTCATACTGGAAAAACATCAAATTATCTTTTATGTGCAGAAAAACAATATTTAACTGACAAAGAACAGAATAAGCATGAAACTAATCAGAATTAGAACATAGACTAGTTATTTTGAAGTTTCTATCTCATGTACTAAAAAAGTCAGTTCTCTATTTTCTTTGTTAGACAACTAGTTCAGTTATTTCTGCACTAAACATGCACAAGAACTCATGGCTGCAATGCCATAGAATTGCCTGTCTTGCTTATGATCCCATTACATCTTTCCTATCTAAGGGACACTGTAGGTGCAGACTGTAGGCTTTGATCTCGAACACTACTCTTACATATGGCACAAAGCTGACCCATCCTAAAATGATATACAAGTATGGTTCAATGTAAAAGTCCAGAAAAATGCCACAAAAGTATTAGCTGAAAATTAACAGTAAAGTTGATATTTTAGAAATAACTTCTCAACTTACTAACACTTAGACTCATATACACTAAAATACACTTAATGGAGACAAAAACATAACATGGAAACTGGTGTGTTTAAACATGACTCATCAATATCATAAGCACCATATTTTGTACAATAAGATTCATTATTATCTTAAAGTCCCATAAGCATATAAATTTATTGGTCGTAATAGTTTCTATTTGTCTTATAACAGAGGAATCCGGGGCGTTTCCTCCCGTGCATACTTAATAGCAAGAAAAAATGTTTCCGAAACCATTATCTTATTTTTTTCAATATCATTGAAAAAAATACTATTTATAGAACAGCTGTGTTTTCCCGCAGTCATATTATGCACACGGCATAAAGTGATGTCACGCGTTCTATATATTTCAAGTTTACAAAAGCAAAATTCACAGCGAAATGAGTGTTTTTAGAACAAAAATGGTTCATTTCGTCGGTAATAATTATCTTAGGATAATATCAGCAATTGTTTGTTTTTTGCATATATTTTTTATAGCAAAAAGCTAATGGGACTTTAAAATTTCTTACATTAAATACTTACATTAAGACTGACCTTATGTTCTATGAAGGGCATGTAAGAAGCTCACCACTGTATACACACTAATGTATGACACCTGCATCTTCACCTATTTAAACAGACAGAAAATTCAAGTTATACTAGTGGAATGCTTAGAATATAGCACAATAGAAACAGATTAAGCAAATTTGATAATCATCTAATTGAATGTAACCATTGTAAGTTATGTAACACATATCTATTTCTAATTTCACTTCTGTATATCAATTAATAGATAATTACACAGTTCTATCAAAAATTTGTGTGATTAATTCTCTACTCATCCTATGGCCATCTTCAGTAAGGGTTCTAGTCTTATTATGACAGTTGTCCTATCTGTAATATAATTTTTGCGACAAAAGTGAGAATTCAACAAAAAAGTTACAACAGTTAAGTTAGATCAGGTGAGTGGACTCAAAATGTCTTATCTAACAAATATAACTAGACTTATAACTACATGACTACTGTTGTTAAAATTTATGGAGAATGTTAAGTATACCATGTTTGCAGAATATATTTCCTGTACTTCATAAATAGCTCTTTATATATTTGCCTAATCAAGCTATTTTTTTTCATTTAGTATTCCATAACATTGAAAACATTTAGATTTAATATTGACAATAAAATGTAGAACACTTTGACACAACTTGTTAAAATCAGTTTTAAATCAGAAAATAAAAACAACTTACTAAGTCTTTTCTCATGCAATTTTACTACTTGGCAACCAATCCTCATAGATATCCAAGGGTTTGTTCTACTTCTACAAAAACAAAACAATGTACACACATAAAATATCAAATAAAATGCTTTAAAAAAATAAAACAGTCTATAGATTGTCCATTTATAATGTTGCTTGCAGACAAACATTACATTTTTGACATTATTATCATATGGCACTTACATACTAAAATTTTGCAGAGCTTGCTTCTGAAAATTGATATTTTTTAAAACTATATGCAATTACACTTATCAAATGTTGTTGTGAAAAATGTATGCTGTATATATAAATATCCTACATTGCACAGCTTTTGTTATTCTTTGGAAACCAAATCCACTTTTCTTTTCATGGACAATGTTCATCAAAAACAAAGGGCTTTGGCAGTCGTCACAAAACATCTTCCTTGCCATGGCGCACAGAGTAGCTCAACAATCCAACAACCTTGTTTCAGAACTATGTTTCCACAGTGGACAGGGTCCTGTAAAACATTGACCCCAAGTCCTTCAACAACTTGCCATGCATTATGAATCAAATTTACTACATCAAAAACGATATGATAATTGTTTAAGTAATAGTCTACTGTTCAACATCATTGATTAAAAGTTTAATAATTCATGTCAATCAGTTTCGTTTCAAAGTCAAAATAGACCCTGTCAAGTGACATTTTTCCATAAAATCTGGTCAAATTCAGCAAAATAAAGACTTAACATGCAAAAACCACTCTAGCAAATCCGTAAACAATCTTAAATAACGAAACAAGTACAAAAGAAAAACGATAACTTTACTCACCAAACTGTCCAAGTGAGTGGGTGGGGTAATTGCGCTATTCTGCATAGTAGTTTCTAACGACGTTTTTGAAGTATCAGCGCCCAGTTGTGCGATTTCCATGTGACTTGTAATATTTTAGTTCGTGTTACGTTGTATACTTTCGCCAAATTCCCTTTTTTAGACGGAATTGCGAAGAAATTGTTGTTGCGTTTACGGCTTTTGTAGATAACGTTGCTTATCCGAAAACTATACAAGAATTTAACTGGTTCCCGTTTCATTCTGCAGAGCGGTCAGAATCAGCGGGACCCAATTTAAACAAGAATTGTCTCCCTTGTTGTAATAATTAACTCGTCTTTAAGTCTAAATTTCTCGAAAACAACAAAAGCAAATTTTTGGGACTTTTTTCTGTATGTTATTTACATAGTGTTCTTTCGTACGGAACAAAAATAAATTCTTTTGCAATTTTGTCTAGGTCAAATATTTCTCTGACTGGACTATATGCAATGTAATTGTTAAACCAATTGCATGTGCTTTAAAAATGTACGCTATAACTCTTCCAATACAGTAACGAGGTGTTATGAAGATTTAAAAGGCAGTTAGATTTTTCAATGTCGAAATTTAAGACAAAAAATATTCCCTAATTTGTAGTAAATGATGACTAAGATAATGGACTAATTGAGTCCCATATTGTTCTTATATGGGGTTAGCACGTTCAAAGGGGGTATACAAAACAAAATGGCCATACGTACCAAAACTCATCTGTCACACATATGATTTCCATCACTTGACATCGGACCTGTTAAACTGTTTCGTACATTGCGATTCAAATGATACGACCCGCAACCCAAGAAATTAGAAATTTGTGTTTTTTTAAAAAAAAGAACGTATAGTGTTCGAAAATTATCATTACTGATCAAAGTCGTAACTCTTATATATATATATATACAGTCATCATGAAAACAAAGGCCATCCTTGGAATGACATAATCATTGTTTTCGGAAGAATGACTTTTATTCATAGGGTGACCTTTATTCGGAGGTGCACCATGGCCGCTTACACACGTTTGACCGCACTGCATGATGTATGATATAAGATTTGGTCCGTGTAACCATTTCAGGCCTTAATAGCTTAGGAATAAATAAGTATTACAATGGACTAAGAAATATGAGTTGTATGGAAATCGTGCGTGACACCAAAGCTGCATTGTGACTTAGGAATTAGAGATGTAACTGTATAACCGCCTGTTGCGATATGCGGGTTTCCAATGATCATGAAAATAGATGGAAAATTCCAAGTTGCGATTCGTATCTTTTATATAGGTATATTTGGTAAGATTTGTCGTAGTAATAGATCGACAACCTAACTATGGTCTGTATTTCCATACCGATCGACCCCCAGCAAACACCCGACGTTGTATCAACGTTGTATATGCGTTGTATTTAAGTCGCGACGTCGGCGACCTAAATCCAACGTTGATTCAACGTTAGAATCACGACGTCTATACAACGTCTCAATAAGACGTCTGCATGACGCTGGATTATGGTCAGATAATGATTTTGTTGAAATCATAACAAAAAATGAATATTATGATGAGAAAACAACGACAAAAAAACATTAACCTTGTTCTTACGTATATTTATTAGGTTAGGTGTGAGTTAAAAATAGCAAAATACCCAGACATGTTTAACTCCCCTTAAATTGTTTCATGTCACCGATAGGCGTCGCTTCGAGGATCCTGTTATTTTCGAATTTTACGATAATGTTTTTCTACACTATTTGAAAAAAAGAAACGTTTGTCGACAACAATTTTAAAATATTCTTCATAAAACCTTCAAAATAAATGGATTCAGTCGTTTAATTTTCATGAACTTCGAATGGATAGATCGAGATCTAATTATTCAAAACTATCAGCAACGGTTATATTGAATAGTGTTCAACGGCCCCAAGAGAAGAACTTCGAATTCGGGATAAGATACAAAAGATCTGTCAAATTCGGATTTTAAGGTAAGTGGAATCTTTTATCTAATTTGAAGTGTGATTAAATTTTGATTAGTATTAAGAATGTCAGTAGAAAGATGTGCGTGTACATGCATGTATTCGGAAATTAAGCAAACTTTTATTTTAAATCAAACAAGTAACAATCAATTTTATAACTAATTGTACCCAATATTGTGTTGGTCGCATTAAAGTTCGCTTAAAGAAATGGATTCAAATGTATTTTTATTTAAAAGTGCGATCATCATAGAGTTAAGATGTGTACACGGACCTTTGTCACACTTTAAAAATTGGTAAAACAAATGACCATATGTACAGTTCAAAACTGGTGAAATTCAGAGAAAATGTGTAATTATTGCGCCCATTGTTGTGTTGATTGCTTTACAGTTTTCTTATAGAAATGCACTACTCAAATGCATTTTTAAAGAATGGGATAATTTCACAGTTTTGATGTGGACACGGGCTTTGTGGCATTTTACATTTAAAACTATCTGTTGTGTAAAACAACTACACAACATCGTTCTGGTATCAGTTACATAGTCTTAATGTCCATTATTTCACACAAAATCGAGCATGAAAAACAGCATGAAATTAATTTGAAACTATTCCAGAGAAGGTTTTATTACTGACATCTGCCAACACTGGCCAGTGCCCGAATTGATTGATGAGTCCTCAGGTCAAATGTTCTATAGGCACGTATGAAATGTGTTTATGAAAACTTGAGAGAGATAATGTTATGTTAATTGTTTCGTGTGGGGAACTTGTATGCTTCAGACTTGAGTAGAAGTATGTTTGGATTTATTATGCTTAGCATGTTTTTGAGTTATGATCACTAGTTGATACCACAATGAATTCATATAAATAGTATAGTTTTATTTTCAATGTTCATGTGTCAAGTTACAGAATGTTTGGATAAGTAATACATTATCAACATTTGCTCTAACTTATAGTTTATTATAACTGTTCACAGATTGATGTCCAAATTTAACATGACTGGGAACGATGGAAGTCTACAAGTCAAGCTTGTTTGGCGTTGTCCAGGGTAAATTTATTATTCTTTATTTCAGAATAATCTGTAATTAATTCAGTCATGGTTATAAAATTATGTATGAGTACTACAACATAATATCATACAAACACTGATTTAGTAAAACAGCTGGGCTTTCTTATAGCAAAATGCTTGTCTAAATAATAATGTTTGAGATTGCGTTTTCCTATATTGAATATTATAAGTTATATACATGTATACATGTTAAAATAAATTCTGCATGTTCAGTTTCCTGTGAGTTTGTGTATTTTTCTCTTTGATTTTGTTACTTGGTATAATCCAGTCTTTAGAAAATATATGTATTTATCATGGAAGATTGATAAAGGAAACACAAAATACTGTATATAAATCTTTTAAATAGTAAAAATGACTAGCTTGAATATATCAATTGACTTCTGAAAATATCCACTGACTGAATATGCTTGCAATTTTACTATTTCAGCAAGTACTATGAAGTCTATGCCAAAGGAAACTGAACAGGATGCCAGCCAGAAGTAGGCTCCAGATAGACAGACGGGAAATTCAGAGGGATTATTTTATTAGTCCTTAACTGTTTTGTATATGTCATTTAGACGAACTGTTAAGTGTTCATGATCACTAAAAAATCATCTACTGTGTGTTTATATATGTACGGTATGTGTGTCTGTGTATGTAATAATTTGCAAGAATAAATTTCAGATATATTTTAAATTTTAAACGACATTTGTTTTTTGTTTGACATTTCAATCGATATAGATTAAGTTGTATATAGTGAGATTAAAAGTGAACTTTCTGATTTGGTTATAGACATAATTATTGAGCGATATTATTTTTAATATTTTGAATAGTGTTCAGAATCCTCATGAAGAACTAATTATTTAGGATTAGTAACTGGCGTCATTATATATTCTTTGTTTGAAAATCCCTGAGTTTTGTTGATATAATCACCTTACTTACAGGCGTGTAATTACTAGTATATATACATGTTGGATTGTGGTTGTATACAGGTTGGATTTAGGTTGTATACACGTTGGATTTAGTTTGTATACACGTTGGATTTAGGTTGTATACACGTTGGATTTAGGTTGTATACACGTTGGATTTTGGTTGAATACAGGTTGGATTTTGGTTGTATACACGTTGGATTTTGGTTGTATACACGACGTTGTACCGACGTCGGAAAATGACGTCTAAAAAACTTTCATTTACAACCTAAATTCAACGGTCATCCAACGTCAGGGTACAACGTCTGTACAACGTTATTACAACGTCAAGTGTTTGCTGGGCCCGACCTTGTGGTGACTTACTCCGCCTCTGGGCTCTCCCCTCTTCCCTTTTCTACATCTCCCTCTTTCTCTCTCTCTCCCTCTACCCCTGTCTCTCACCCTCTTTCTTTCTCTTCTCTCTCTTCACCTCTGTCTGTCTTCCCACCCTCTTCTAATCCCCCCTCTCTTTCCCTCTCTCTCTCTCTCACTCCCTCTCTCTCTCTCTCTCTCTCTCCCTCCCCCCTCTCTCTCTACCTGTTTCACTGTCTCTCTCTTCATCCAATAGTAGAAGTAAATATGCTTGTAGAATGCTGAGGAACCTTGTCAGTTAATTATTAATAAACAGCTAGTAGTTTAAACCTATATGTATCTGTTTATTCTTAATGATAATCCCTCTGAAGGTCTGACCCTTGTTATCACAGCCCTTCACATTACTTATGATATGTTTGTACATGTTGTGAAACTACATCGATGTAAATGGAGCTTTTTAAACTTTAGCAAACTTATTATTCATAAGTACTTACAAAGCATGCATATGGTGAATGAATGGGACTTGCTTTAAAAGATTCATTCTTTGTTTATCAATGTTATGCAGTTAAAGACTAACTTACAAACACTATTGACATTATTTTTCAACGAGTATGAATCATCGTACACTCTCGAGGTCATATTCACTGATTAAGTACGTGCACCTGCTCGGATATGTTATCTCCGGGAATGAACACTTGTCAATCTGATTAAAATCATATCATCAAACCCGCTACGCTATGAGGATCTGAAGACGACCTATAGAAGGTCACCTCAGGTGACCTTTTCCACTAGCCAATCAGCGCCTTACTTTCATAATTCTGAAAGTGATCTGATTCTATTTTTAACCGCAGTAAAAAACGATATTTGACTTGTAGTTATCACGAACACCTATTCTTACGCAACTAAATGTAATGATAGCGCCCATGTGACATGCGTGTTTACTAAATTTTCTATACTACTATGGCCGAATCGATCAGGATTACTAAAAAAATCAAAATGTGGTTGCAGACAAATATGTTATACGTAATTTAATGTTTACTAACGTTTAAATAACATCGTCAGGTAGAAAGTTCATTCGGCCAAAGTACCGATGAAACGAGTTATACGATTGGCTGAATTATAAATAGATATAAATAGTGATCATGGAAATTCCGACTTTTGAAAATAGAAACTGGTA
Source organism: Lutraria lutraria (assembly GCA_964023205.1). Classification (NCBI taxonomy): domain Eukaryota; kingdom Metazoa; phylum Mollusca; class Bivalvia; order Venerida; family Mactridae; genus Lutraria; species Lutraria lutraria. The sequence goes on from OZ026846.1 coordinate 33,877,282, forward strand.
TAGGCCGTCATCAGATCTTGCCGTAAGGAAGATCGAATACTTTAGTCAGATTGGAACACTTGTCTACTTTCGATTTGTTTTTTCGTGATTCAAAACAATGAAGATTTGATTATGGTATAAAGCCTTAAGAACCAGGTATTTATTAACTTATGCATTCATATTCACTAATAAGAACTTGTTCAGATTTGTTTAATGACACTTGTTTCTAGCGTTAATTATTAATATTATTAACTAAGAAGAATTTTAGGTCAACTTAATTTTGAGATTCCTAATTAGTTTGAAATAGATAAACAGTACGTTGAGCTATAGATAAAATTGTTTAAACATCCACTGGGTGTAGTGTATTTGTTGACGTACTTGGTACGTTATTTTATAACATGGAGTCAACTAATAAAAATCTTTTTTTTCTACTTTCGGTTTCGACCGAACGGCAAAAAGCTTTGTCGAATTTTAAAATATTACTTCGATTTATATCTTAAATTTATATGATAAGTGCTAATATTGTTTATGAGTGATATTTTATAACATCTGTTAATGCATTGCTATTTCAACATGGGGTTACGTTGTTTTAGCTTGTTTCTATCTTAAAAGTAGGTAACATAATTTTCAGAAAATCATGAGATGATTAATGACGCTCGGGAAACCATTTATACATTGTATTATCCTTATGATAAAAATCCAGTACTTTCTACTTTCGGTTTCAAAAAGAAAGCAAGAATTAGTATCATTTAGGCCTAAAAAGAATATCAAATTATGATGTTTCCGGTAACGCGACCTGTCCTAATCTTTACCCACGACCCTAGAGTTTTTGTAAGGTTCGATGAACGGTACATTTCTCACGTTTTGTTTTACCTTTCTGCACGCGTTCAAGGGCACCCCTCCTTCCGAACGAAATCCCCCGCCTACCTATCTTATTTTTTTAATAAGCATTTAACCAGAAATAAACAAATTATCGTTTAGGCCTTAGTTTTATTGGTTCAATTTTTTTAGTGATATAGCAACTAGAACGTACAGAAGTCATGATGTATAACATCGTTTTCAACATGTTTCTGATTATATTTATTTAATAATTGGTGTCACAAATTTCAGATAAATGTTAATAGAAAAAGGCTTTCTTGGAAAAAAAACTTACATTTCCATACATATGTACATGTATTTGCTTTTCAATGTCTTAGGTTCCTCTTGGTCGTTTACTCAGAACAGAAATGGGCAAGAAAAAGTCAAAAGCGAAGGGAACAAATAAGTTTTGGCCACCCAAATGCCTTTGTGGGAATAGCAACGACGATAATGACTTTAAGGAAGATATTTATAAACCTAAAAGTGAAGAGAAGATAGCAGATGTCGAACAGCAAACACAGCTGACCACGACTCCGCTTGCTGTCTCACCTGATATCCAATTAGAGAACGTACTTGAACATAAGAGTGAAGATCAATTAGATTGTGGCAAGAATGTAGAGGAAATTGGAAGACATAACATTAAAGAACCACTTGATACCAGTCCACATTTTGTCCAAACTTATTATTCCAAAAATGAAAGAGATGATATTGATGATCAAAAGGATTATGTGGTTGTCAAAATTGAGGATACTTGTGGAGAGATACCTTACATGGATGATGATGTTGACGATTTCTACAGAAATAAAAAAGACAAAAGTCTTGGTCATAAAAGTATTAACCAGACTCCTTCCGATATACAGAAGAGGATAGGAGGGGATGCGATTGATGTTACCAAAATATTGGAAAATGTTTCTCTCACAAAACATTTACACGGTCATACTAACAGTGAAGGCCGGGACGGTGAACCTGGCAATAAAGGATCTAACATACAAGTACAAAATAATGGTACATCAATGAAAAAAGAGTCTGATATGAATCAATATGATACATCAGACAAGGATGAATCAGTACAAAGCGCCAATGAGGCTAGGCACGATGAATCAGTACCAAGCGCCAATGAGGGTAGACGCGAAGAAAATATTGATAAGGATGTATCATGTCGGCCGAGCGTTGAGCATGAAAATGATACGTCTGAAAACAATATTTACAGTGGAATCGCTGAGGTAGACCAGGAGATCATGACAATTAATGGTGAAGAAAACAATGTATCAACAAAGCATATGGATACATCCATGAACATGATTGACAGTTATAAAGCAAATATAGTAAACGATGATCCGTCTCAAAATAACAGTGTTGGGGAAGTTTCTGATGATTCAAACATCGAGGTAGGAAACTCTTTCACATGCCAGAATTTGAGTACTAGTGATGTTGGAAAATCTGCAAACTGGAACGAACCTGAGATGAAGATGCATGCTTCTTGCCAGATAGAGATAGGTGGAAATGAAGAAATTAAAGCAATATGCCCGGATAGTAAAGATGATAACCATGATACATTAGAAATAACTGACTCATCCAAAGCAAAGTTCAATACAAGCAGTTTTAGGGAAAACTTCGGCCAGATGATAAATGAGCCTTTGGAAAAATCTCTTGAATATACAACATCATGTGAATATATACATAACGACCTGGATGCATCTGATACCGATGAACCGCATGTTGATGCATCTCGTTCTGAAGGCGAGGGAGCACAACTTAATGCATCTGGGTCTGAGGTTAGAGGACTACAAGTTGATGCGTCTGATTCTGAAGTTAAGAAACATAAAGTTGATTCGTCTGATTCTGAAGTAAAGGGACAAAAACTTGTTGCATCAGATTCTGAACTTAAGCGAGCACACGTTGATGTGTCTGGTTTTGAAGTTAAGGAACAACAAGAAGATGTCGATGTATCTGATTCTGAGGTTAATGGAAAACACGTTGACACATCTGATTCTGAATTTAAGGAACAACAAGTTTATGTATCTGATTCCGCGGTTGATGGACAACACGTTATGGGACAACAGGTTGACACATTTGATTCTGAAGATAAGGAACATCAAGTCGAATCATCAGATTCTGAAGTTAATGGACACCAAATTGACACATCTGAATCTGAAGTTAAGGAACAACAAGGTGATCCATCAGACTCTGAAGTTAATGGACACCAGGTTTACACATCAGATTCTGATGCTAATGGACACCAAGTTGACACGTCTGATTCTGAAGTCAATGGACAACAATTAGATGCAACTGGTTTTGAAGTTAAAGACCAACAAGTTAGTATTACGTTTTTAACATTTAATTGAGCACATATGTTGCGACTTTTGGTTGACCAATATGTATACCCTTGAGAAAGTAAGGAATTTCCATTCAGAAAGGTTTGAATTGACCATAATACAATAGTATAACAAAGTTTGATTGCAGATGTTGCTTTTGATAATTTTTCAATTTACCTGCAAACAATAAGCAGTAACTGAGCCACACCAATTGAGAAGAACCACAGACGGTACATATATTCCACATGATATAATAAGTTATATGATTTTCAGGATGATACAGAGAAACCATTACCAGAGTTCAGTGACAATATCCTTTTTTACCAAAACAAGATCTATTCAAGACCAGCTATAGGTAAGATGACAAAGATATGAACTATCACATTCGATTCTGTCCCCATTGACAATAAACTGCAATGGAGTACATCCATTTTTATCTCTCTTTGGAATACACACAGCAGATGAATTTTATAATAAATTCTATCAAATGGAGTAGGCTTCAGTTAAATCAGATTTACTTCGTAACATATTCAAGGTAAAACAATCGAAGTGCGTTGTCACAATGAATCGTCCTTCTAAACGAGCTGATATTGTAAATCGAAACGCCGTGACGTGAAAATACAATTATTTAAACATCAACCATCCGACATGAATAACAATGTATTTCTCGAAAGAAATATAAGATCACATTAATAATTCAGAAGAGATAAAGCTAATTGTAATGTTTTGATTTGACTTCGTACTTTAGGGCACAAGGTAGAAGATATGCATGGATGGAAAGGTGACTATAAGCAACTGGAACGAAATCATGCTTACATCCAATGGTTTGTATGAATATAATATATGTACACTTGTTGCCGTAGTATTAATATTCTACCGTCATTGGCGTGATATGACACAAAAAGGGTAAAAAATCAAGTTTATTTCAGTTAAGATTCTTTTAGTTGAGGGGTGTCATCAGCTCAATACGTTCCGAGGTTGGATGTGCATTTGATAGCGATGTGGGTATGCCCCTCTCCAACACAATATGTTGCCTTGGTGTTACGGCTAAGTCAATCCATTCACTTAGTCTCAAACGATTCATACACGTGTTTGGCCAAGATGATAATAATGGCTAGAATGTACGAAACGTAAAAATATTGACATGTATATTTCCTGAAAATCTGGTTTCAGTTGCAATTATTCGGGTTGTCCATTTGTGGTTTATTTTAGTATCCTTGTATTTTATTTAACTATCCATTCTCCGGTGTGTTGTGTATTTTAATCCCTTATGATCAGAATTTACGTTTATAATATTGATGAAGTACCAGAGTTATATGAATGGGAGTTGTTGTACAACATCCGTAGACTAGCGTCACTCGTACACCACATTTTCTAATCAATATTTGTCTATAGTTAGGATCATTATATTCATTCATATATTACATCATGGATACGACTTAAAACACATACATAACGAAACTTAGAAAAATATGATAATTTGATTTGCGCAGTTTCTGATCTATCTCAAAATAAAATCATATAATACCGCTAATACATAGTAGTAGATAAAATTTTATAAATATATTTTATTAAATAAATTTTTTTGTACATTTTAGTGTGTTTCAAGCGACATCGAATCTGCACGCATGATTGATATAGACTTAAGAAACAGGTCTCTCGTTACTAGTATATGATAATTGTGAAAAGTTTCTTTATCGACCAGAGCTAGTAATTATACGTAAAACCAAGTTATGAACTATAATATATGATGAATTATCAAATAACTACGATTTTGACTATGTTCCTGTATTAATATAGTGGCAGTCTTGAGCAAAAAAATTGAGCCAAACCTAAATTGGCGATTTTGATGAACATGATTAGAATCTATACATATCTGCGTATATAGACTATGTATGCTCATTCAAATACAAACCAACACAATTATAGGCGCCATAATACATTTTATTTCGATAATAATACAATGCACTAATGAAAAACACTAATCAAACATTAAATATAAGTTCATTGATGAGTTACATCAAAACCCCCGTTTACTGTGTTCGTCATCGCTTTCACTTTCATTTGCTGCCGCCATCATGTTCTGCTCACTCCCCATTAAATGGAGAGTAGACTCTCGAACAGATTCGCCACACTCGTGTTACGTTCTCGGGTTTAGGTTTGCTCTTGTGTTACGACTCGACACTCGAGTCTTCGAAACTAATACGCTCTTATTAAACCAATCCCATCAGGATATTCTGGTAAAAACACCACGTAGTATTACGGATTGAACAATAGCTGATGAACAACAATGACCTGTTTAATCCTATCCATGTAAACATCCTAGTGAACTCTTATGTTTGTTCTGTATATTCAGATGCATGTATATGTTTTATTTAACCCTTTAAGACAGTAGTTTATTATACGTAAATGTGATTCCTCCCTGATGGTGTTGTTATTACTGTTGTTTCTATAGTTTCTGTTGTCATTCGCTTGTAGGTTGTTTCCTATTCCTGGAAGTTGTGGTATGAATCACCAGGCCCAACCACTCCAAGAACACGAAGCAGAGGTTTGAAAAAACTTAAGTTTTTGTTCAATTTACGAAATAAGGACTGTATATTTTCTTGTTTACCTTCGTGATTGGAAGCATATCCCAATCACGTTGACGTCCTTCAATCATCATGCCAATGTTGCTAATGACATCTTGCTGCTGTCTTTCTAAGTTGAATACATATATATGTTCCACTGATTAGAACTATCATGAACCAAGCGAACATGCTTACTGCTAACCACTATTTTCATATTAATGGTTGGTTTGATACATGATCAGGTGACCATAGTTCATTTTGTTATATGTCTGTCTTATATTTGTGCCTCAGATGAAACATTTCAGACGAAGAATAGTTTTCCTTACAGTTCCTGTTTTCTGAATGTCTTGTACTATGTAACAACAAGATTTCTTTACTTTTGCAGGAAATCAAGACAAGTCACGAACTAAAAGCACGGGTTCTTAAATCGTTTGAAATGATGTTAGATTTCTACGGTATGGAACTCGTTGATGATCACGTACAGAAGAATGAAACTAATTGGCAGGAGCGATACGACCATCTTAACAAGTAAGAAAGTTTTAACATTTTCTTATAAAGATAAACGAACATCTATTTCCTATGAGATTTGTAAGATAATTTCCGATCAACAGCTGTCGAAGTTCCTCAAACGGCACCACACGAGTGTACATAAATGCAGCCATAATAGCTTAATTATATCCAACCATCACTGCTGGAAGATTATGTGCTTCTCTAGAAACATCCCATCAAGTCACTTAAGTTATACAAATACCTTATCAATACGCTGAGTTTGATGTTGGTTTTGTTCTTTGGTACTGTCGCCATAGCGGCGCAGGTTTCTTTCTTCAAACATCGTCATGAGATTTTAAGGTTTTTGTTGTCTACTACTTCTCAATAGTTTGAATAAATGCAACAATATTTATGTTCTATTTTAGCTCATTTCATAACCGCATGCGCATAACAAGAATCATACAATCTATTGGAGAGCTTGGATTTGAACAACTACAGTCTCGATGGCTTTCATTTATCATGGTGGAAGCGATGGTGAATCGTTCCTTATATAGATTAGGTGGTGAATCAATGCAGTACTTTATAGATGCCATTAAGCAAGATGATGAAAGACAAAAGTTCTATGAGAAATATTTCCGATACACGCAAGGCGACTTTGCAGATGAAAATGAAAACAACGACATGGAAACGGATCAGGATACTTCAACTAATCTTGAAGATGACGGTAGTGTATCAGATGGTTACACTACTGCTGATGCCGATGGGGAAGAAGATTCGGTTGATTATTCGAGCACAAATGAGGATGTCGACTCAGTGAATATGTATCATGATACTACTTCTACGATCAATGATTTGAATGATGCAGACATTACTAGTAATTCGTATACAAGTAAATTCTCTGACGATGATGAAAAAACTACTAATTTCACTTATGATAATGAAGGTCAAAATAGAACAGAACCTGACAGAACTGCAACTGATGATCATAGATGTACAGACGAGAATGATGTGACACCTGTTATAGAGAAAGATGAAAATTTGAAATCACATAAAAAAAATTCGTATGAAAAGACCTCCGTTGCAAAGATGCTGGATGAAAAGACAGCTACTGATAATGAAATGGGTAAACCAATTGCTTATAATGTCAATGTCGACAATAATGTGACAAATCAGATTGATTCAAACATGTCTATTGATGTTAAAATACCATATGAATCAAGTGGTATTGGTGAAGCTGTGTCTGACAACGAGCAAAATTGGAATGTAGATACATCTGATAATGAGAACGACGTAGATACAACTGTTCATAAGAGCAATGAAAATAATACATCTGATAATGATAACAGTGGGAATGCAGATATATCTGATAATGATAACAGTGGAAAAGCAGATGCATCTGATAATGTTAACAGTGGGAATGTAGATACATCTGACAATCTTAACAGTGGGAATGTTGGTGTGTCTGACAACGAGCAAAATTTGAATGTAGATACATCTGACAATGTTAACAGTGGGAATGCGGATACATCTGATAATGTTAACAGTGGGAATGTAGATACATCTGATAATGTTAACAGTGGGAATGTAGATACATCTGATAATGTTAACAGTGGGAATGCGGATACATCTGATAATGTTAACAGTGGGAATGTAGATACATCTGATAATGTTAACAGTGGGAATGTAGATACATCTGATAATGTTAACAGTGGGAATGTAGATACATCTGATAATGTTAACAGTGGGAATGTAGATACATCTGATAATGTTAACAGTGGGAATGCGGATACATCTGATAATGTTAACAGTGGGAATGTAGATACATCTGATAATGTTAACAGTGGGAATGTAGATACATCTGATAATGTTAACAGTGGGAATGTAGATACATCTGATAATGTTAACAGTGGGAATGTAGATACATCTGATAATGTTAACAGTGGGAATGTAGATACATCTGATAATGTTAACAGTGGGAATGTAGATACATCTGATAATGTTAACAGTGGGAATGCGGATACATCTGATAATGTTAACAGTGGGAATGTAGATACATCTGATAATGTTAACAGTGGGAATGTAGATACATCTGATAATGTTAACAGTGGGAATGTAGATACATCTGATAATGTTAACAGTGGGAATGTAGATACATCTGATAATGTTAACAGTGGGAATGTAGATACATCTGATAATGTTAACAGTGGGAATGTAGATACATCTGATAATGTTAACAGTGGGAATGTAGATACATCTGATAATGTTAACAGTGGGAATGTAGATACATCTGATAATGTTAACAGTGGGAATGCAGATACATCTGATAATGTTAACAGTGGGAATGTAGATACATCTGATAATGTTAACAGTGGGAATGTAGATACATCTGATAATGTTAACAGTGGGAATGTAGATACATCTGATAATGTTAACAGTGGGAATGCGGATACATCTGATAATGTTAACAGTGGGAATGTAGATACATCTGATAATGTTAACAGTGGGAATGTAGATACATCTGATAATGTTAACAGTGGGAATGTAGATACATCTGATAATGTTAACAGTGGGAATGTAGATACATCTGACAATGTTAACAGTGGGAATGCAGATACATCTGATAATGTTAACAGTGGGAATGTAGATACATCTGACAATCTTATCAGTGGGAATGTTGGTGTGTCTGACAACGAGCAAAATTGGAATGTAGATACATCTGACAATGTTAACAGTGGGAATGCAGATACATCTGATAATCTTAACAGTGGGAATGTAGATACATCTGATAATCTTAACAGTGGGAATGTAGATACATCTGACAATCTTAACAGTGGGAATGTTGGTGTGTCTGACAACGAGCAAAATTGGAATGTAGATACATCTGATAATGAGAACGACGTATATACAACTGTTCATAAGAGCAATGAAAATGTGGATTCAACTGGTGATAAATGCTACACGAATGGAGAAACGCCTGATAATCAGAGCCGCTAGAATCTAGGAATACGTTTGTCAGAGAACAATACGGATGAAGAAACAAACTAAACTGGCAATGTTGAAATGTAGATTCACCTGTTACTGATGATGATATGGTTGTTGGTGATATGTATTACTGTACTTTTCGCGTAGTATTTTGTTTGTTTCTTGATAATGTGTTCATGAAATATTTCAGTTTGATTGTAGTTTATTCATGCATATTATTGGTTGTGATTCATTTAAATCTTGATTTCAAAAACTATATAAAAATAAACGACGTTCTGAAGTTGGTTTACTTACGCAATTATGTTTTTTTCCATACACTAAAAGTTGTGATTTTGCGAAATCAAGTCCAGGAATAATTGCATTAAAAGAACTTTTTCACCAATGGAAGCCCTAATTGGGGAATTGTTATGGCAATGATGCTTGCTAGTACAGTCATGTACTAGTAAATTTAAATTGAATTGCTACTTCATGTTTTAGTTGTTGTCGACGTATGTAACAATGTCCTTAATCTTATGGTTGCTTATCAATAAGTTATGTATGCATACTCTTTGTGCTTAGTTTACTTATTTACTACTTATATCATACGCTTTGTTGAGCAGGCTTGGGTATGGCAGCGGGTTAGTTGTGGAACGGAGCTGGGCGATGCGGGGCGGGGCTTCGAAATTAAAACAGTTTTGTACAACTGAGAGTAGAAATGAAATACATGCATGCATAGCTTTCCTCTTTACACACTTGACTATTTGAAAATCATACAAACATTAGCTAGATTTGTTTCCCTCTAAATGTTTTTATGTATCTAAATATAAAGCTACTTGCAATTTTGTGTTCTCAAAAACTTTTTTTCGTTGTCTTGTTTTAGTCTTCAAGTTAATTTGTAACTCTGTTTATTTGTTTCAATGAAACACGATTTGTATTAAGTAATTTTCGGCTTGATGTAACATGAGCAAAGGGAGATAATATATAGTATACTGAAACTGAGTTTGTTTTCGACATTGTTTCCCTTTATATCCAATACGTATACAGTAACGCCTCGTACATCCGCGTTGAAAAACAGCTACTATAGTGTATACATGCAAGATCCCATTAGTAAATGTTTAGGTAACGCGTATGCAATTGTAATATGCTAAAAAGTTATATATGAAACATTATATCTCACTGTCTTCAGTGGCGCAAGTGGTAAAGCATAAGGTTAGTGAATCTTGAGGAGTGTGTATGATGTTGGACATCATTTTTTTATTTTTAATGCTTTTTTTTTTCATTTTTGATAAGAGTTAACTAATATATCGATAAAAATAATGTTTAAAAGGTTTGTATCTGAATTGTTCCTAAAAATTAATTTACAAAAATATAATGGCCTCACATGGGTAATTAGCATTTATATATTATTTTAATTGTGGAGTAATTTTATACTAAGTAGAAACCGGTTTATGTGTTTTAGTATCCGAAATATTTAGAATTATATTTGTATTCGGGATTTTGTGCAATAAAATGTATAAAAGAAATACAAATATTTAGAAATTCATCAAAGAACAAATGCATTTCTTTTTCCGTTATTTTGTTTTGAAATTGAAAAAGGTTTTATATTCAGCGTGTATACATACATGTAACAAGAATAAGTATATCTCAATCAATAAATGAAAAATAATTAAATGTATATGATAACTTTTAAAAATGTCATTGACTGAGCTCGAACCGCTCACATCTGCTTCGTTTTGTAAAAATGACATGTGTGTACGTGCCACCTTATCCGATGCACCATGACTCTGGTTCACGTGAATGACACTTAATAATGACTACATAATTGCGATAAAATAACTTTTTCACCAATGGAAGCCCTAATTGGGGAATTGTTATGGCAATGCTAGTACAGTCATGTACTAGTAAATGTAAATTGAATTGCTACTTTATTTTTTAGTTGTTGTCGACCTATGTAACAATGTCCTTAATCTTATGGTTGCTTATCAAATAAGTTATGTATGCATACTCTTTGTGCTTAGTTTACTTATTTACTACTTATATCAAACGCTTTGTTGAGCAGGCTTGGGTATGGCAGCGGGTTAGTTGTGAAACGGAGCTGGGTGATGCGGGGCGGGGCTTCGAAAGTAAAACAGTTTTGTACAACTGTGAGTAGAAATGAAATACACGCATGCATAGCTTTCCTCTTTACACACTTGACTATATAAAAATCATACAAACATTAGTTAGATGTGTTTCCCTCTAAATGTTTTTATGTATCTAAATATAAAGCTACTTTACTTGCAATTTTGTGTTTTCAAACACTTTTTTTCGTTGCCTTGTTTTAGTCTTCAAGTTAATTTGTAACTCTGTTTATTTGTTTCAATGAAACACGATTTGTATTAAGTAATTTTCGGCTTGATGTAACATGAGCAAAGGGAGATAATATATATAGTATACTGAAACTGAGTTTGTTTTCGACATTGTTTCCCTTTATATCCAATACGTATACAGTAACGCCTCGTACATCCGCGTTGAAAAACAGCTAGTATAGTGTATACATGCAAGATCCCATTAGTAAATGTTTAGGTAACGCGTATGCAATTGTAATATGCTAAAAAGTTATATATGAAACATTATATCTCACTGTCCTCAGTGGCGCAAGTGGTAAAGCATAAGGTTAGTGAATCTTGAGGACTGTGTATGATGTTGGACATCATTTTTTGTCGAGCCCGCCTGCGGTGAGCTCGACATAGTCGCCACAATGGCGGTTGCGTGTCTGTACGTTAGTTAGTTAGTGAGTTAGTGAGTGAGTGAGTTAGTTAGTGTGTCCGTCCGGATCCTTGTCCGGGCTGTATCTCCTTTATGCATTGACACTTTTTAAAATAACTTGGCACAATTGTGAAACACCATGAGACGGTGTGCAGTGCGCAAAATCCAGGTCTCTAGCTCAAAGGTCAAGGTCACACTTAGAGGTCAAACGTCAAAAATGAGCATTATAGACCTTGTCCGGGCAGTATCTCCCTTATGCATAGAAACTTTTTAAGATAACTTGGCATAATTGTTAAACATCATGAGACGGTGTGCAGTGCGTAAGATCCAGGTCTCTAGCTCAAAGGTCAAGGTCACACTTAGAGGTCAAACGTCAAAAGTGAGCATTATACACCTTGTCCGGGCTGTATCTCCCTTATGCATAGAAACTTTTTAAGATAACTTGGCATAATTGTTAAACACCATAAGACGGTGTGCAGTGCGTAAGAACCAGGTCTCTAGCTCAAAGGTCAAGGTCGCACATAAAAAATTATCATTATACACCTTGTCAGGGCTGTGTCTCCCTTATGCATTGAATTATTTGAAAATGACTTGCCATAATACAATGAGACCATGTGTCTTGGGCAACAAACAGATTTTCATAGGTCAAAGGTCAAGATTACACATTCGGTCAAATATAGTTTCCTTGTCTGGGCTGTAACTTCTGTTTGCATTCAAGGATTTTGAAATAAATTGGTATTAAAGTTTACTTCAATGAAATGATGTGTCATGAATATCACCCATACTTGTAGTTCAAAGGTCAAGATCACAAGCTGGCTAAACAGGGGCTCGACATGTTGCCCTTGGGCTTCTAGTTTATTTTTAATGTTTTGTTTTTTCATTTTTGATAAGAGTTAACTTATATATCGATAAAAATAATGTTTAAAAGGTTTGTATCTAAATTGTTCCTAGAAATTAATTAACAAAAATATAATGGCCTCACATGGGTAATTAGCATTTATATATTATTTTAATTGTGGAGTAATTTTATACTAAGTAGAAACCGGTTTATGTGTTTTAGTATCCGAAATATTTAGAATTATATTTGTATTCGGGATTTTGTGCAATAAAATGTATAAAAGAAATACAAATATAATACATGAATATTTTGCATAAACTCAACCTAATAAGGCTCATCAGTGACTTATTATAATTTTACATTTTATACGAAAAACATATAGTATATAAACACAGAATTGAAAGGAAAATAAAAACATTTATAAGTTACATAGACACAGTTTGTGATTAAATCAAAATATGTTATGAGTACAGAATACATAGGCAGTTTCTGTAACGTGTGCCTTTTTCTTTTAGACCATTTTGTATCAATATTACATATAATTGACTTCGGTTTATTTAAGGCTACTTATATACTTTTACGTCTTCTTTTACTTTAAGTATAGAACTACTCCATTATCTGTTGTAGATTATCCTGATCGGAAACCCACGTGGGCTTCTGATTTTTTATCACACACTTGAGTAAGAAATGTAACCCTACAGCCAATTATACTAATGTAAACTTCACTAAACATCTCAATTAAGGCAATACCTCTATAATTATCAGGGTTATTAATGTCACATTTCTTGTGTATAGGGACTACGACACACCTGGTCCAACTAAGTGGAAAATTCCCTGAAGAATATATTCTATTAAATAACAATATATCCACGCCATATACTAGTATGAAAGGCTGGGCTAACAGATTTTATGTTCCTGAAGATGCTTTATTTGGCTTAATATCGTTTAATGCTTGAATACTTTCGCTGTTTTCTAAGACGTATAGGATATAGGAAAATTCCTATCATTATGTTCATTGTCAACTAAATGACTTGTTCGAGCATTGTAATCACCACGCAGTAAGGTCTCATTGTCGTCTATGTCATTCATAGTTTCTATCAACAAGTTCTATAAACATTGTATACTAATAAGTGTTTCTAAATGGAATGGTGAATTTTCAGGAGGTAAATAGACACACAATAACGCTGTGTTTTTGTTAAATACAAAACTCTAACTGTTAGCACTTGTTTAACTTTTTCAGAAATTTCTTTTCTGACAAACACAATAACACCACCGATATTACGACCTCCAGAACTTGAATGCTTTGCTGCACATAAATACTCATCATAATCTGGTAGAAATTATCCAAATCTCTCAGCCATGTTTCAGTTATACAAATGACATCATACAGTAAAATATAATTTGATAATTAAGCATCGTTTACTTTATCAAATAAAAACAACTGGATATTTAAATCACGATATACTGATAGAAATCCATTAGGGTCTGGGTAAGACCCCATTCTTAACAGACCGTGATGGCAAACATGTCGAATGACGAATTCGAATGTTGAAAATGGCGTTAAGTCCGATATATAATAAATAAATAAAATTGTAATCTGTTACGAATTTGGTCGTACAGACCTGTGATAGTTACGTTCGATGCGATCGTGTACAAATGTTTACACACAATATGTTTGAAATTAAACCGGAGATATCAGTAGAAATCTTAGATAGTAAGACAATGGTTAGATCTATTCTCACTGTGACATCATCGGACGTCCAGTTTGTAAGTCGTTCAAATTCTGTATTATCTACCATTTCCAGGCAAACATCACCCAGTTTTATAAAGTTGTAAACTTGTATAAATGGCGTAAAACCAAATGATTATTTAACATTCGTAATAGACCTAACAGATCGATACTTATTTTTTCACAGAGAAGGAACTTTTTAGTTTCAAGATTTGCTTGGAAACAAACTTATCAAATAACGATATGACGATTATAGGACTGGCTACATGACAATATGATGTTTTATGTTCTCTGAGAAAAATACAATATCCGTATTGACTTGGTTTCTGAAAGGTTATTAATATGCTTTATTATATAGGGATGGTTTCTTCTTTTTCGATCATTTTACTATCTGAAACAGTGCTGATAACATCAATTGCAGAGTGTAGCAAAGGAACATTAATACACTCATTCGATTGTGAAAGGAATTCTTTTTTTCAACGACTGCCAGGACAGATTGGTGATACATTTAGAAGTTAAACTTCATCGACAAGGAAAAATAACTTGCTGCGTCTTAGACAGAATATTTACTGTAAAAAATGTTTCGTTATTTAAGCCGCGAGGACTATGATTTTATCAATTTTATCATATATGTGATATGTCTACCTATAGTTTGTCTGGTTGGACTGATAGGTAACTCTTTTAGTTTGTACATTCTTCGGGTATATCCCACTGAACATGCGTTCTGCAGTTACCTTAAAACACTGACATGTACGGATACACTCCTACTGATATGCGGTTTCTTGCGCAGTTTGTTTCGTGTTTTTGAAGAAGTTAATCTTCCTTCAGCGCAGAAATTAAATGTTTATGGGACCTACGGCTCTGGTCTTGTGATCGGTTCCGCCTTGCAAAGAATGTCGTCTTCGTTGATAACAGTGATTGCTATAGAACGGGTTTTGGTTGTGGTGTACCCACTTAAAGTACGCAGTATGACTATTGAACGACACCCAGTCAGGATAATCTCGGTGATAGTTGTATTTTTTTCATTGGTGCAAATACCAACCTTGGTCATTTTGAAAGTTGATGCTATGAATATTACCAATGCGTTAAATACAACAGTATACATGGTGCAGAGGACCGAGTACGCATGGAGTGAACCCAAACTTGTACAGGCTTATTTGTTTATACTGGCTATTCTCGGTATAGCGTTACCTTTGCTTATTGTAATAGCAAGCACTGTAACAATTCTTCTTCAAGTCAAGATAAAATTAAAAGGTTTTTCGAACCACCGAGTTACCGGTGGGAGCATCGAAACAGAGAGAATGACGTTAACATTGGTTACGATGGCGATATTTTTCACTATACTTTCTGTGCCTGCAGCTATTATATACATATGGTCAGCGTATGACAGGTCCCATGAAACATTGTATCTACGGGCTTTATTCACCGACGTAGACATTGTTCTTGTGTGCATTAATTCCGCCAGTGACTTTATCATATATTGCATGGCATCGAACAAATTCAGGTCTAAATGTTTTGGACAGATATGTAGCGTTGGTCGTGGATCAAAGAGCAGCACATCGGAAACGACGAACTCTGCAAACGTGAGGAGCATGGGGTATGACTTTGATAGAAGCTCCGTATTTTCTAGTACAAGCTTGGTTGAAACTGGTATAGCGTCACACTCTGGAGTGCCAAATACCCCAAGGCTTGGTTTGTCTTCACTGTACAACTAGATTCTCGAATTAAGAGCAAGTCCGTGCAATGTGTTAGGTTGTACATTGGTGACATTTGTTGTACCTCTGTCTGTAGAGGTAATCACTGTATAAAGATATTTGTACTCACATAGTCCGTGCAATGTGTTAGGCTGTACAATGGTGATATTTGTTGCACCTCTGTCTGTAGAGTTAATCACTGTATAAAGATATTTGTACTCACATAGTCTGTGCAATGTGTTAGGTTGTACACTGGTGATATTTGTTGTACCCCTGTGTGTAGAGTTAATCACTGTATAAAGATATTTGTACTCACATAGTCTGTGCAGTTTGTTAGGTTGTACACTGGTGACATTTGTTGCACCTCTGTGTGTAGAGTTAATCACTGTATAAAGATATTTGTACTCACATAGTCTGTGCAGTTTGTTAGGTTGTACACTGGTGACATTTGTTGCACCTCTGTCTGTAGAGTTAATCACTGTATAAAGATATTTGTACTCACATACATGTAGTCTGTGTAGTGTGTTAGGTTGTACAATGGTGACATTTGTTGTACCTCTGTGTGTAGAGTTAATCACTGTATAAAGATATTTGTACTCACATAGTCTGTGCAGTTTGTTAGGTTGTACACTGGTGACATTTGTTGCACCTCTGTGTGTAGAGTTAATCACTGTATAAAGATATTTGTACTCACATAGTCTGTGCAGTGTGTTAGGTTGTACACTGGTGACATTTGTTGCACCTCTGTCTGTAGAGTTAATCACTGTATAAAGATATTTGTACTCACATAGTCTGTGCAGTATGTTAGGCTGTACAATGGTGACATTTGTTGCACCTCTGTCTGTAGAGTTAATCACTGTATAAAGATATTTGTACTCACATAGTCTGTGCAGTGTGTTAGGTTGTACACTGGTGATATTTGTTGTACCCCTGTGTGTAGAGTTAATCACTGTATAAAGATATTTGTACTCACATAGTCTGTGCAGTTTGTTAGGTTGTACACTGGTGACATTTGTTGCACCTCTGTGTGTAGAGTTAATCACTGTATAAAGATATTTGTACTCACATAGTCTGTGCAGTGTGTTAGGTTGTACACTGGTGACATTTGTTGTACCCCTGTGTGTAGAGTTAATCACTGTATAAAGATATTTGTACTCACATAGTCTGTGCAGTTTGTTAGGTTGTACAATGGTGACATTTGTTGCACCTCTGTGTGTAGAGTTAATCACTGTATAAAGATATTTGTACTCACGTAGTCTGTGCAGTATGTTAGGTTGTACACTGGTGACATTTGTTGTACCCCTGTGTGTAGAGTTAATCACTGTATAAAGATATTTGTACTCACATAGTCTGTGCAGTGTGTTAGGTTGTACACTGGTGACATTTGTTGCACCTCTGTCTGTAGAGTTAATCACTGTATAAAGATATTTGTACTCACATAGTCTGTGCAGTATGTTAGGCTGTACAATGGTGACATTTGTTGCACCTCTGTCTGTAGAGTTAATCACTGTATAAAGATATTTGTACTCACATACATGTAGTCTGTGTAGTGTGTTAGGTTGTACAATGGTGACATTTGTTGTACCCCTGTGTGTAGAGTTAATCACTGTATAAAGATATTTGTACTCACGTAGTCTGTGCAGTATGTTGGGCTGTACAATGGTGACATTTGTTGCACCTCTGTCTGTAGAGTTAATCACTGTATAAAGATATTTGTACTCACATAGTCCGTGTAGTGTGTAAGGTTGTACAATGGTGACATTTGTTGCACCTCTGCCTGTAGAGTTAATCACTGTATAAAGATATTTGTACTCACGTAGTCTGTGCAGTATGTTGGGCTGTACAATGGTGACATTTGTTGCACCTCTGTCTGTAGAGTTAATCACTGTATAAAGATATTTGTACTCACGTAGTCTGTGCAGTATGTTGGGCTGTACAATGGTGACATTTGTTGCACCTCTGTCTGTAGAGTTAATCACTGTATAAAGATATTTGTACTCACATAGTCCGTGTAGTGTGTAAGATTGTACAATGGTGACATTTGTTGCACCTCTGCCTGTAGAGTTAATCACTGTATAAAGATATTTGTACTCACGTAGTCACATGTGCTATACATTGTATGATGTTTGATATTCTGTGTGTACATAATAAGAATTATGTTAACACGTTTTGCATATAACCTGATATAGTTCAATTTTTAGGTCAGCAATGTTATTGTATACATGGACGATCCCATTTAACATCTTTAGGTAACAAAAATACTATTGTAATTTGCTATAGAACAATCTATGATCTTTATAATCACTGTCCTCTGTGGCGCAATTGGTAAAGCACAATGTTAGTGAATCTCGAGCACTGCGTCTGATGTTGGCCATCATTTTTTTTCAACTTTTTCTCCATTTTTATAAAAGTCAACTTTATATATATCGATAAGAAAATAATTTTTAATATATTTTTATATTTAAATTGGTCCGTCAAATTAACAAAAATATAATAACCTCACCTGGGTAATTAGGATTCATGTATTTCAATTGTGGAGTAATTATATAATAAGTAGAGACCGGTTCAGGTGTTTAGTATTTTTATATAGTATTTAAAATTACATTTGTATTCGCGATTTTGTGCAAAAAAAATGTATACAAGGAATAAAAAAGAGGAATACACAAGAGAACAAATGCATTTCTTCTTTACAAGAACAAACATATTTCAATAAATAAATTATAAAAAAATAAATGTATATAATGATTTAAAAAGAACGTGCCCTTGACTGAGTTCGAACCACTCACATCTGCCTCTTTTTGTAAAACAGTTATGTATGTACAATGTACATGCCATCTTATCCAATACACCACGACTCTGGTTCAAGTGAATGTCACTTTACTACGGATTTAAAATGATTTGGGCAATCAATTTACAGTGATTACCTTTACAATGGTATCGTACAATATTCGACCTTGACTATAAGAAAATTGAACTATAAGATATTTTTAAACTCTATAAATATTCATTTCATCCACACACAAATAAGGCAAATTTTTAATCTTTATGTCGCTGATATATTTTTGAAACAAAATCAATGTAAATATACATCCTTGGTACTTGCAATACGTTCTGTTTTTAAAGACATATGTATGTCATAAAAAGGAGTTGCTTCTTACATCTGATATCTAGTCCCTTTAAATGCCAACTGTAGCTTTCTTTTTTCATTATTTATTACAATGTTGTATGTATTTGAATAGATATTATACTGTCTGTGTATTGATTTTGTTAATATTTTAGTTCAAAGAAAACTTTGGTCAAGGAAGTACATAATTATGTCTTAAAGTGTTAACTGAAGGGCGTACACAGTGCTTTGCACACACTAAGGATGTTTTTCGTCAAAGTTCCAAGAACATAATGATACCCATTTCGGTTAAAGACACATATACTAAATCAACAGCTTAAAGAATGCGATGCATGTGACTTTGGACCAGCAAATCATCTGATTCCACAAGAGGGGGTAATAAAAAGGACATGGTCATTGATAGACTAGCTTCTGTTTACATAGTAAGTTACCATATGTTTAATTATGCTTGTAAAACAATTAAAGTTAGTCATAAACAAATCATCATCCATAAATCGGTAGAATTTTGACTAGCTGTCAAGTCCACAGACACTAAGCTGACCATGACCAGACAGGATTAGAATGACAAGGGGCAATAAAACATAAGAGAGCAGACATATAGTGGTTCTCTACCAAACGTAACCACTCAAGCTCGGCGCATGTCGAGCGAGCGGATAAGTTGGTAAACCAGCAATCCAAACATTAATATATTTAATGTTCGGATTTATCTTTTGACGATACTGTCGCATTTTCAAAAATACCTATTGCACCATGCTTATCCTTGAACCAGATGGAATGATATCTGATTTGCATGAAATTTGATTGGCTACTTTCCGATAATTTATGATGATTGTAGCCAGGACACACACACTATATGAGTGCTTGCTTGATGATTAAGACGAAATATAACCAAGAATTACTTTTCATTGCAATCTGCAGCAGTTAAAAAAATTGTCATATATTTGACCACGTTAATGGTATATATGATATGTATTGTCAAAATCTATGCTTTGATGATATTATGACCATGAATTTACCATAAAAGTCTCTTTGAACTTAGTACCAAATTAAGATTTCGAAGTGTTGGCAATTAGTCTAAATTAAAAGATTGCATGACTATAGAAATCATAAACACCAACCAATGTCAAACAATTAGTGACCATTTTCCATATTTTCCGAAATTTGCACTTTTAGAATGTTTTCAATTCGTTCACCTGCGAGAACGCCTAGAACATTATAAATCAAATAAAAAAGACTTGCCTTATAAGAATGTTTTAAATTCGTTCACTAGAACGCCTAGAATATCATTGATCACAGAAACCCCATCGCAGCTTTTTCCTTTGTCCGGAAATTAATTTTAAGTCGATATGTCTGAGGAAACGAGCAAAATGGTACAAAAAGAAGTGATTGCAAAACATTCAGGTAATATACATCGCTAAGACAGTCCATTGATGTTTGTGCGATGTTGGTATGACATGTATTTGACTGTATCATGAAGCGCGTCTTATACTAGGGCTCATGTTTCAAGGGAAACCAACCGGTACGTATGACAACAATGTTATCGGTCTTCAAAAGTGGCCAGTGCTAGGTGCGGATTGGAACTCTAAAGAACATTAAATGGATTACACGAAGTCCAACCGCAGGAACCGGCACCTTTATAATGCCGTCGAACTGAGGGAACGCTTTGCTTCGTGGATTCGAAGTATCATTGTCTCCATGAATGCACGTTGCAGGCTGTTACTGCTGCTAACGGCGTCCATAGACAATATTGGACATTCGGCGTTTGAAGAATGGCATTTTGCATCCTCCCAAAATATGGCGCTGTTTAATGTTTTCATTTAGAATCAGGCACAACTGTTAAATCAATGTAATAATTAACTGTATGGTATGGCATATATGGTCCTTCAACTTTATAATCTTGTATAGTCCTTGAAAATATGGCAATACCCAAAATTGCCTTTAAATTTTAATGGCCCTAAGTATTCCTTCTCCATCCTGTTTTTAAATACTAAACAGAATTATATTTCAAACAACAACTTTTCTATGTTGATCAGTGTAATACAATGTGATACAAAAAAGAATTAATTGTATGTCCAAACCAGTATTTACACAATACAGTTACGGAAAATGAAGGTCAACTGTGAACAACATAAGTTCTTTAGGCATTCATTCAGAGCTCGACCAGATGTTTTAAAGCGCTAGACCAAACTATTTGTAGCCTGTGAAAAAAAACACATTTTACTATCAGTCGGAAACCAACTATCGAGAAAGTTTACTACTCCGAATAAATATTCACTTGTCGGAATATTGAACCAATATCGAACCACTAAAGCAAAAATCGAATTACAAACACTAAGTTCATAAACTACCGACACAAGCTAATTCATGTATAAATAATAAAACAATGGAAGCCAACGTTTATACGGTTATGCTCGTGGTCACTGGTTCCAGTTGTCATCGATGTAAATAGTACAAGGTTCTAATGAAAGACACTTGTCATAAAGGGCCACAGTAGTGGTCCAGTGGATAGTGCAATGGACTTGTAAACCAGGCGAATCCCGGTTAGATCCTCATCAGTGCATGCAAATTTGACAAACGTACTTATTTCCTCCATATCGAGGGCTCAGCGCAACACTGTTGTAACTTGTTCTTATTTCAATATGAGTTACGACACTGTTGCGCTGAACCCTCGATATGTGGAGAAGTCGCCATCTCCTTGTGGAGGGTTTAACTGGTTAAATGAACCGGTCGCCGTATATAATTGAAATATCGTTGAACTCAATGAAAATAACTTGTCACTAAGGAACTCGACTTCCTATTATAAACAACAGATGATTACAGTTTTCATATATTTAATAAATATGAAAGTACTGACTAGGTGAAATAAAATTTAATAATTGCAAATTGTTAATAAAAGTAAAATGTCCGCTACATGATGTGATTGTCTTCTAAATTTATTGAGACTTGAACAAGTATTGTATTAGATAACACAATACCTAAATCCATATTTTACATTTTATAATAATTACTGTGAAGGGAAAGGGATTTCCATACTTTGAAATAAGGAATAATACATCTATGGTTCAGCTCCTTTACCAGGGGACAGAAAACTTCAAGCAGTTCCATATGATTATTACCATGGTATCACGAATCATTAACATTTCCTTTAACGTCTGTTTCACTATTACTTCCATTTACAGCGTCTTTACTTAACCGTTCTAAATATTTCCCTGATAATTTTGTCAGAGTTTCTCCAGTATTTGTACTTCCATAGGATGTCTTCGAATCAACATGGTCGTGATCTGGATTTATATCTTTGTTCGATGTACTTTGGTCTCCAACTATCATCATTTCTTGTAATTTATGGGTGGAGTACGGCTTTCTTGCTAAAGGATCGGTTTTTTGTACTAACTGTATATGTGGCGGTGGTTTCGACCATGACTGTTGTTCACCTGGAAAGAAATTGATAATAAGATATTTGATTAAACTTTATTTACCAACTATGTTCATCAGTCATCGATGTGAATCATTGAATACCTTATTATCTAGATTAGTTACTGCCAGCCCTGTTAGCTCAGTGCTTGGAGCTTTGGTCTACTGATCTAGAGGTTGTTAGTTCGAACCCCGGGCGAGTCTCACACAGTCCGTGACAAATTTGACTGAAGATGCTACATCCTACGTTGAATTGTCCTCCACCTCTAAATCATGTGGGGTAGCTTAGTAGTAGCTTGCGAAAAGAATGTGGTTAGTACTGGTTAAAGCCTAATGAAGTCCAGGGAAGCGGGTTAGGATAACTGCCAGTAACGACATAACTGAAATAATGTTGAAAATGGCGTTAAGTCCGAGGAAGTAAATAAAATTTGTTTTTCAGCCTTAAAAAGAACGAATAGAAGCATCATTTCAGACAAACACTGGGTTCAAACATTCTACATAGAACCAAACAGGGTCCCCGCCTAAGCCGATGATATGTATTTATTTTTTCATGTTTTTCATGAATGATAAGTCCAAAGTAAAATGAAAACAATTCGTACCTGAACCAAAGATAAGATAAAACACGGCCGCCGCGGCCACAATGGATGCCGTAAGGTAAAAAACGTAGGACCAGCTTTGTATTGTCTGAAAATAGATTATGATGATTTTACATGACTCGGTTAATACAGCGTGTAACCTTTGTCAAAACAGTGGAGCAAAGTGAACTAAAAATGTGTCCGGAGAACACGAATGCACCCGCTGAGATCTAAGTAAAAAAGGGACCATAACTCGACCTGTGAAGATCTTTTGATCGAACTTGACCTGTATTTTAGTATTATACTCCTTCGTGTACAATAGTAATTGCTCGGAAACCAAAGTTTGAACGGACGGACGGACGGATGCACGGACGGACAGGTGTATCACTTTATGCACTTCCGCCATTCGAAGGCGTGGGTATAAAAAATGATACCGGACACAACAATCAGTTACTCGAAGAAGCAAGCGGACTTAGTCGGATAAAAAGTAAAATGGCAGGATATAAATTATTTTTCCTCAAAGCAAACATGTTTACTTTTACCTGAAAAATTATCATTTTGTTCCTTCGAATTATATTTGATCAGCAAATTTTAACAAACTAATTTTCAAAGGAACAAAATAAAAATATCTTCATCATGAAAGGTTTAATCAGATAAAAATACGCAATAAGTGGCCTTATTAACAAATCTTAAAACCCACGTAAAAAGCGACTAATGATGAATTAATTAGTTTTAATAATGTGATTAAAGATGGCATTAATATCTTAATTAAGTCACAGGCTGATATTTACATTTTTGTTCAAATATTAAATAAGATAACTGCTGTAATACATGCAAACGTAGCATTTTCAAAAGATAATTGAGTTAATAGGGGAACCGACAGTATTGTTATACTTCCTTCATTTGGTATCATCTTTATACAGTGTCAATAGATGAACTGGTTTAAGAGTTCTGTAAGTGCATATAATAGAACAGCTTTCAGTACTTTGATTTAACCTACATTTATATGCTAGATAGATTTTATAACATTGCAAATGATACCTAATAAATCACCATTCAATTTTACACACGTGCGTACAATAAAAAGAATGGAATCCTAGTTAGGGAAATATCTCTTTTATTTCATCAGAAGAAATCATACATACTTGATCAACTGTTAGAAGTCCGGTTGCCAGGGGAACAATGATAGCCCCTAGGGAACCAAAGGTTGAAGACACAGCCACCAGAGTACTGGCATATCTTGTAGACAAATCATAATGATTTACCGACCAACCTTATAAGGAATAGAACAATCTCTCTTTCAATGTACAGTACAACCTCTCCAGAGCTGCCCTCTCTTGAGCAATAACCTCCCTTCAACAACAGCATGATTTTTCACTATGACACGATTTAACTATCTAGAACAGCAAGCTCTGAACAACAACATAATTTTGCTACTTCCAAAAGGATGTTGCTTTGGAGAGGTTGCACTGTTTAACAATAAATACGTCTACAAAATAGATTACATGAGATATGTTCATATTAATTTAATATACAAAGAATGCTTGAAGCAAAGCAGAATTGAATACATTGTCATGACGGTATGCCATCGTAACCTGTTCTAAATGTCCTGCACTTATGTCCGATCCACTTTAGTTGGTAGCCGTAAATTCACTAGTACATAAATGACGTTTGTGACTTGAATTATCTCAATTGTTTACAAATGAGAAAAATATGTTTTATTATATTGTTGCTAACTGACTGGTAGCATATCGCATCTGGCGTTCTTTGGCTCTGATCTCTGATTCACAAACCATGTGGGAAAGCAAGCACGTACCGGTAATGAAAGAGAAACACGTTCGTAAAGGGAGGTAACTCGTTGTTAACTGATAATGTCAACTGGTTCCCGTTCCATGTTGCGCCGCATCAAAGGTTTTTGAACAGAAAGACAAATGGGGACCGGTATACGGATTCATAACAGTGCGACATATAAATACACGGCGTTGTGCCAGTCGTACAAATAAATTCAACCAGAATTGCTATATGAAGACTACGCGGTACCTCGATTTGAATGTTCCAGGAAATTCAGAACTTTCATACCTGACGTAGTAATTCCAAACGCTCCCACAGCAATCGTTAACACTATTACCACAGCAGTTCCATTGTACATAAATGATAATACTATAAAACCAACGGTCTGTATACCAAAACCTGCAAAATATATGAATAAATTATGTTCCTTCTAAATTGCAAAACCCGACAAACTTACAGGTGTCTAAAAGACTTACCGATCAATCTAAATAATATAGCATGTTTTCCTTTAATAGATACAGCGATTATTCTCATCAAAGAGGGGCGAGTTTAGTACAAATTGACAAGCTATTTTGTGCTGTTGTATGTTCCATTCATTTAACCATGTGATGGATGTTTCTGTGACAGGGAATATACAGCAGTCTCCTAGTTTGATTTACTGGTGAATTTTTGGACAAAGACATTTTTCATGTTCATTTGTTAGATGTTATTTATCTGTAAAAATTACAGGAATTGATTAAATCTAGTGGAACATTTCTCCCATTGTCTGATGGCATAATCAAACATTCACACCATCAAAATCATTAACATTTTTTCAAAATATCGTTCATTATGCATGATTTAGATGAAACGTCAGCCTAAAAGTAATGTATCCAAACCAAGATATAGAGCATATTTTTTCGGAGACATTTCAACAAAAGTAAGTCGAATATTTGCACATCAGAAAAGATTATTTGGTTAAGCATGGTATTTTCTTCGTTAATTCACAAAAAAGATGATATTTCTTGTGCAAAATTGTGAAATAGAAGAAAGAAAATTACAGCTTATTTGATAATGAAAGAAAAACAACAGCAATTTTATCATCATTATGTGACTATCCAATTTGACAATAATGAACGGCATTTTCCATTGCACGTGAAAATTACATAATTACATGCACATAAAAATAATGTTGAATGATTCAACCATTCCTTTGACAGGCATATTATAATAACGAACAGTCAAATAATTACCTAGTCCAACAAATAATTTTCGTACAGCAGTGGTTGATAATGATTTAGAATTCAGCAATAAATCAGCAACATATCCACTTGCAAATGACAGTATCACCTTGACAATATGCGGTATGGACGCATAGAACCCAGTCTATAAATAGAATTAGTCTGACAATATGTTGCATACAAGCATAGAGCCCAGTCTATAAATAGAATTAGTCTGACAATATGTTGCATACAAGCATAGAGCCCAGTCTATAAATAGAATTAGTCTGACAATATGTTGTATACAAGCATAGACCCCAGTCTATAAATAGAATTAGTCTGACAATATGTTGGATACAAGCATAGACCCCAGTCTATAAATAGAATTAGTCTGACAATATGTTGCATACAAGCATAGAACCCAGTCTATAAATAGAATTAGTCTGACAATATGTTGGATACAAGCATAGACCCCAGTCTATAAATAGAATTAGTCTAACAATATGTTGGATACAAGCATAGACCCCAGTCTATAAATAGAATTAGTCTGACAATATGTTGGATACAAGCATAGACCCCAGTCTATAAATAGAATTAGTCTGACAATATGTTGGATACAAGCATAGACCCCAGTCTATAAATAGAATTAGTCTGACAATATGTTGGATACAAGCATAGACCCCAGTCTATAAATAGAATTAGTCTGACAATATGTTGGATACAAGCATAGAGCCCAGTCTATAAATAGAATTAGTCTGACAATATGTTGGATACAAGCATAGACCCCAGTCTATAAATAGAATTAGTCTGACAATATGTTGGATACAAGCATAGAGCCCAGTCTATAAATAGAATTAGTCTGACAATATGTTGCATACAAGCATAGAGCCCAGTCTATAAATAGAATTAGTCTGACAATATGTTGGATACAAGCATAGAGCCCAGTCTATAAATAGAATTAGTCTGACAATATGTTGGATACAAGCATAGCGCCCAGTCTATAAATAGAATTAGTCTGACAATATGTTGCATACAAGCATAGAGCCCAGTCTATAAATAGAATTAGTCTGACAATATGTTGGATACAAGCATAGAACCCAGTCTATAAATAGAATTAGTCTGACAATATGTTGTATACAAGCATAGAGCCCAGTCTATAAATAGAATTAGTCTGACAATATGTTGGATACAAGCATAGAACCCAGTCTATAAATAGAATTAGTCTGACAATATGTTGCATACAAGCATAGAGCCCAGTCTATAAATAGAATTAGTCTGACAATATGTTGGATACAAGCATAGACCCCAGTCTATAAATAGAATTAGTCTGACAATATGTTGGATACAAGCATAGAACCCAGTCTATAAATAGAATTAGTCTGACAATATGTTGGATACAAGCATAGAGCCCAGTCTATAAATAGAATTAGTCTGACAATATGTTGTATACAGGCATAAAACCCAGTCAGTCTATAAATAGAATCAATCTGACAATATGTTGTATACAAGCATAGACCCCAGTCTATAAATATAATTAGTCTGACAATATGTTGTATACAAGCATAGAACCCAGTCTATAAATAGAATTAGTCTGACAATATGTTGCATACAAGCATAGACCCCAGTCTATAAATAGAATTAGTCTGACAATATGTTGCATACAAGCATAGAACCCAGTCTATAAATAGAATTAGTCTGACAATATGTTGGATACAAGCATAGAGCCCAGTCTATAAATGGAATTAGTCTGACAATATGTTGGATACAAGCATAGACCCCAGTCTATAAATAGAGTTAGTCTGACAATATGTTAGATACAAGCATAGAGCCCAGTCTATAAATAGAATCAATCTGACAATATGTTGGATACAAGCACAAAACCTAGTATATAAATAGAATCTGTCATGTCAGATAGCATGTGATATAGAGGCATAGAATCATCCAGTCTACTTGCATATTGATAGTTGTTTTAAAAAGAAAAGGGTTTCTTACGAACTTAGTGTACTCGTATAAATATGTGTACACATGTATACAGAATTCTATATAAGAGTTTACTCATACCTCGGCTATATTAAATCCAAACTCATTTAGATATAACGGCTCATTGGTTAACATCAGTCCTAGCACCCATTGTCGAACAAAATGACAGAAGCAGATCGCAAACACTGGTAAAGATGTCAATATAGATTTCCAAGGTATTTCTATATTCTGAAACAAAGAAAAACATTATCAGTTATAGTACTTGGTTCCCGTCTCCGTCCGACCCTAAATGAATTAAGAGAACAAAATAAGCCACACGCCTATGCATATATATTTATATTTCTAAGACTATATAACATGCGTTTTAAATGCATTCTGTGAAATCTGATTGTTGGGATATCAGGAGTAACTCTTTGGGCTCTTTTATTCTTGGACAGCAAACATGGCACGTAGTTTTTAGAAGCGAAAGTTAAGCGGGAGCTTCTAGAGTGATACACCTAGTTTTCTACTTACAATAACGTGACGCTCTTATCCACACAATCGCGTTGAAAAATAGTGCCACTGATTGTATAACTCTACCGATAGCTGATTTGATACAAGTTGGATGTATTGCAGGATTTTGAAAGCATGGGGAATGGTTACATTTTTTTGGCCTTTCAAACTGTAAAATTATTGAGTTTAATAATTCAGTATTCATCCGCACAAAAGTTTCATTCATAGTTATAATAAATAGTGCGCATCGCTACTAAGCATGGTAATCGCTAAAATACTCTAGCAGAGCGAGGACACCAGTTAACCACAGGATAGATATAAAGTACGGAATGGACTCGATTCGCGAAATGAAGTTCTTATTTGCGAAATGGGTTTTTGTATAATATATCTTTATTAAAAACTTCAACATTCAACTTCAACAACCCGTTTGACAGAATTCAAGGCGTTTGAATAATTCTTTCCGCCAGGCCCCTAGCATTGTAGGCGGACACTCACCCACATCGCTAAATGATTAACCCTAATGAAGGAAGAATACTAACTCTATTGTTGCATATAATTACGTTTTAATTAAGTTTCAAGAGTCAGGTGTGCTTTTACAGTGGACAGGAAGGTAGGTATGTTTATTTACTATAAACTTTAACAGAGTTTGGAGAGTGATAGGTGGACCTCTACCAAATGTCTACATTACACTAGACCAAAGCTGCCTCTTCCTTTCGAGGAAACTATTAATTATACAAGTATACATTTTGGTTTGCAACATTGTGACCTTGAGTTGGTTGAGCTAATGAACATCTACCAAGTATTAACTTTCGCTTCTGACAATACCCTCAGTGTTTTGATTTATGAAGGTGAATACTAAACTAAGATGATTATGTTGTGTATGATAATCTAAAGAAGTAACTGTTATAAATTTAGATAAATGGCAGGTGATGAGGGTTGGATAACTATAAAACGAATTTCATACCAAGCAATATTGAAACATATTCAAAATGATAAAACTGAGACCTATACTAGACTTACTTGATTAGAATACAACACTACCGATGCTGGATTGGAAACATTATTTTGGGTGTTTTCTATTTCGTTCGCTCGACGAAGATCCAAAACAAGATGGAACAAGAAGTGTTTGTGATACGCGGATGTCCACCTAAAGACCAACTGGATAGTATAAACTTAACGTTTGTCGTATCGACGATCTCAAAATTATTGGGGGCATCTACATGTGATGACCAATCTCCCAACTAAATCTGAGGAGATTAGGCCAAGTCGTTCGTCGGACAAGGTTTGGTCACGGACGGACCGACCGACATGTACAAAGCAATATCGAGAGGGGGTATAATTATTAAGCTAATCAATAAACATACAATTTGTGTATAGTATACCTCGTAGTCGATGACATCTTCACCTTGTGTTTTCTGCATAAAGTCAAATTCTTCATCACTGATGGATATATGATGAGAAGGTCTCTCGTAAACAAGACACAACCAAAACACAAACCATATGATACATAGACTTCCTACAAGTAAACGTATACATTAATTTTCAAAACTGTTACACAGATGAATCAAAGCACTGAAAGTCCTCATGGAAACTGAACTTACATAGACTTGCACTGTAACATAGAATGAGAACTAGTTTAACAGTTGCATGGATGCTTTAGAAAAAGTAGTGCTTAGTTACGCATCAAAATTCATCCGCTACGAGTGATTGACGGCTATGGCTATCGTTCAGTTTCCAAAAAGAACAATTAATATAAACTAATTGCGTTGAGCACTCACGACTCTCAAAATT
Source organism: Lutraria lutraria (assembly GCA_964023205.1). NCBI lineage: Eukaryota > Metazoa > Mollusca > Bivalvia > Venerida > Mactridae > Lutraria > Lutraria lutraria. The sequence goes on from OZ026846.1 coordinate 33,907,823, forward strand.
TCAGAATGATATTTGTTCTATTTATAATAAATATGAAAATATTGTCTTAAAAAAGAATGTGCCTAAAATTACGTTTACTAGAAAATTGATTAATTTATAGGTTATGTTGTCCTTATGTATCAATATGTGTAATTTATTCAATTCTTTTATCTCACCACTGATATAAAATATGTAATGCCATCTAAGATAATGTGTAATACATCCAGCCATAGGAAAACCTAGGATAGCACCAGCATATGCACCTACAATAGTGATGTTAGATCAGTATGTAACATAATTATGATAGTTACGGTATATCAGTATAGATCATAAAATAGTTATTGTAGATCAGAATAAAATCTACGTAAGTAATGATAGATCAGTATAGATCCTACATAAGTAATGATAGATCAGTATAGATCCTACAATGTTTTGGAAGATCAGTATAGATCAAACATAAGTAATGATAGATCAGTATAGATCCTATAATGTTTTGGAAGATCAGTATAGATCCTACATAAGTAATTTTAGACCAGTATAGAGTACAAACATAGTACAATCAATAGTTATTGTGGATCAGTATGTAGTTGTCTGATTTTCAATGGATAAGAAAATACAGCTTATATGGCTGGCTTTTCAAAGGAGACAAAATCCGGCAAAATGTCCTTCAACCATCCATACTGAGAGTAATGGACGGATTTATGCCTTATTAGTTTATGAACTATAAGGGCTAAACTCTTTCTTGTGTATTTATGAGTATTAAAGTCCAATTAGCTTTTTAAATTTAGCAGCACATTCAATATAATTATGTAATGATAGTAAAATATAAGAAATATATTTAATTTGCTCTAAAACAAAATTACACGATGCCTTTCTTTAGACACATCTCGTTGAAATGTTGTCAGAAGCTATTTTTATTTTTTTGCAATATCGTTGAAAAAAATACTATGCAATATTTCTATATGTACTTTGTGATAAAAATTTTTATTGCAAGTAAAAGTCTATTTCACTGATAAGATATCTTTCTAGGTAAAATAAGACCTACTTTAATTTTAAATCCAAAATGCTAATGGGGTTTTAAATATCCGTCTGAAAAGGTCTCTTATCATAATCCAATTATCACATGACAATAAAAAGCTGTTCATATATTTACATGATAATACAGCGGCTACTTGACGACTACGTTCTGAAGGTGCCGTCCAGTGTCTTAACACACCGTAACAAGCCGGGTATAACAAACCCTGAAACATAGCAACACAGAAGTTGTTTGCGTACTAATTCTAATGAAACATAATAAAAATATCATGTACTTTTGATCAAATGGGGACGAATTCCTCATTTAATTAGTTTTTACTATCAGTGCACTGTTCACATTATTTTGATATGCTTCGTCTGAAGGACTATTGACGTACTAGTTTACCGTGGTAAATTGAAGACAGTGTTTTGTTTTCAAAATACTTTTTGAGCCTTTACAAGCTTTCCTAATGGAAGTCTTAGACCAGAATATGAAATGTCAATGCATTATGCGACAATGTCCAATCATGTTCTTTTCAAGGTGCATCGTATCCTGGTGTATTGTTGAGTCGCTCCGATTTCTGACAGTGAATTTAGTGATATTAATACAACAAGCAAATGGTTTATCCAGCCAGTGATGTACTTGCTCAGTAGCAACAAGAACACATGTATATAAAAAGGAAAGACATATGTTCATGCATCAAAATCCATCAAATTATTAGGCGGATGTTGAACAGGTTTTAACGTTGCGCCAACAGTAAGTGTCATACGACGAAGTCCTGCTTCAGCTCTTACAGTGGATGAAGACCCTATGCGTACATCAAGGAAGAACCACCGATCTCCCGTAAGCTAGTCGGACAGCTAACTCAAAAGGAAAACTTCATCTGGATTAGGATGGGATTCGAACTCCGTAGCGAGACACTTATGATTATTAGCCATAGGCCGTAACCACTCCATCAAGGTGGGACCCGTATAAAAAGAAGAACCAGTGCCTTACCTGTACACGTGCCTAGATGACTTTAGAACCATGATAAGCTCATCATTGTGATAGGTCGATGACTTATGGTAATGATGCAGTTGATATATAGAACTTAACAAAAAATCAAACCTCTGACATTCCTTGTCCACAACGAACAGCACATGTTAACATGTAGAAATCATTCTCTATACAAACTGGTAACAACAGATTGAGTAAAGATGAAATCAGTATGCATCCGCCGTACAATCTGTAAAAAGTCGTAAAATAATGTTAACATAAATACGTTTATAGATATACGTTTACAATACATGTATCACAACGTTTGGTACTGTAAGATTATTCGGTATAATTCTATTCATTTCAAGCACTCTTTTTGAAACTGAACTATATTTCAGATTCCCATAGCCGTCACTCTCTCGACGCGCATGAATTTGGATGCGGACCAAAGTACTACGCTTTTTTTTCATCCGCTTTACAATTGTAAACCCTAGCTCCTATTCCATGTTTCAGTGTAAGTTTATGTAAGTTCAGTTTCCATGAGTACTGTCAGTGCTTTTATTCTAAATTTTATTACATTATTGTAATGCCCATAGCAGAAAACTATGAATTAATTTTGTGGAAATATTTACACCATGAAAACAAGGAACAAGAATTATCGGACCGACTACATTATCTTTAAACAAGAAAAGGTTCGGGGGCTACCTCAGTATTGAATTGCACTTGTATTCAAAATTACCTTGCTTGCTTAATTGATTTCATTTTTACGTCAAATGAAGAAAGAACAGTTTGAAATAAGTAAAACGTAATACAAGCATATTTTAAACGTACAATAATTGTTCTTTTCCATATTTAAAATATTATTAAACCTTTTACAATACTACAAGACAGCGCAGTATTATTTCATCTTACTTGAAACTTGGCCAAACAGTCGTGAACAATGCTCCGGGAAGTTGTGTAATAAGATGTCCAATATAGAACACACTGTGTAGAAAGCCAACCATTTGACTGTCCCACCGAACATGTGGTAACTGTAAGATAATATCTATACATGATATACCGACAATAACACTATTAAGTACAGTGCAACCTCTACAAAGCGACACACTTTCGGAATAGCAAAATTATGTTGTTGTTAAAAGAAGAATGTTGCTCTAGAGAGGGTCGCTTTGGAGAGGTTGTACTGTAGTTAACAGGTTTGCCTTATTTAGAGAACCACACATTTCTAAGCCAAGGCCTTGTTCTAGTGGTTACTGCGCTGGACATGTAACCCGGCGATCCGAGTTCGATTCCCGATCGCGGCAGGTCATAATTATCTATGAAATTTTAACAAAAGAAATGTCAATATTCAACAATTTGTGGATAAGTTGCCAGCTCCTTGTAGAGTGAAGGGTAAGTTAGCAGTGGTTGGAATACAGTCCAGGAAAACCAATAAGTTGAACCAGCCGCCGTACTGATTCTATCAGATTTATTCTATTTGTCGTATATAACCGAATTATCGCTGAAAAATGGTGTCAAATCCACTAAAACGATACGAAATTTCGCCCAAGTTCGCCTCCAAGCATGTATTTTGTCTCTGGTCACTCCTTGTGAAATTTAACTCAAATATGCAAAAAAGACAATAAGTCAAAGCGATGCGACTGGCAGAAAAAAACAAGTAGATTAACATTGCATGCGTAATACCAGCTTTCGGTCCATTGGACAGAATAAGCGAAACGCAATGTTTCTGATAATGCACACCAATCAAGGCCAACCTAATCATATGAAAAATATTTACCATTTAAACAACCGTGTTTACACCAGGCAAATCGTTTTTTTTTTGAATGACAAAAGGTTTCATGCATTATTTTGCCTTAGCACCAAATCAATTCAACTTCCATTGGCGCTTCGGTTTGGAATTAATAGTCTGGTGGCGAAGTACTTACGTTATTTTCTCTGTTATCTTGCGTATCGATTCTTATATAAATGTGAGATTTTACAAGACTATCAAATATTAAACATTCAGGTGAAAATCAATAAATTAAGATTATGTTATTGTTATTCGTGAATTATTCAAACTGCTAATAGGAATACAATGCTTACAGAACTGACTTATCAAGTTACATCAAATTAGTCAGAAAGAATGGTGAAGTTGAACAGTGAGTCATGAAACGTACGTAAGCAATTATCTATATACAGAAATACTTGGCATAAACTTTATACAGATAATAAATGCTCTTACATGATTTGTTTAAACTTAAAAAAAATACTCAAACTATGTGCACTGTAATTTATTAATTTATTTCTCCGCATTGAACGCCATTTTCAACATAATATCATTTCAGTCTTGTCGTGGCCGACAGTTATCATAACCAGCTACCCTGGAGTTCATTTAGGCCTCAACATTGCATTAAAAGTAGTTTTCTTTTGAAATATTTCTGGTTGCAAATTCTGCTGTTGATAGTAAACTGGAACATTTTTTTCCAAATAACCTTCACAAACAACTATATTTTCAAGTACACATCTAGATTTTAGGCTTTGAAATATAACTTGTATGTAAACTTATAGGCAAGCAACAGCTGGTGACATTATGTGTTGTATTATTCAATACCAGTGTGACATTTGTGCGTTTAATCTGTAAGATAATTCTTCGTAAATCCATGAGTATGTAATGAGTCATATTATATCGCGGTGAATTACAGAATATAAATACGTCACCTAGGTTACAAATTGGATAATGATATATAAGTGTGCGATTATATGAAGTGAAGCAATTATCCAAACTGTTAATAATGTTCATTTTTTGCGTCGTGGTGTGGTATGTAGCCATTAACAGATGGTAAAAAATCTACTGGTTAAAACAAAAGATATTGCAAAGATGAAAAACACACATTTAAATCAATTTAACATAACGCTTTGTAGTTATCAGTCTGGTTAAGTCTGTGCGGCCTTAAAGTATAGACTTATTAGTTCATGTGTAATTTATGACAATTATGGTTCCATTAGGAACTTATGGTCACGTGACTTATACATAAACACAAATGTACAGTACAACCTCTCCAAAGGAACACCCTTTGGGAGAAGCAAAACTATGTTGCCGTTGAGAGATTGTTGTTCTAAATAGGTACAATTAATAGTTAAATCGTGCAGTTGGAAAAAATCATGTTGTTTTTGAAGGGAGGTTGTTGCTCAAGAGAGGGTCGCTCTGGAGAGGCTGAACTGTACATAAATGTATATAAGTTTTGCATTCAGCAACAAAATATCCATCTTAAGATCAATAATAGTGTTGTTCTCGCTCACCGTTGATAAACATATTTGCATGCATTTACTCTTTAATAGTTACATTACATAGGACATATGACACACGGCGACACGTTGGTAACTATGGTGACTATAATAAAACACCGAATGATAACACTATGAAAATAAATATGCAGAAATGTTATTATATTTCTGCTTGTAATTGACCATCGGATTATGTAAAAGTATATTATTGTAGCTACAGCTCACTGATATCAATGCCCGTACATTTCTGACTAAACAGACAAAATGTTGGCCCTGAAAAAAAAACTGTATTGTGTATCATTCTGATGATTATTTTATGGATTAGTGACCTCCAGAACTGAAAGTATGTTGAAGAAAAGATAAAAGCTAACATTAATATAACAGTCATTTAATTATTTAGAACAAAATAACCTCCGAAAAATGGTCACCTTATGTCTTTCCAAGGCGTGACATTTGTTCACAGGTTTGATTGTAAATAAATACGCTTAACAGCGTACCTGTTTTAATTCTATATATTCAATCTTGTATATATATATACATACGAGTATATTGTATTATTTTTTCTGAATCACTTACTTTACAATTAACGTTTTACTTTTCAATACTTTTACGACACTTTTATCTAGATTTTAACGCCAACGATTAGCCGATCATTCTCTTATCCAGAATTCTCAAAACATAAGTAATAATTTGAGAGAACTTTTAAATAATACGCGTAAATATGTGTGAATAGTAAGCCCAGACAAATATGTTAGAGAATTTAGGACTACAGTATCATACTTACATTAATCAACGAGTCTACACTACCGACTTTTTCGTACGCTCGCTTGTCTAATATCATTACCACGGTAACACCAACATTTGTCCGCATGGCATACACCAACAGCATACCTAGTCCTAACAACACAGTGACAATAATACGTTTAGGAATATAACATCTACAATATGACACTCCGCAACATTTACTTTGTGATTTACTCATCTGTTCATTTCTATTGTCCACGTGCGAACAAATGGCTTCATTGTAATTAGAAGCTTCACTTTCTACGTTGTCTTCCGGTTGTACAAACTCGAGGGAATGTACGTAACGTTTCTTTGGCCACTCCAATTTCTCTTCCGCCATTTTACTTCTTAGCGTAAATCCTTAATTTCCCATTGTTCATTGGCGACAGAATTACGCTACTGCTCTATATGAGTTATTATTCAGGCTGAAATCAACATATATGACAAAATAAATTATGCAAAGAAAATTACGCTAACATTTCGCCTTTTATTCTTTAATAATGCAAGCATTACCAGCACAGTGTAAAACATCAATTTATAAACTTAGGCATAATAAATTATTTGCCTTCCTTTTGTTATACTCTTTTATGCATACGAATGGTTAAATTATATACTACACATGTATTGTATGGTTGAAGGTTTACTATTTCCAGCTAGTATCACATGTTTCTCACAGCTGTCTGTTCGAATCCCAGCCAAGACCAGACAGTGTTGAGGAAGCTGTCCGGCTAGTTTACGGACCGTCAGTGGTTCTACCCAGATATATACATGTACTAGGGGTCATCATCCACCGTACATGCTTCAAGAAAAGCCAAATGACCCTGGTTCTCGGTGCGATGTTAGAACCCGATGAAAATACACCTAAGGACAAAAGTATAGCCCGGTCAACAACAATGCTTTATACATGTACATGTATATTGTTTTTTGTTTTGTTTATTATAGTACATTAATGAAAATGGTCCCATCCAAAATAATACGCTATGGGTCGTTCAGTTTTTTTATATGAATGTGTATGTCTGGTATAATAAAAAAATAGTGTACGTCGTAAAATACCAAGTAATAACCGATTTTAGAATAATCAAGAAAAACCGAACCGGATAAGACAGCAAACATTGATAAAAATAGTTTAACAAAAATATACAAGATCTTGTATTCTTGTGATTTAACATCAAACAATACTCGAATATCTTTATCGTAAAATTAAACATCAATTTACCTTGATAATGTTAATATCCGAATATATAACACATCCCTTTTATCATAAGCTCTCAAAAATAGCCGAGTGAACGCAGATTTCACGACACCGTGTATAGATCTCAGTTTATACAACGTTCACTAATTCTTGACTTTTATGTTTTTCATGTAGTTTTTAATTCCATTGACAAACCCATACATGGATGTCACGGTAAATAGTTTCAAATACACGCATCAATATATTTATCATGTACGGCGACAGCTGTATATAATTTGTTATTAGAATAATCTTGTAAGCAATAAATATATACAAAGTTGATTATATTTATTCTAAAGATTACGTATACATTTCCAATATTTCATTTGAATGAATTATTGCAGTGTACATTGATACTCTGATCTATGCATACAAAAAACCATAGAAATTCACATATGTATTTACATATAACGTCTACTTATTGAAATTCTTATGTATATTATATATGTTTGTGAATGTCGCTGTTTGTGGAGGAAAATTACAACCAGTTATTAGGACCATAGGCACACGATTTCGTGATTTTTATACGTTTACAGACGTTATTTTTCAAATTCACCCATCGAACAACGCAAACCTGTCGAAAGAAAAATCTTCATTTTTTCCCTTATTTAGTGTATAAAATACTCCAAGGTAGTGAACTCGCCATCTTTTCGATTGACGGTAGTGACGAAAATAAGCGTGGGTCCCGGCTATGAAAAAAACTCGGTCTTCATGAAAACAACTCGACTATTTTGGGATTCGGTCATTCTGATTGGCTGTCCAGCTCGGCCATTATTAAACCGCTGCTTTATTTTATAGTTAATTAATAAAATTGTCAATATATTGGCCTTGTTTATGCATGGCTTAAGACAGTCATCCTAAACTTTGTCCGTTCGCTACCTCAGGCTAATATGAACAGAACAGAACAGAACATGTTAGATATGACAGTCTTCAGTCCAATAACAAGGCAATTATGAACACTTATTTATTTACATTATACATGTATTTGAATTGACCTTGTAATGAAGTATACATAATATATTAGTGATTAGACCCAAATAGTTATGTCACATAAAAAATAACCAACAAAAAAAATCATATTTTTTTATAAAAATTGTTTCATATTTATAGACAAGGGATGGAACTCTTGAAATACACTATACAATTTGGTCTAACACGGCCGTGTAACCCACTATTACCATACTAAATCCATGTATATACTAAGAATCAACACTCTCATTATCACTACGGGTGATCGATGGTTCAGTGATAACATGCTGGACTACTGAACGAAAGTCGTGGGTTCGAATCTCGACTCCGCCTTTTAATATTTGTTATTGAGTTAAAAACATCACAGGAAACGTGTCTCGGTGGTTAATACCGGGCACGATGAAGAACCAGGAAAAAATATTCGAAAAGAGTAGGGATATAAATGTCCGGCTTTCCTGTATCTTTTCCTCCCTCCCTCCCTCCCTCTCTCTCTCTCTCTCTCTCTCTCTCTCTCTGGGGCGACTCTGAATTGACCGTAGCTGTCGAATGGGCAGTAATATAACAGATGATAATACTCATTATCAGTATGACTATCATCATTATCACCATAACCATCATCATCAACATTATCAAAACAACCATCATCACCTTCAGTACGACCATCGTCACCAGCGTCATCATCAAAACCAACACCAAGACCACTTCCTCTACAATCAATTATCATTATTATTGTTAACATGTTAAAGGGTTATGGTGACTTAAAGCTAAAACAAAACTGGTCTTGTGTCAATTTCTGTAAAAAAACTCTATGTACGAAATCTGATACAGGGCCATTTTTGGTCTTAAGTGAACCAACCCCCGTCGTCGAATTCATTCTATATTCACCGTTGATATTGGATACAAAAAAAAAACGAAACTGACTGAAAACATAGCAGTATTTAATAATGTTAACATCACCAATACAACAACCACTATATTCAGTAAAATGTTTTTACGTGGTCAGCATCTAAATTGGTGTCATCAATAAGGCCTTTGTAGCGGTGTGGTATTTATAAATTGGCTGGGAAAGGTAAATTCCAAATAGATTCCAGATTTATATAGTGCCCTTTTCATACCATTCATACGTTCAAAGGCGCTTTACATAATGTTGCAGCCACGAGGGCACAGGTGCCTCCTCTACCATTGCAGATACAGCATGATCTGACCAGAAGGATAGACTGAGAGAAAGCCCCAGAAGGGATAGAAAGATATTAGATACATGTCCGTCGCGGGATGCGCCTAGCTCTTATTTCGAATAGGCAGCCTGATTATTTAATGTGCCCAGTGTATAGCACCGATACACAGCTTCCTGGCACCTTTAATTAGTACTTAATATACAGTCGACACGGTCAGATATAGCGGGAAATGCTATGAATAGAATTTCGGAAATTTCCATGGCCCAGACCGGGAATCGAACCCGGGACGTCTGAATTGACAGTCTAGCGCCTTACCATTGAGCTATTTCCGCTATATATTCACCAGCCTTATTAGCTCAGTTGGAAGAGCATCTGACTTTCAAGCAGCAGGTAGCGGGTTCGAGCCCCGTATCGGGTACATTATTTTCCTCCCCCTATTTAACCTTTTAAGGTCGTTGTTTTGTTCGATCACCATCGAATTAATAGTATTAGATACATCTAGATTATCATTTTTTTGTACAACGTAAAAACGATTAGGCTTACTTGGACTATAAGCTAGCCTCATTTAAATGGCAACCATAATTATTGACTGACTTGGTGTCTTGTTGGCTGGGTGTCCTACTGTCTAGTTGGCTGGCCGTCTGAGTGGTTGACTGTCTGGTTGATTGGCCGTCTGGATGGCTGCCTGGCTGTCTTAATGTCTGATTGCTTAATTGGCTAATAAATAACTTCAGTATACATATAATTGACACAAACTAAGGATTTGCCAACTGTTACATACTCGTGCCCTCAAGTTACAAAATGATTAATAATAATGCATACAACAAGCATACTTTTAAGTTGTACAACTTTGTCATTCTACGAAAACCGTACCAGTCATTCAAAGTTGAGATTGTACATATATGATTGATTGTTTAATGGGACAAATCTGTCGATATGATGCAGTCATAAGCACAGATGTAAGTTACAGAATGATAATGTGTTTGGAAATAATGAATCAAAGTTGCATTCGAATACTGTAACGATATTTTAGTTAAACCATGTTTTCTATTTTACCAGCTTGCCAAAGAAACAAGTAAATAAAACTGGTACAACGTGATCTAAATGTTGACGTTGAATACTTTGTTGCTATCAGATTGTCATAAGAAATGTCTACAGATAATGTCTCCAATGTCTCGTCTTAACTGAAAGTTGATGGGCACAAACATATGGAATACCGACATACGTAGCACATGATTATTTATGTGAACATATATCATTTTTCGTCATCAGTTACTTGTATAATCATCGTCAATGACTTCCATGTGGTCCGGTATGGTACAGGTTGTACATACGACCCTGCCCATAATCCTAGCGAACAAACACACGCTATGAACACCTTTCATGGCATAAGGACGTATATTACTTTCATGATTATTTTTGGCATTGAGTTGTACTAACCTTTGGTTTAAATATATGTATTTGTCAAGACAAGACATGAAACACTCGTATACAAAACAAACATCTAGACAAATTGATTGAACCGAAAGCAGCTAGAGCTCTCCAACCTTTGATTGATTTGAATATTATAATTTGTGCAATTCTAACATGCACTTATATTTCTATTTCATGTTTTAAGGGCGTGGCCAATTGGTCACATTGCGAAAACATTTAGTAGAGTGAGGAAACATGTTATATTCTTTTTGTCGTTTCGACTTCGTGGCACCGTTATATGTCGCATCGTCGTGAAATATCACACCTACTTTTAACAGTCGACACGGTGACTGTTAAATTAAACATACATCGAGATAGTTAAAGACATGGTTGCGACATTTAGTGGCATGAAAAGTGCGATATCTAACAGTATATTCGACATTTCATGGCGATGCGACATTCATAAGTGTCAAAGACTTAATGTGTTGTATTCTTATATAACATAATTTGTATGCCTGGAGAAATTCTCATGTCAATACTATTGTTTCAAATTGCCTTTCAAAGTGTCTCGCGTTTCGATCATTACGAAATGGTTTTAGAGGTTAAAACATTGTAACCTAAGGGAACTGGGCGGCTCATTAAGCTAAACACTTAGTGAAATTATTACGGACAGTGCAAAGTAAACTTGAACTTGTCAAGAAACCAACATTTGGTCCTTATATAAAGAGCTAATAATTCCAAAGTTAAAACATGCAAATTAGGAAAACAACTTCTGTTATCTACAAACGTATGGTCCCTATCCTCGGATCCTGCAGCACAAGTTGACTATGTATTATAATGAATTTCATAATTCATTAAAGCCATCTTTAAAGAAACAGCATTTTAGGCTAACATCAATAACAAACTTAGTAAAGACACATTAGCTTTTGAATTTAGTAACACAGAACAATAGATAAAATGATAGTAAAATATAAGAAATACATTTTATTTGCTTCAAACAGTATGATATTTCAAACCATCTTAATATATATATATACAAAACAGGCACAATATTTATTGATGATAAGCGTACCAAACATGCACTAACACTCGCACTCAAAGATAATCACTATCATACATTCACGAATACTAACACACATATAATCACTATCATACATTCACGAATACTAACACACATATAATCACTATCATACATTCACGAATACTAACACACATATAATCACTATCATACATTCACGAATACTAACACACATATAATCACTATCATACATTCACGAATACTAACACACATATAATCACTATCATACATTCACGAATACTAACACACATATAATCACTATCATACATTCACGAATACTAACACACATATAATCACTATCATACATTCACGAATACTAACAAACATATAATCACTATCATACATTCACGAATACTAATACACATATAATCACTATCATACATTCACGAATACTAATACACATATAATCACTATCATACAATCACGAATACTAACACACATATAATCACTATCATACATTCACGAATACTAACACACATATAATCACTATCATACATTCACGAATACTAACACACATATAATCACTATCATACATTCACGAATACTAACACACATATAATCACTATCATACATTCACGAATACTAACAAACATATAATCACTATCATACATTCACGAATACTAACACACATATAATCACTATCATACATTCACGAATACTAACACACATATAATCACTATCATACATTCACGAATACTAACACACATATAATCACTATCATACATTCACGAATACTAACACACATATAATCACTATCATACATTCACGAATACTAACACACATATAATCACTATCATACATTCACGAATACTAACAAACATATAATCACTATCATACATTCACGAATACTAATACACATATAATCACTATCATACATTCACGAATACTAATACACATATAATCACTATCATACATTCACGAATACTAACACACATATAATCACTATCATACATTCACGAATACTAACACACATATAATCACTATCATACATTCACGAATACTAACACACATATAATCACTATCATACATTCACGAATACTAACACACATATAATCACTATCATACATTCACGAATACTAATACACATATAATCACTATCATACATTCACGAATACTAACACTCACATGCGTACACTAACACGAACTTCCTCATACAGACAAAAATACAAACACATACACTTACATACATCAATCAATGTTTCCCTCTCAAAATACTCTTTAAATATGAATTTTGAAATAAAATATTTCTGCTTGTTTTGAAAACAATAATATTACCATAAGAATTAAATAGTTTACCGGAATCTATTTCCATATTGCAGACCTGTTGTATAATCATACAACGGTATGGAGGCTATATTTAAGGTTAGTCATTCACTAATAATTTGTTTACATTAATGAGTCTGAAAGAAAGTATAGTCCACGTTTCATCGTTCTGCTGCAACTTAGATGTGTGTTAAGATGATTGTGTCCGTTAACATGGTCACATTGTACCATAACATATGAACACGCAGACTAAAATAATGACTATGTTCAAAATAATATGAACATGCGCATGCTCAGTCATCTGGCTGTTGTGTAATGATTCCATTATCTTGAAATATTCGTTCACACATAGAGTGCCACGCCTTTCAGTTGTGATCTGATATGTGGAGTCGTTTGACTCTAACGAAGAGATAGGGATTCTTGGACATTTATCGATCATCTCCCACGTAACATAAATATGGAACGGACAATACAGCCTGTTAATTGGGGGAAGTGGAATAGTCAATTTCAAATTGTCATATCCATCAAGTGCGCAAACCATTGTGATGTTTGACGCACTTCCGAGCTGCAGAGACAGGGGAGAGTTTTCTGTAAAGTTCTTTATCTTTGATAGTATGAAGTCTTCTGTGCAGCTATCTCGTGTGTTCACTAAATATTCCAGATAATATTTCGAGTTGTAATCTACTCTGAGTGTAGTTCCACATTTCTTACACTCAGTATTTCCAATCATATGTGTCATAGTTTGATGAAATCTCCTCACAAAATCCGTGTTGTAAACGCTATTGTTTGATAATATGCGGAACAATAACGCATACGTGTATCCATAGGTACGTTTGTACATATTTTCGCATGTTCCCTTATGTAGATACGTTGCAGAAGGACAGGTGACATTCATGCAGGATTCCTACAAAATATAATTATACACTGGTCATTCGGTGACATTTGCAGTCTTTGCGATTCAGGAAGTCCACATGCATTAACCTGGGTAGAACCAATGGCCTTCCTTAACTAGATGGACAGCTGACGAACATGTGAAATTTTGTCCCCATGTTGGATTCGAACTCACAGCGGCGAGGGGATGGCAATTACTAGTCAGAGAGCATAATCACTCGACCACGGGAGCCCCACATCATTATACAAATGGAAAAAGAGAAACAATCAAATTTTCGTAAACCAAATAACATTCAATCATACTCTTTAGTACAATAGTAATTTGTAATGAATAGCTAATTATTACCGAAAGAGCAACTTCAACAATGTATTTCTAAAAAAGATATTTGATATTCTTTAGATCTTAGCAGAATGTTTCACGTACTTAGTTGTGCCTCAAATGGATATAAATAGAGTGTTTACATATCCGATTTTATGAAAACGTTAATGAATAAAACAAAAACTTACATTGAACGGATTCCAAATTTGCGACATCTGGCATCTTTGTGAGATGCTTTTATCTTCAACTGCTTGAGTGTTAAAGTTTATAAACACGGACAATCTTGTGATACCTCTTATTTGAAAGAGTGGTAAATTATTTTCACACAAGTCTGGCCATATCTCATCGTGACGTTTATTACATAACTTACAGTAAACATTCTCGTAATAAGCACGTTTATCATTCGACATTGCATCAATTGTTTCGTGTGTGTACATGTTGTTTGTATATACATTTTCCATGTTACAAGCCAAATCGATATCTTTGTCGTATGTTTCCCACTTTCTTGTATCATTGCATCTTGATATTTTTTCGAAAACCATTATTTCACTCTTATGACATCGAACCAGACTACCAGCGCTTTGATCGGGTGGCACCGGAATTATAGAACAATTTTCTTTTATGTACGAATGCCATTCTTCAATATTTCGACCAGTGGTATCATGTGGACAGTAAGTAAGCAAAGGCCATTCTTTGTAGTTTGCAACCCCATGGCATAATGCGCAATGCTTATTCTTATATACACGCTGGTTTGACGGATCGGACACAAAAATGAAATCTTCCAGGTCAATGATGTTGGTACATCTGGGATATACAATGTCGAGTATAGCATTTGGACATTCATCAACTACTCGATAATAAAAATTGTTGACTACAGACGCTGAAAATCCTCTCGGGTCGTTGAAATATATGTCAATGTTTATGCATGGGTGTATTACATCGACGTTAGGCGTAAGCTTTTTGTCTGGACAACAATTGCCGAAGTGCTGGCAATCTGGCTCACACGAACACATCTCACAACACGGTATCACGGTATTTTTCTCATCAGGTTCATGAATCTAAAATGAACAGTCAACAGCAATGCAATTTACACAAATTGATTTTTTAAGAAAGTGTATTAGTCTTATGTTATAAGTTAGGCTTAACTTCCTAACCGAAAGATCGAATGCAGGCTGATCTTTCATCAGATATTATATGTCACGATTCTCAACTGAAGTCGTCTTATTAATATTATACATAATGAAAGTGAACATATTACCTCAAATTTCAAATATTCCGTTTTGTTATCCAAAGAATAATACATGGCGGGTAATATTCAAAAAGAGAGTAAGGAGAAACAAATCGTTGCGTTCATCGTACCTTTGCCCAGACTGCATCACGATGAAATACCCACACACTAGACTTAGACTGTTGCGTTTTCTTATTGTAACACCATAATTAAAACGAAATATTAAAAAAGACGCGATGGAA
Organism: Lutraria lutraria; assembly: GCA_964023205.1. Classification (NCBI taxonomy): domain Eukaryota; kingdom Metazoa; phylum Mollusca; class Bivalvia; order Venerida; family Mactridae; genus Lutraria; species Lutraria lutraria. The sequence continues at coordinate 33,923,648 of OZ026846.1, forward strand.
ATTGTGTTTATTTCGTCCTGAAGTGTGCACACGTAATTGTCCATTTTCAAACTCATCAGCAGAAAGTAAATTTGTGGTGAACAAAAATCGTACTGATTATTTTACATCCAGATAACTGTATAGCATTGGGAAATACAATGCCCCAAAAAATGGAATAGTACAATAAACCTATTTGCGTGATTAGTAACAAACTTAATCGACTGGGTTGTACAGACATGATAAAGACAGCATTAACTAGAAAATATGCACAAGAAGAGAATACGATACAACTGTAAAAACAAAGAAAGGTTAACGTTTTCACCGTTACACCTCAATATTTACCTTTGTTGCTTTAGAATGGCAAAAATCACTGTAAGGACACAATGTTGCAATATCCGGTAAGGTTCCACTTACAATATCTGTGTCTATAACCACACACAAACACAATAAAGCATACCAACACTTCCACATGATCCTCGTTATATAAATCATCAAGGTATGTCTGACTTATGAACTTTAACACAGGCCTTATATATAAGTTCATTTGACACTTCAAGTCAACCACCGACACCATTGGTATTGAATGTGTGAACTGATGGTATTAGGAACGCCCAACGGCGTTTGGACAGCAGAACTTCAACGAATAACATTCTGTCTAGCAGGCGATTGCTCTCGCATGATTTTTGTTATGCGAAAGGCACGGACTCGTTAAAAATAACCGACTGATATGTTAAGTCGGCGCCAATGTTATTTTCGCTTTACTCTGTGTGTTACCAAAACACACACATACATCACATCTTGTGGCACAAATCGAGCTGAATATATATTCAAACATCCATTTGTTGAGAAAATAAAACACTTGGCTCGCGAGGCGTTAATCTATCTGAAGCACACGTTCATTATGTCAGTCGGTGAATACTCTGGGGTTGATTTCTGTTGTGACTTCATATTTAGGGAATATAAGTCCTTATACTTAACTTGTACCACTGATTGATACAATATGTCACATATACATGTATTTACATGCACACACATGATCTACATAAACTTCAAATGTTTATTAAACTATAAATGCGTGTACTGAGATAAGAAAATGATTCGTCGAAAATCGTAAACAAATCACCGACCTTCTCCTTAATCCCCTGACTAAAAGCCTAATCAATAATATGTTATAGGATCATACTAAAACTGCAGGCAAAACACAGTCTCCTGGAGGGAACCGCCTTGTTACTATTTGAAGCAAAGCTATAGGGGGGGGGGGGATGGGGTAAGCTAGTTTTAATGATGAGCCTCACACTTACCTCTCTCTAGGTGAGGGGCAAGTGATTACTAGTCAGAGAGACAGCAACCATAACCACTCGACCACGAGAGAAATGTATAATTACAAAAAAGACGAAAAAACAAACACAAATATAATTATATAGTATACAACCATTTCATAAAATGTAGTTCCGATTGTATGAAATACATAGATTCTAATTTTGTCACTACTGTAAGATCATACTTATTTCTAAAGTATCATTACTTGGCGAAATTCTAAGGGTCTAGACATATTAATCACGCGCTATATTGTGTCTCAAACCCATATAAACGGAGCATTTGCACCCACTTGTGTCTTTCAAACGATAAAGTTAATGAATAAAACGTAACTTAAATGATAATCTTACATTATACGGATACCATATTAGCGACACCTGACATCTTTGTTAGATTTTTCTTTCTTCAATTGATTGAGTTTTAAAGTTTATAAACACAGAAAATCTTGAGGGATTTCGCTTACGAAAGAGTGGTAAATTATTGTCACACAAGTCAGGCCATATTTCATCATCACATTTATTACAGAATTTACAATAAACAATCTCATAATATTCTAAAATAAAAAGTCAAAAGCCCCAAAGCAAGTTACACAATCTTTAAAGTTTTTATGAAAGTGTTTATTTAATACATGTATTATAAGTTCGGTTTACTGTCGTTTTCTTATTGTTATATTTGAAAATTTAAAACGCAATATTAAAAACGTAAGATGCCCTACAAAAGAAAAACGGAAAAATACTCGTACAAACAAAGAGAGATGAAATATTCAGCATTGCATCGTTTTTTCCTTTGTTGCTTTAGAATGGCAAAAAATCATAGTATGGTCACAATAATGCTATATCCGCCAAGTATCCATTCAATCAACTGTAATATGTATATGTGTTTATCACCAAGCATACCGGCGCTGTCATATAACTACCGGTTTCTAAATCATCAAGATATGAATGACAAATAAATTACTGTCATTTTATAGACTAAGTTATAGGACACTTCCCTTTGAACTAAGACATTATTAGACAAGAGCTTCCGGAGGCAGAGCTATTCCGAACTGTTCGATCGGTCGTGTTCTAACATTAGAAGCTCTTCTAGCTATTCCGTCCGATGGATTGAAGAGATGGAAGAGATATTAGTCACATGACCAAACAGCATTGTTTACAGTGACAGAGTGCGCATTAGTTTATCCACATGGTTTGAAGAATATTTGTTTGATGGTTTGTGTTAGTTATACCTAATATTTTGCGTTCGAATGGGTATCCGTTCTAAGCTCTTCTAGCTTGCGTATTCTCTTCTACCGAGTGTCCAATCGAACCGGTCTATGAACGTGTGGTGTTAAGAATGTTCGATGACTTTTGGACTTGGTTTTTAATGAACATCGAGAGAGTATCGGCTATGGAAAACTAAACTTTCGTGTTCATCTGTTTTAATCATACTAGCATCGCATTCTGTCAGCAAGTGTATGGTCTGGGTTAATTACTGTTGTTACTTGTAATATAATATTTACAAGTTCTTAATAATTTAATGTTCTTAACTTGTTCAACTAATTGATTCACATTTTCAACGTGAAGCTTCACTTATACATTATTCCAGATATAAATATAGATAAGATACATATGCAAGGAAAGAATACACAAATTAATCAACCCATTTTCTCCTAAATTCCCCAACTGAAACCAAACTAAAATAATGGACCGTACACAAATGAAGGACAGAACACCATGTCTCGGGGAGTATCGCCTTGTAACGGTCTGTTGCAAAGGCACAGGGGGGATTAACTTGTTTCTAGGGGTCCAGTCGCACACTGAACTCTTGGGAAACGAAGAAAAGATTTACGCAAATTGATAAATGACAGAAACATAAAAATACATTACAATAACAACAAACATAAATAACAAGTTGCTTGCTCACGTCACCCCTTACTTATTACCAACAGAACGGTATTTAAAGATTTATATGCGCTACCATATTTTTTCCTAAAGCCTCCATATACATCCTAGTATTTGTATATATTGGTTCATACATAATAGACTTCTGATAATACTGTTTGGTCCACTAGTTAACATGTTCTAAATGCTTTTTGTCACGCCCAAAAAGTATAAAATTTTAAAATTATCTTATGATACTTATTTACTAAACAAAACAACACAAACAGTGTTAGATAATGATTTGTTCTATTTAATTCGATATTTTTGACATTACACGGACTAAAGCACAATATTTATTGCTATTCTCGCACACAAACATAATCATTAGCATATTTTCATGAATACTTACTTTCACAAACATAATTATATAATCACTAACATACATTCATGAAAACTAACACTCACACATTTATATAATCACTAACACATATTCATATATACTAACACTTGCTTACATATATAATCACTAACATACATTCATGAATACTAACACTCACAAATAAATATAATCACTAACACATATCCATATATACTAACACTCGCTTACATATATAATCACTAACATACATTCATGAATACTAACACTCACAAATATATATAATCACTAACACATATCCATATATACTAACACTCGCTTACATATATAATCACTAACATACATTCATGAATACTAACACTCACAAATATATATAATCACTAACACATATCCATATATACTAACACTCGCTTACATATATAATCACTAACATACATTCATGAATACTAACACTCACAAATATATATAATCACTAACACATATCCATATATACTAACACTCGCTTACATATATAATCACTAACATACATTCATGAATACTAACACTCACAAATAAATATAATCACTAACACATATCCATATATACTAACACTCGCTTACATATATAATCACTAACATACATTCATGAATACTAACACTCACAAATAAATATAATCACTAACACATATCCATATATACTAACACTCGCTTACATATATAATCACTAACATACATTCATGAATACTAACACTCACAAATAAATATAATCACTAACACATATCCATATATACTAACACTCGCTTACATATATAATCACTAACATACATTCATGAATACTAACACTCACAAATATATATAATCACTAACACATATCCATATATACTAACACTCGCTTACATATATAATCACTAACAAACATTCATGAATACTAACACTCACAAATAAATATAATCACTAACACATATCCATATATACTAACACTCGCTTACATATATAATCACTAACAAACATTCATGAATACTAACACTCACAAATTTATATAATCACTAACATACATTCACATATACTAACACTCGCTTACATATATAATCACTAACACATATTGATGAATACTAACACACATACATAATCACTAACATACATTCATGAATACTAACACTCACACACGTACATTAACATGCACTTCCCCACACAGACAAACACCCCCCCACATACATCCACATTATTTAGGAAATTTGAAATAAAACATTAAGAACTGCGGTGAAATTTGTATTCGCACTTGGAATCGCACAAATGTTGTATGAATCATACAACGGTATGAGTCAATGGATTAAGTGTTAGACAGTAATGGGTCTGAAAGAAAGTGTAGTCCACGTTTCATCGTTCTGCTGCAACTTCAAGGTATGTTCAGATGTGTCCCTTAACATTGTCACATTGTACCATTACCTATGAACACGCAGACTAAAACAAGGACTGTGTTCAAAATAACACGAACGTGCGCATGCTCAGTCATCTGGCTGTTGTGTAATGAATCCATTATCTTGAAATATTCGTTCACACATAGAGAGCCACGCCTTTCAGTTGTGATCTGATGTATCGAATCGTTTAATTCTAACGAAGAGATAGGGATTCTTGGACATTTGTCGATCATCTCCCACGTAACTTGAACAGGGAACGGACAATACCGATCGTTAATTGAGGGAAGTGGTAAAGTCATGTTCAATTTATTATAGCCATCTAGTGCGCAAACAATGGTGATGCTTGACGCATTTCCGAGTCGAATAGACAGGGGAGAGTTTTCTGTAAAGTTCTTTATCTTTGATAATAAGAAGTCTTCCGTGCAGCTATCTCGAGTGTTCACTAAATATTCCAGATAGTAGTTCGAGTTGTAATCTACTAAGAAGTCGGTTCCACATTTCTTACACTCAGTATTTCCAATCATATGTGTCATAGTTTGATGCAATCTCTTCAACAAACCCGTGTTGTAAATGCTGCTATTTGATATTATGCGAAACATTAAAGCATACGTGTCTCCATTCGTACGTTTGTACATATTTTCGCATGTTCCCCTGTGTAGATATGATGCAGAAGGACAGGTGACATTCATGCAGGATTCCTACAAAACATAATTATACACTGGGGTTTAAACATCGCATCAACAACACGGATCATGCGGTGACAACCTTAACGATGGGGATAGACCCCAGACAGTAACCTGTGTAGACCCACCGACCTTTTGTAAGCTTGCTGGACAGCTTCCGAAGATGTGAAATTATGACCCATGTTGGATTCGAACACACAGCGGTGAGGTGCTAGTGATTACTAGTCAGAGAGCATGAGCACACGACCACAGGAGAACCTCATCATTATATAAACGAAAACTACGACTTTTTTGTGAACTGTATAAAAATCAGTACACAAATAATTCTTGGCAGAATTCTTCTTGAACGCACTTTGTTGTGCCTCAAATGGTTATAAATTGAGCGCCTGCATTATTATCTGTTTTTTTTTATGAACACTTTAATGAATAAAACAATAACTTAGAAAAAATCTTACATTGAACGGATTCCAAAGTTGGGACATCTGGCATCTATGTGAGATTCCCCTATCTTCAGCTGTTTGAGTTTTAAAGTTTATAAACACCGAAAATCTGGAGGAACCTCTTCCTTGAAAAAGCGGTAAATTATTTTCACACAAGTCTGGCCATATTTCATTGTTATGTTCATTACATAACTTACAATAAACATTCTCGTAATATTCACTTATTTCATTCGACATTGCATCAATTGTGTCGTGTGTATACATGTTGTTTGTATAAACATTTTCCATGTTACAAGCCAAATCGATATCTTCATCGTAGGTTTCCCACTTTCTTGTATTATTGCATCTTGATATTTTTTCGAAAACCTTTATTCCTCTGACAAAACATCGAACAAGACTACCAGCGTTTTGATCGGGTGGCACCGGAATTATGGAACAATTATCTTTTATGAACGAATGCCATTCTTCAATATTTCGACCAGTATGATGTGGACAGTTAGTGAGCAAAGGCCATTCTGTGTAGTTTGAAACCCCATGGCATAATGCGCAATGCTTATTCTTGTATACACGCTCTGTTGACGGATCGGACACAAAAATGAAATCTTCCAGCTCTATGATGTTGGAACATCTAGGATATACGAGATTAAGTATAGCATTTGGACATTCATCGACTACTCGATAGTAGAAATTGTTGAATGAAGACGCAAAAATTCCTCTTGGGTCGTTGAAATATTTGTCAATGTCTATACACGGATGTAATACCTCGACATCAGGTGTAAGCTTTTTATCTGGACAACAATTACCGAACTCCTGGCAATCTGGCTCACACGAACACATCTGACAACACGGTATCAATTCTAACTCATCGGGGTTTCGAATCTAAAATGAAAAGTCAAGAACCCCAATGCAAGTTGCACAATTTGAAGTTGTTTTTTTTTGTTTTTTTTTTGTTTGTTTTGTTTTATGTTAAGAATTTGTCTTAACTTCCTAACTCAAAGATGGTATGCAAGCTATTCTGTTATCAAATGACACGTGTTAGGATACCCAGCTCAAGCCGTCCCGGCTATTCATGATATATATTTTCAAAAGCGATTTTCCGTTTTATTGTCAAAATTAAAAAATCAAACATGGCAGCTAAAATCCGAAAAGCGAGTAAAGGGGTAAGCAATAGTTGTGTACATTATACTTTCTCCCAGGCTGTATATATGAAACATATTTACTAGACTTAGACCGTTGCTTTTTTCTGATGGTTACATCATAATTTAAAGGCCCATTAGCTTTTTGACTTTAGTAATATTGAACAATAGGTAAAATAATAGTACAATATAAGAAATGTATAATTTGCTCTAAAACAATATTTACATAATGCTTTTCTTTAGTCACATTTCTTTAAAATGTTGTCAAATGCTTTTTCTTATTTTTTTTTATTTTTTTGCAGTATCATTGAAAATAATACTGTGCTATATTTCTATATGTATTCCGTGATTAAAAATACAATTTTGGAATGTTTTTATTGCAAAAAGAAGTCAGAGACACTGATAAGACATCTTTCTAGGTAAAATAAGACCTACTTCAATTTTGATATCCAAAAAGCTAAGGGGATTTAAACGAAATAAAAAGATGAAAATTATATCGAATTTCAAAAGTTTACTTCGTCCGGAATTGAGCAAACGTTATTGTCTTTAATCAAGACTAAGTCATGAGTCCATTTTCAGAAAGTAAATGGTGAACACAAATCGTGCTCATTATTTTAAACCTTGACAAGTGTATAGCATTGGGAAATACGATGCCCATAAAATGGAATAATATAACAAACCTTAGTATAGAAGCCAAATTTGAGTGATTAGAAAACTTTGGTAACCGATTGGGTTGTGCAAAAATAATAAATACATCAATGAAAGTACTAACAGAGAATAAGATACAACAGTAAAAACAAACAGAGGTAGAGTTTTTACCGTTACACCTTAATATTTACCTTTGTTGCTTTAGAATGGCAAAAATCACTGTATGGACACAATGTTGCTATATCCGGCAAAGTTCCATTTACAATATTTGTGTCTATAACCACACACAAACACAACACAGCATACCAACACTTCCACATGACTCTCGTTATCTAAATCATCAAGATACGTCTGACTTATGAACTTCAACACAGCCCTTATATATATAAGCATTTGACACTTCACGTCAACCACCGGTACTATTGGTATTGCATGTGTGATGTTAGGAACGCCCAACGGCGTTTGGACCGCAGAAATTCAAAGAATAACATTCTGTCCTGCAAGGGATTGCTCTGGTATGATTCTTTTGTGTTATGCAAAAGGCAATGACTCGTTAAAAATCAACGATTGATATGTCGGCGCCAATGTTATTTTCGCTTTAGTCTCAAGTGTTACCAAACATACGCATGTATCACATCTTGTGGCACAAATCGTTCCAAACAAATAAAATCAAAAAGGAGAAAATATAACACTTGGCTCGCAAAGCGTCACTCTATTTAAAGCAAACGTTTATCGCCTTCTGTCAGCCGGTGTATATTCTGGGGTTGATTACCATTATGACTTCATATTTAGGGAATATAAGTCCCTAATACATGTTCTTAAACTTGTTCAAATAATTGATACAATATGTCACACATGCTTGTATTTACATGCAATCACAAGATAAACGTAGAACTTCGGTTGTTTATTTAACTGTTAATGAATATACTAAGATTAGGAAAGGATTCATAGAAAAAATACGCAAACAAATCACCAATCTTCTTAATCCCCTAATTAAAACCCAAATCAATATAATATTACACGACTATACAAATGGCAGCGAAAACACAGACTTCCGGAGGGACACCGCCTTGTGATGATCTATGGCAAAAGTAAAGGGAGTTTCAATTAGGTTTAGGGCACACCCACACAATGGCATCTAAAGAAGAAAAAATAAAGTTACGTACATAAATGACTGACAGAAACAAAACAGAAACACAACAAAGGGCGTTACAATCAACATAGGTAACATGTTTATTGTTCTTGTCTTCCTTTAATAACTTATCACAAACGATTAAAAAGAGCGACTGTATTTCTTTTTTTAAATTCGAATGTCTCGGCCCTATGTTCACAAAGAAAAAACGAAGACCTTGATCAAATCGTCCTGGTATTTGTATTATAGTGTTACTAATCAAGAGAGTTCATATTGCCTTTCTTATTAGTCCAAGGACAGTCGTATTGGCCGGAGACCGAAGGCCAATAACTACATAATATTACAAGTATACTTTACAATTATGATAGGGACATTATAAAGATGCTTTACCTTTTTCCAAGATACTAGTAGTGTCTATTGCTTTGTCTATTGTCAATTTTCGTATTGGTCCTCCTCCTCAACCAATCAGCTTGCTACACGTATTGGCCCAGTTTTCTCGTATTGGCATATGACTACCAATATTATATAAATAATTGATAAATCTTGGTTCATGTACACCATACAACCAATAAAAACAGTTTATATGGATGGAACGAGTATATTGAAGCAAATACTGAAGAAAACATAAATTAAGGGAAATCATGAATACATGTATAATCATGAAACATACAAAAGAAAACTCGATAAAACTGAAATATTCAAATAACATCTAAATAAATTTACGCTGGATAGTGGATAGTTTCTACCGTTTAATACTTGTATAAAGCAACACCACTCTCAACACAAGTGTATGCCTCTGAAGGAGGGGCATATAGTAGTCCCATCGTCCGTGTGTCGTCCGTCCGGAGTTTCGTTTTCCGCTTTGCAACTTTATCTCTCATTCGTGGATTTCCAATATACTTAGCAAAAATGTTCATATTCATGAGATGATATGTCGCGCACTAGACCCAGGTTCGTATCTCAATACCACACTTAAAGGTAAAAGTACAGGGGTCCATTTCCGGTTTCCACTATGTAACTTTGTCCCTCCTTCATGGATTTCAAATTTACTCAACAGAAATGTTCATAGTCATGCGACGATGTGTCGCGCTCTAGACCCTTTATGTGTCGTGGCTGACTGTGTTCAAATATCTTGACGTATATATTGCAACGAAGCCATGACTTGACGGTTTGTATAAAAAGTATGGTTGTCACCTTAAAAACGAAACGTTTCCTTACTTTGATATACAAACAAGTGAACCGAAAATTCAACACTATATTCTATTAATTTTGGCGTCAGAACGACTCAACAAATAGGTCAAAATCTAAACCATGATGCAAGACGGACAATGTAAATAAACCTGATTTTCCAACAAATCGCACTAAAGCTGTATCACATAACTCTGATTCATTTGATGAATTTTGACGAAACAATCAGCAAATATTTTAAACTTATATACAAAATGGTCTAGTATATTATACCCACTGTATAGCCATGTATACATTACCTATGTAACCTCGGTTAAATTCACCAGACACGATCATGCTATCCAATCAAAACATAGATATGTGTGGAATTTTAAGTATGTCCATGACTAAAATTAGCCTCATGGACTATAAGCTGCAATAACTTGAAATTATACAACAAGCATGTCTGGACTGGCCATACAAGTTCACAGGTTCAGCAATGAAAACTGTGGGTATAAAGATATTAATTAGATCTGGAAAAAAGGTCGTCAATATTAGAGCAACATGATTGAAGAAATTAACAAAAAAACAAAACAGACAGAACTAGAGGAGTTCATATCTAAATGAACTACTAACGTGTCCAGAGGATACGAATGACCCCGCTAAGCACTAAGTAAAAAAGGGGCCAAAACTCCTGTGAAAATGTTTTGATTTTAAAGGAATTCAAACTTGACCGTTATTTTTTATTATACACTTCCATGTAATATATGAAAGCAATCCATGACATATTTCTTTAGTTATCACTCGAAAACCAAGATTTGAACGGATGGACATGAGTAACGCTTATTTCTTCATCCGCCGTATGACGAAGAACATTCACGTTGGATGAAACAACAAATCACTGATTTGAAAAGTCACATTATTGGGGTAATTTAACATTCAATTCATTTAAAACAGTGAAGATTCTCAACCAAGTGTTTTCATCATAAGGAAGGATGTAATTTTTCTTTTGTAAATTGCTTTATATTTTACTTGAAAAAATGGCATATAATAGTAATGCCGTTTTTAACACGACATTTATCAATTTGATACATTTTTAAATATACGATGGCCTATATTTATGGAAAATTTCTGAAGAAAAATCGACCGTCCTTTTTTCCTTTTACATCCAGACATTAAAAAAGAACGACCAGACTTTACATGGAGCCATATTTAATTTTTGAAACATTTTCCCTAGAATTTACCAAAACTTGACTGGAATACGTGTCATGTGTCCTCATTTAGTTAAGTCCTCGTTTGAAATTATGAAAGTATTTGTCAGGTGTCCTAAATGGGCCAAGGGGGTCCTCGTTTGAACTTATGAAAAAGTGTTTGTCATGTGTCCTAAATGGGCCAAGGGAGTCTTCGTTTGAACTTATGATATTGTTTGTCATGTGTCCTAAATGGGCCAAGGGAGTCTTCGTTTGAACTTATGATATTGTTTGTCATGTGTCCTAAATGGGCCAAGGGAGTCTTCGTTTGAACTTATGATATTGTTTGTCATGTGTCCTAAATGGGCCAAGGGGGTCCTCGTTTGAACTTATGATATTGTTTGTCATGTGTCCTAAATGGGCCAAGGGGGTCCTCGTTTGAACTTATGAAAAAGTGTTTGTCATGTGTCCTAAATGGGCCAAGGGAGTCTTCGTTTGAACTTATGATATTGTTTGTCATGTGTCCTAAATGGGCCAAGGGAGTCTTCGTTTGAAATTATGATATTGTTTGTCATGTGTCCTAAATGGGCCAAGGGAGTCTTCGTTTGAACTTATGATATTGTTTGTCATGTGTCCTAAATGGGCCAAGGGGGTCCTCGTTTGAACTTATGATATTGTTTGTCATGTGTCCTAAATGGGCCAAGGGGGTCCTCGTTTGAACTTATGATATTGTTTGTCATGTGTCCTAAATGGGCCAAGGGGGTCCTCGTTTGAACTTATGATATTGTTTGTCATGTGTCCTAAATGGGCCAAGGGAGTCTTCGTTTGAACTTATGATATTGTTTGTCATGTGTCCTAAATGGGCCAAGGGGGTCCTCGTTTGAACTTATGATATTGTTTGTCATGTGTCCTAAATGGGCCAAGGGGGTCCTCGTTTGAACTTATGATATTGTTTGTCATGTGTCCTAAATGGGCCAAGGGAGTCTTCGTTTGAACTTATGATATTGTTTGTCATGTGTCCTAAATGGGCCAAGGGGGTCCTCGTTTGAACTTATGAAAAAGTGTTTGTCATGTGTCCTAAATGGGCCAAGGGAGTCTTCGTTTGAACTTATGATATTGTTTGTCATGTGTCCTAAATGGGCCAAGGGAGTCTTCGTTTGAACTTATGATATTGTTTGTCATGTGTCCTAAATGGGCCAAGGGAGTCTTCGTTTGAACTTATGATATTGTTTGTCATGTGTCCTAAATGGGCCAAGGGAGTCTTCGTTTGAACTTATGATATTGTTTGTCATGTGTCCTAAATGGGCCAAGGGAGTCTTCGTTTGAAATTATGATATTGTTTGTCATGTGTCCTAAATGGGCCAAGGGAGTCTTCGTTTGAACTTATGATATTGTTTGTCATGTGTCCTAAATGGGCCAAGGGAGTCTTCGTTTGAACTTATGATATTGTTTGTCATGTGTCCTAAATGGGCCAAGGGGGTCCTCGTTTGAACTTATGAAAAAGTGTTTGTCATGTGTCCTAAATGGGCCAAGGGAGTCTTCGTTTGAAATTATGATATTGTTTGTCATGTGTCCTAAATGGGCCAAGGGAGTCGTCGTTTGAACTTATGATATTGTTTGTCATGTGTCCTAAATGGGCCAAGGGAGTCTTCGTTTGAAATTATGATATTGTTTGTCATGTGTCCTAAATGGGCCAAGGGAGTCTTCGTTTGAACTTATGATATTGTTTGGCATGTGTCCTAAATGGGCCAAGGGAGTCTTCGTTTGAAATTATGATATTGTTTGTCATGTGTCCTAAATGGGCCAATGGAGTCTTCGTTTGAACTTATGAAAAAGTGTTTGTCATGTGTCCTAAATGGGCCAAGTGAGTACTCGTTTAAAATTATGAAGTGTGTGTTATGTGTGCTAAGTGGGCCAAGGATGTCCTCGTTTGTATTTCCACAGTTGAGAAAATTTGTCTGACTTTATTTGTACTGTTTTCTTAGACATTGAACCCACAAACATGGTGCATATAAGTTGACCTATAATTTTCTGTTGTACCTTACAGTATAACGAAAAACACATGTCCACATTTGAATGTCAAAATAGGATGACTTTATTTGAACGTGCTTACACGTATCACATATACGTTTACACGTACACGTACATATCCATAAATACTTACACACATACAAAAACCCTCACACTATTGTTAGCATACAAACAAAAACGATACTCACCCACTTACACGACCTAACTCATACATAAACATGCACACACGACCTAACACATACATAAACACGCACACACGACCTAACACATACGTAAACACGCACAAACGACCTAACACATACATAAACACGCACACACGACCTAACACATACGTAAACACCCACTTACACGACCTAACACATACATAAACATGCACGCACGACCTAACACATACATAAACACGCACACACGACCTAACACATACGTAAACACGCACACACGACCTAACACATACGTAAACACGTACACACGACCTAACACATACGTAAACACGAACACACGACCTAACATATACGTAAACACGCACACACGACCTAACAAATACGTAAACACGAACACACACGACCTAACACAAACGTTAACACGCACACACGACCTAACACATACGTAAACACGCACACACGACCTAACACATACATAAATACTAACACACAACCTAACACATACATAAACACGCACATACGACCTGACACAGACGTAATCACGCACACACGACCTAACACATACATTAACACGCACACACGACCTAACACATACGTAAAAACGCACACACGACCTAACACATACATAAACACGCACACACGACCTAACACATACGTAAACACGCACACTAGACCTAATACATACGTAAACACGCACATACGACATAACACATACGTAAACACGCACACACGACATAACACATACGTAAACACGCACACACGACCTAACACAAACGTTAACACGCACACACGACCTAACACATACATAAACACGCACACACGACCTACCACATACGTAAACACGCACACACGACCTAACACATACGTAAACTCGCACACACGACCTAACACAGACGTAATCACGCACACACGACCTAACACATACATTAACACGCACACACGACCTAACACATACGTAAAAACGCACACACGACCTAACACATACGTTAACACGCACACACGACATAACACATACGTAAACACGCACACACGACATAACACATACGTAAACACGCACACACGACCTAACACATACGTAAACACGCACACACGACCTAACACATACGTAAACACGCACACACGACCTAACACATACATAAACACTTACATACGACATAGACATACATAAACACTTACACACGACCTAACACATACATAAACACTTACATACGACTTAGACATACATAAACACTTACACACGACCTAATACATACATAAACACGCACACAGGACAGACATGTGTAACACATACGTAAACACGCACAGCCATTTCTTTTCCATAAACATCGTCACATTATTCTGTCTCATACGAAAATGCAGACTAAAACAACTACAACGTTTAAAATAACATGGATGTGCGCATGCTCAGTCACCTGACTGTTGCGTAAGGAATCCATTATTTTGAAATATTCGTTCACACATAGAGTGTCACGCCTTTCAGTTGTGATCTGATGTATGAAATCGGAAGACTCCAACGAAGAGATAGGGATTCTTGGACATTTATCGATCATCTCCCACGATATAAAGTATTCGAGCGGGCAAAATAGGCTGTATGCTGGAGGAAGCACTGAATTCCTTTGTGTTAAGTTATAGCCATCTAGTGCGTATTCCATTGTAATTTTTGAACCATTTCCAAGCCGGAGAGAGAACGGCGAGTATTCTGTGAAGTCCTTCACCTTAGATATTATGAAGTCTTCTGTGCAGCTATCTTGAGTGTTCAATGAGTATTCCAGATAGTAATTCGAGTTGTAATGAGCCTGTAGGTAAGTTCCACATTTTTTACACTCAGTATTTCCAATCACACGCGTCAAAGTGTGATGCAAATGTGTCAACAAATCCTTGGTGTAAACACCATTATATGATATTATGCGAAACATTAACACATACGTGTTACCAAGTGTACGTTTGTACATATTTTCGCATGTTCCCTTATGTAGATACGATGCAGAAGGACAGATGACATTCATGCAGGATTCCTACAAAATATAATTATATACTGGGGTTTTAACTTCGCAACAACAACCAGAGCCATTCGGTGACATTTACAGCTTGAAAGTTGGAGGACATCCCCGGGCATTAACCTGGGTAGAATCATCGACCTCTGTAAGCCATCTAGACAGCTTTCTTACATGTATAATTTGGTCTCTAGCTAGTGTATGCTAGTCATAGACCTTACCTACTCAACCATGGGAGGACCTCATAATTGACATAATAACACAAATAAAGAAAACGAAAAGAATCATCACATTTGTGTGAAATGTATGGAAATCTGTCATGTACCCAATTCTATGAAATACGTAGATTCAAATTTGTTACCAATAGCTAAATCTTACCGTTAGATCATTCTATTCATAAAAATATTAATATTTGATAAATTACTAAGGTTAAAGAAGATTTTATCGTGCACTTTATTGTGCCTAAAATGGATATAAATGGGCCAATTGTATCATGATACTGTTTTAAATAATAACATTAAATAATAAAACGTTTACTTAAACGATAATCTTACATTGAACGGATTCCAAATTTGCGACTTGTGGCATCGTTGCGAGATTCTTCGATCTTCATCGGGTTGAGTTTTATAGTTTATAAACATAGAAAATCTTGAGGAACTTTTTCCAAATAGGTGTGGTGAATTATCTATGCACAGGTCAGGCCATATTTCATACTGATCTTTATTGCAGAATTTACAATAAACATTCTCAAAATACTCATCAACTGTATCGCGAGTATACATGTTGTTTATGAATGGACTTTCCTCGTTACAAGCAACGTCGATATCTTTATCATATGTTTCCCATTTTCCAGTATAATTGCACCTTGCTCTTTTTTCAGAATCCGTTTTTAGACTACGATAGCATCGTACAAGATTCCCGGCATTCCGATCGGGTGGTATCGGAATTATTGAACAATTTGTTTTAATGTACGAATGCCATTCTTCAACATTTCGACCAGTATAAAATTGACAGTTAGAGGTGATCAAACGCCATTCTGTGTAATTTGTAACTCCATGGCATAATGCACAGTGCTTATTCTTGTATACACGTTCGGTTGACGGATCGGATACAAAAATGAAATCTTCAAGCTCAATGATATTGGAACATCTAGGGTTAACGAGGTCGAGTATAGCGTTTGGACATTTATCTACTATTCGATAGTAAAAAGTATCGAATGTGGTTTTAGAAAATCCTCTCTGGTCGTTGAAATATGAGGCAATGCCTACACACGGATATTTTACGTCGACACCGGGCGTAAGCTTTTTATCTGGACAACAGTTGCCGAAGTCCTGGCAATCTGGCTCACACGAACACATCTGACAACACGGTATTAAATCTAACTCATCGGGTTTTCGAATCTAAAATGCATGGTACAAAAAATTAAAAGTATTTATGAAAGTGTTAGTTTTATATAGATTATGAATTTGGCTTGTATATGTATTATATGTTTCAATACCCAAATGAACAGCATCATTCGTGATCTATTATTTTAAAGGCGAACATGTCACTTAAATTTCATCAGATATGACAGCTTAATCCCGATTAGCAATTAAGTGGGCAACCAGTGTTTGTGTAGATATTTGTAAAATACGCAAATCCTAGATACAGACTGTTTTAATTATTGTAATAGGATATAAAATCACTTATGACAAATACTTGTATATGAATCAAATACTCGCATTGATAGGATTTAACATAAGTAAGGCCTATTTCTTAAGTGAAAACTGGAAAAAACTATGGACATTTTAAGTATTTTTGCTGCTGAATATAAAACTATTGCATACTTTTATAAAAAATGGGCGTTAAGGATTTTTTTTAATATGCTTTAATGAAACCTTCTTTGATAACGGTCGTTGTTAACTTTAAATATGTTCTCTTTCCTTGTAAGTTACACTTACTCTCTTGCTACTTGTTAGAAAATGTCGTCTTACAAAATGTCACTCTTTTTATTGCATTTATTTATTTTTAAATTGTCTTTTTAACTTTCGATTGAAACCCAAAGATCATAATATGTGCTACTTATAACAAAAGAGTGACACATGCGTAATAAGGCTTTTTAATCAGGAGAACAAAAATAGTTCCATTATAAAACAACATATAATAAATGTGTGGACATGTCTAACAATATAAACAGTGTCTTTGCTTACTCAAATTGTTAAAATCAATTCAACATTAGTCCTGTGAAGTTATACATTTTGTTGACAAACAGCGTAGGAATAAATTCATGTGAATCGGCTCATTTACATCACAGGCAGAAGTAACGGACCTGTGATGGTAAAATTGCAATAAATTCTACATAAAACAAAATAACCTAACCCATAATAGCCTTAAATGAAAAAAAAATATTGTCCTAAAATTTGACCCCATTCATGGCATTCAACTGGTATATACACTATAAGAAGGCGTATATCTCTTCGTTTCGGTGAATAAGCACCACTTTTACAAAACACAAAATTATAAAGCAATACGGACGAATTCTTCAAATCAAAGTTTGCAGCAGTTTCAGGTATATATTTTAGCACAAAATAAGACCAAAACTAAATTCATAGACTAATCTGTTACTGAGAAATCGAACAAGAAACGCTAGAATTTGACCCGATTTCGTCTGGTCGGAAAAAATGCGGCCACACCAAAATGGACTAATTTCACATACTAATGCAAGATTGTCAGTCGATCGTATGCGAAATTGACCAGTATGACATAAAGAGAACAATTAAATACATTAATATAGATACACAAATTCTTACAGAAGACGCAAATATTCGGGAAATCGGGATTTAAACTTTTGAATAGAAATTTCTTTATCGTACACCGCCATATTTATATATATAGCTATTATAAATGTTACGTGATTTCTGATTGGTTAGTATTGTTTAAAGTCGGTTTTATAGTGACATGGCGGTGTATGATAAAGAAATTTCTATTCAAAAGTTTAAATCACCATCACAGGTCCGTTACTTCTGCCTGTGACTTAGACCACAGGTAATACTAAATGTTTTTACAACGGCTAACTGTGATCTATGTGTTTTAGAAAACATTTTTTCTGTCCTGTGATTGGTCAGTTGGAGTCAACTGTGGTCTAAATCTGTTTATACGTTTGAAACAAAATGAAATAAATGGATTACCGTTTTGGTAATTAAAAAAAGATATAGACTGTTGTGTTTGCTTATTTAAACAGTATAACTTAAAATTACAATTTAAAAAGACGCGATGAAGTGTGTGATCTAATCTTCGACCGCAGTGTGCGAAGTAATTGTTTTTATCTAAAACCAAATCATGAGCCTATTTTCAAACGATATAAAATGAAAGAAAGGAACGGCTGAAAATTTATGCCGAAGTACGGAATAATGTTACAACACCAATTGCTGGACGAAATGTGAAAATTAGACATGTATACTTATGTTACCGACTCGGTAAGGTACATAAAACACAACGACAAAATTAAGAACAGATAATAAAATAACATAGATAAATCATTTACCAGTACGCAGTATTTACCTTTGTCGCTTTAGAATGGCAAAAATCATTGTATGGACACAATGACGCTATATCCGGCAGATTTCCACTAACTGACTGTAGAATATCTGTGTTTGTAACCACATACAAACACAGCACAGAATACCAGCACTTCCACATGACTACTGTTATCTAAATCTTCAACATATGACCGACAAATAGATTTAGTGCAGTCGTTATATAGGCTATGACACTTGGCTTCAACCATTGACAGCATTATACTTGAATGTGTGATGTTGGGAACGCTCAATGATCTTCGGACCGCGCATTTTAAATCTTCGCACCACTTGTCTTTTTTAACCAGGGATTGCCTTCCCATGTTTTGTTCATTATGCAAAAGGCAAATTAAGGTTGTCAAAAATCAAACGATGTTGAGAAATATGTCGAAATAAGAGATGGATATATCAAGTCGGCGCCATCGTTACTTTTATAGAGCTCAAATGCCAACAAACACACACGTACGATATATATTATGACACGTATCGAGTTCAATATAAGTTCAAATACGTATCCAGTAATTGTGAAAACATAACATTTAGCTTTAAAGATTGAGAGGTGATCATCTATTTAAATCACACGTCTATCACCTTCTGTCACACATGGAGTAACCTGGTTTGATCACCGTTATGACTTTATACAATAATTATAAAACCTTCTTAATATGTGTTCTTAATTTGTAAACTGTTTGATTCAATAGTTCATAAGGATGCAGTCACATGATCAAATTTGATATTAGGGGTCCGACCTCACATGCACCTCTTCGGAAACAAATAATACAATTGATGTGCATTTAAAATAAGCAGTTGCAAAAATTAAAACATATAACTACACAATTGTTTTCGTCCTTCCTAACTTATTACCAACACATCGTAATCTAAAGAGTTAAAAGCGCCACTTTTTGTTTATTGACCAAAATCCACGAAGAAAGAGGAAAGCCTTGACAAAAAGAGAATTTGTATGCATTGATACTACCAATACAAACTACCATTGAATGGCGTTTATCTGTTGAACCGAGGTCAAAGGGGAACAATCCAATTAACCTGTTGTATACATGGAACGAAAACCGCTAAGCGTAAATTCCAACAAAGAATTTTGATACGTCGTGTGAAATCTCAATCAGGCGGAAATAATGACCTGACATTAGATGAAACAAATGAATAATCACTAATTAGGTCTGTATTCTATCATATTTGTACTTGATATTGAATCATATTCAACAAATAATGAAATATACGTTTTAATATCCTAGAAATCTCAAAAGAAAAGACACCTACATTATCATTATGAGATAATTAAAGAAGGAATTTCTTGTTTTAAGACTTTTCATCAGTTCTGTATAAAATATGCATCAACCTGGCAGTAAACTTAACTCCACCCCAGTGCTATACCTGTTCTCCACAGGGTACGAGGTGCTCTTAGAAGCAACATGTATCATGCTGTGGAAACGAACCTGAATTCTGTTGACTTTATGTTAATTGGTCAAGTATCATAACAAGTTTGCACACTATTTCATTGTATTGAAACTTCATCGCAGTCCTGTTGGTGCGAGGTAACTTGTGTCTTTGAGTAATGAATTGTATCTTAATATTACATGACCGGGTTCAAACTTTAAAATGACCTCATTACATTATACCAACAAACAATCTAATGGCACAACGCATCAGTCCTGATCAACAACATAAGTTGCTCAAGGTGTTAAAATATCTTGTTGTACTAGTACAGAACCAATAAAAACTGTTTACTGAAAGTTACACTGTTGAAAACAGACGCAAATCTAATGAAATTAATCGTTTTATATACACTTATTTCTTATTTTAATTAAATACAGTGCGTATAACAGAACACTATCCTGATAAAACGTAGAAACTATACATGCTCCGGATGAATACTATATAGAGAGATAACTGCTTTGATTTTAACTTACATACATGAACGGATTATCTCTCTTCCTAAATAATCGAAACCGAAACAGGAAGTTAAAATAGGAAAATTCTACGTAAATTCCAGAGTTAGTAAATGACGCAATGGTATACCCTTAGTAGTTAAAATGTATAATTCTTGTAACTAGACAGAAAATTACGCAATCAAATCGGATGTATTAAGTACATGTACAAGTAAGTCTATTTTTATTATATTCAATAGAATCTCGGTCTTAAGACAATCGTTTGAACACGAAAAATGTACATTAAGTGACCTCGAGTTGAAGTATGGAACGAACAGTATTGAAGATCAGTCAGAAGATTAGTGGTCATTATCTTGATATACAGTATAGTCGATGGAGGGGTTGAATCGTATATCAGTTATTGAATAATGTAGCAAACATATAGTTTGAAATTTGAATACGTACAAGACAAGATAAACTCAGTTTATATGTCTAAAATTAACGAATTTATAAGCAAGGAAGCCTCGGCGTAAAATTCAACGTAAAATCAAACAAGTCATTTCAGATATGATCAATGATATCTCTTATAGATAATGCTTATCATCCTTAAAGAATAAGGAGTGGATCATATACTACCTCCTAGCTGAATAATTGTATCCTTATACGAGTACTAGTATACTCTTAGTCGTTATAAGGTTCATGATCATATAAATACCGTGTGTATCGTTGTAATAGTAAACAATAAAGAAAGAAAGAAAGCGAGAATAGCTTGCTTACTAATTTGACTTAGTTAAAAGAAGAAATGAATTTAACATGTACCTGATTCGTTTAAATCATAAATTTCAGTGACATATATATTGGTCTGTTTTTGATTGGTAACAATTGTAATAGAATAAGTCACGTGGTGGATTAGATAAGCCTCCAATATATCTTCCATAATCAAAACCGGGAGGTAATACGGATATATTCGAACGTAAATTCCATCAAATAAATAAAATACTTCATGTGAAATCTCAACCAAATATGCACGATCTCTAGATAAAAAGAAAGCACGAAATGATGTCTTTATTTTGTCATAATTGTTTGTACTTGATATCAAATCATATTGAACAATAATATACATAAAATACATGTACGTTTTGATTCTTTATAAAACACAATAGTAAAGGCATTTATATTAACAAAGTGAATTATGACATCACTTCAATAATAGGCCTATAATATTATAATAATTGAAAATGTAATCAGAAATAAGTATAATCATTAACAAAGAAATAATGTAATATTCAAAAATGAATAAGACATTTGTGATTTACGAATGCTTCATAGAGTTCAATAGACTTAACCATTTGGTTGAGAACATTTCATCTAAAACCGTCCGTTCTGTGCTTAGCAGATTCGTATAATTTACCCAGATAGTTAACTGACACTTGAGAACAACTGGTTCAGATCTAAGGAAAACTGTTCACTGACGTTACACTGTTGAAATCTGACGTAAAAAAAATTAATTAAAGTTATCAATATACATGTGTTTACATAAGTATGCAGTTTTCATGGCAATTATATACCCAATGTGCAACATAATACTTAAAAACTGTATCACCGATAAACCATATGTATCGAGAGAGATAACTGTTTTGGTGTATAGTCATATATAGGAACGGATTATTTCCCTTCCTAAATAATCGAAATCGAAACCGAAAGTTAAGTTGGAAACCTCGACGTAAATTCCAAATGAGTCATTAAACTGCGCAATGGTATACAGTGATAAAATTATAATTCTTGTAACTGTATAGAACATGACATAATAAAGCAGATGTTATAGTTATTATACGTGCAAGTAAGTCTATTTACTTTTATCATACACAATTTTAAGATCACCGTTTGACAACAAAAACATACTTTAATATCGTAGTTGTTTTATTATCGAGTTTAAGCTTTAGAAAATATTGAAAACCAGTCCGAAGATAACTGGACGTTATCATGATATGGGGTTTTACTCTACCGTGATAATTGTTAACATTTGATCTAGAGTTGGTGCATAAAACTAGCTATTTCTTCCTGGTTGAGATTTCACAATACTTATTTCAACCATTTGATGAAGTTTACGTTGGAAGTTTTCCGTGTTACCTTCTGGTATGGATTACGGAAATATATAGTTAGCTGAATAGCTTCCGAAAATTTTGTCATATATGGCTTGCGAATTCACTGCAGTGAGGGGCTAGTAATTATTAATCGGAGTACTTGATCACTCAACACAGCAGGGCCCCTCGAGCTAAGTTTATTTCCACCAGAGGAAATTTGAAAATTGCGGAAGATAGTGTATTACAATGACGAGTCACAAACGTGAAATACAACTTGAACCATTAATGTCTATGGAACTCAAATGAAACAGTCGTAAATCACAAACGTTTATTTTTTAAGATTATCTTATTTCTTTTTAACTTATATATTGTTTCT
This sequence comes from Lutraria lutraria, assembly GCA_964023205.1. NCBI lineage: Eukaryota > Metazoa > Mollusca > Bivalvia > Venerida > Mactridae > Lutraria > Lutraria lutraria. Next base: position 33,947,057 of record OZ026846.1, read on the forward strand.
GTTTACATTTTCTAGTATTACAACATTGTTATTGAAGTTATGTGATACTTCACTTTGATGGTATTGATGACTTTTCTATTGAGTCTGATAAGAAATTAAATCAAACGTGTATTTTCCTAATATGATCAAATATGATCAAGCATAAATATTATAAAATAAAGAATCTTTTCATTGAATATTTATCTAGAGTTGGGTCGGTGGTTCTAACCAAGTGAACGTCTGGGTCTTTCTCCATCGCTATGTTGGGAAAGACGCTAACTGACCCTGGTTAGTGGTTTGACATAAAATCTTCCCGAAAACTGCTTAGGTAAAAGAATATTTAAAGGCAATGATAGAAACAATGTTGTACTAAACTATAAAAGTAGGTACCAGTTGAATAAAATTAATGAAAATGTGCACAATAAATTCAATAAATCATAGCGGATAATGATTATTACATCACTATGATTTTTTTAAATAACTACAAGACAATAAAAATGAGAATCAAACAGTTATTATTCTATACTGTATTCCAGCTAGATATAATCAGGTACGTATATAATATACGTACCTGATATAATACATAATCCATATAAACAATTATCATCCCAAACACGAAAGACTGTTCGGTTTTAACCACGTGATTGTAATTTATCAATTATATAAGTTTAAGACGTTACTGGCAATTTATTTGTTTCATGCCAATGTCTCGACATTCAATGAAAATCTTCAGAATCGAAAATTTAAATGATAAGTTTTGATAAGTTTGATAAGTTTATTTATATAAAATCCTGTAAGTCGTATGGCCCATAAGGATGCATGGTATAATACAATAGTATCGCAAAATAAATGAAACATAATTGTATACATATAAACAAATCAAACGAAGATATCACAATGAATGAAGCAGATCATGTACGTGAAAGCAGTATAAGTAATAAAGCAATATTAAATATAAATACCGTGAGTATTTTCACGCAAAATATATGAACCTGCAGAAAAACGAATACCTACAAAAAATATCTTTTTATCTTAATTGTTATACGCCATTGATTAATGTAAAAACGTACACAAGAGTTGTGACGAAAACGAAGTTAGAAGTAGTTAATAATAAAGCACAAAGCTTACGCTAATATCTCATGAATCTTATCTACAAAACGAAAACTCATTCATTTCTAAAAATTATCCTTGACGAAACGAAAGTTCAAGGACAAATTAATGAAGAGTTTCGATGATGACACCCTTTACAAGAAAAATAAAATGTTTACAGTGAAAAAATATATATACACTCTTGCATATATTAATATTCTCACAAACATGTACGAGTACATACAGATAAGTAAATAAATATCAAAGTTAATTTTTGTACATAACATAATAAATATTTAGATCTACGTCATTAAGTTCTGTCATATAACATTTGAGTTTTCTAAATTCAATAGCATGAAATACGAGTATACTGACTACATGTCAAACACATTTTGAATGAGAGGTATGTCAACTCAAGAATCTTCCATTAACAAACCATGAAAAAGATCAAGCAAACATTCAACAAGTAAAAATGAATGTATCATAGTTTGTTTTAGTTAAGCCACTAGTACAACTATTTCCATGATTCATACTTTCACATTGTTAAACCATTCTTGTATATCACAGGCATTAAATAAAAAATGTGAATGTCGTGCTTTCGTAGAACTTAAAGCCATTTGAAAATCCATTGCTATTTTCTGATATGAATACATACGTTGTTTCTCTGATGAGTCGGCTGTTAGGCATTGTCTTTATAGGTATAATTTGTTGTTGTTTTTTTTCTTAAAAATTCAAACATCTCGAGTTAAAATCTTCCATGTTTTAGATATCTTGTAAACGACAAGGGATTCGTGCCTTTCACGTGAGGCACGTGTTCTGTGGGAATATTTGGTTGATATCTTAGTCTTTAGCTGATTTGTATGTTTAACCCAGAGATATTCACATACTAAATTGTTTACCGAAGAAACACTGTTAAACAGACGTAAAACTAGTTATTGTCGTATATGACGGTGTCTGCATATGCAGCATTCATTTCAATTATATATACCATGTATAACATAATACTTGAAAATTTATCACGAATATACCATGTGTATTGAGAGAGATAACTGTTTATGAGTATACTTTGGTTGGAACGGACTGTCTCCCTTCCCAGATAATCGAAATAGAAACAGGAACTTCAGGAAGTTAAGACGTAAATTTCAACGAGTCATTAAATTACGCAATGGTATACGTTCTGTGATAAAATTATAGTACCTTTAACTTTACGGAAAATGACAGAACAAACGCATACATGATAATAATATGTACAAGTAAGTTTATTTACTATTATCACATCCAATACAATCTCGGTATTAATACGAACGTGTTGACACCAAAAACGTACCTTTATATTCATGTAGACATTGTAGTTTCATATCTAGTTGAACTTTTGGAAAGTATTGAAAACCAGTCCAAATATAACTGGATGTTATCATGATATAGTTGTTAATATAATATGAGGTTCTACTGTATTGTGGTATTTGTAAACATTTAAGGTTGGTAGAATTGTGTGCTTACTTTCTAGAAAAAATGTTAAGTACAAACATACATGTACATGCATTATTTGATATATCTTATACAATAAAGTCGTTATACAGGTACATGTACATATAACTCTCGACATTAATTTTAAAATGGGTCGATAGATTATCTTAGATCAAAGCATGTGTACAACAACATAACATATGTGGAACAAAGGTAATGTGAAAGATATGTACAAAGTTTCAAAAAGGACAACAAAACAACAATAAATGTAACATACGTAATGCAGATAGCAATCGTTATCAGCATCCACCTCATACTAGCATATACATGATGTATTTCAAATAGACATACAGACAGACGGATGGAACGAGAGACACACAAACATAGTTCAAAGAACAACAACAGTGATCAGCATTTTTCCGATCACTATATACATGTATATGTATGTTGAATGTCAATCGCACAGACAGACAGACAGACAGACAGAACGTTATAATGCAGATAACCATAGCAGTCAATATCCACCTTAAAAATACGAGATACTTTCATTCAAAACTGGAGTTCTAGACTTACTGACTCACCAAGGGTTTTATTTACAGGAGCATATGTAGTTTTAAATTTCAACCTTATCTAAATAAACTCAATATCCGAAAATATCGAGTCTCATTTACAAAACTAAGGGTCTCATCACATCATTTAGAAATAGAAAAGGGTCGATGGAAACAGCCACCAACTCCTCAAAATGAACGTTTATGTCTAAACTGTAATAAATTGGACGACGAATTTCACTTCCTTTTCGAATGCGAACTTTTAAAAGATATTAGAAAAACATACATCAAAAGATACTTCCCTAAAAAATCCTAGTATGTTTAAACTATGTCAGCTTTTTGCGTGTGAACACATCATTCAATTACGAAATCTCTCCGTATTTATTAATAAAGGGCTATTAATAAAACAACAATTCTTGATGCGCTAGTTTGATATTCTTTTCTTTCGAAAATAGTTATTTAATTGAACATATTTCATGTATTATTCTTAAAGTTATGTCTATCCGGATATACAATACTTATATTTTGATATACAGTATTATAACATGTATAATCATTGATTATGCTCTCACACATTTTCATTATCGATCATGATATCATTTGTTACATATTTGAAAATCATATTTGTAGATGAACTTTGTAATGCCTTTCGGCTAATTCAACTTCATTAAATTATATCATTTTGATTTTATTGAATACATTTTTATTGATAATAGTGATGGTGTCATTGTAACGTTGATTTTAAAATCTTTATGTCAAATGGACGGTTACATTTAGTCTTAAGTAACGGTCACACTAAGTAGACCCTATATCATACATTTTGGTTAAACTTACAAAATAATAATAATTCTTACCTCTGTATTTTTGACCTTGACTACAACACGACTATACAGAAACATTTTATATTGATATTGTGATCAGGGGTCATCTTTGACCTAATTCACAATTTTATGTATTGTTATATAATTGATGTTCTGAATAAATCTTGAAATCTTGAATCATATCCCCATGAAGAGCAATAAAGCTTAGCTAGAAGGGGACTCCTAGGTCGAATGGCTATGGTCTCTCGAATTAGTTGGTACTAGCCCCTTACCACAATGTGTTCAAATCCCATCCAGGACCAGATTTCACATGTGAGAAAGATGTCTAGCTAGTTAACGGAAGATCGATGTCTCTACACATGTGTAAGCCTGAGATTTTCTCCACCGACACAGATTGAAAAGTCACTAAATGACGCTGATTCTTAATGTGACGTGAAACTCATGCGAAAAATAAAACACATGGTTTGGTTATAATCATGTTGCTAAATAAGTAACAATTACGCAAATGAACATTTGCGCACATAGCGGACAAAGATGATTATTAGTATTACATATAATTGAAATAACAACAAGTACAGCACAATAGAAGTTAGAATCAAAGTTATAGTAAAACCCCGATATTAACGTGTTCTTAATTTGTAAACTATTTCATTCAATAGTTCATAAGGATGCAGTCACATGATCAATTTGAATTTAGGGGTCCGATCTCACTTGCACCTCTTCGGAAACAAATAATAAAATTGATGTGCATTTAAAATAGGCAGTTGCAAAAATTAAAACATATAACTACACAATTGTTCTCGTCCTTCCTAACTTATTACCAACACATCATAATCTAAAGAGTAAAAAGCGCCACTTTTTGTTTATTTCATTGCCTCGGACCAACGTCCACGAAGAAAGAGGAAAGCCTTGACAAAAAGAGAATTTGTATGCATTGATACTACCAAAACAAACTACCATTGAATGGCGTTTATCTGTTGAGCCGAGGTCAAAGGGAAACAATCCAATTAACCTGTTGTATGCATGGAACGAAACCCGCTAAGCGTAAATTCCAACAAAGAATTTAGAAACGTCGTGTGAAATCTCAATCAGGCGAAAATAATGACCTGACATTAGATGAAACAAATGAATAATCACTAATTAGGTCTGTATTCTATCATATTTGTACTTGATATTGAATCATATTCAACAAATAATGAAATATACGTTTTAATATCCTAGAAATCTCAAAAGAAAAGACACCTACATTATCATTATGAGATAATTAAAGAAGGAATTTCTTGTTTTAAGACATTTCATCAGTTCTGTATAAAATATGCACCAACCTGGCAGTAAACTTAACTCCACCCCAGTGCTTTACCTGTTCTCCACAGGGTACGAGGTGCTCTTAGAAGCAACATGTGTCATACTATGGGAACGAACCTGAGTTCTATTGACTTTATGTTAATTGGTCAAGTATTATAACAATTTTGCACACTATTTCCTTGTATTGAAACTTCATCGCAGTCATGTTGGCGCGAGGTAACTTGTGTCTTTGAGTAATGAATTGTATCTTAATATTACATGACCGGGTTCAAACTTTAAATTGTCCTCATTACATTATACCAACAAACAATCTAATGGCACAACGCATTAGTCTTGATCAACAACATAAGTTGCTCAATGTGTTAAAATATCGTGTTGTACTAGTACAGAACCAATAAAAACTGTTTACTGAAAGTTACACTGTTGAAAACAGACGCAAATCTAATGAAATTAATCGTTTTATATACACTTATTTCTTATTTTAATTAATTACAGTGCGTATAACAGATAACTATCCTGATAAAACGTAGGAACTATACATGCTCCGGATGAATACTATATAGAGAGATAACTGCTTTGATTTTAACTTACATATAGGAACGGATTATCTCTCTTCCTAAATAATCGAAACCGAAACAGGAAGTTAAAATAGGAAAATTCTACGTAAATTCCAGAGTTAGTAAATGACGCAATGGTATACCCTTAGTAGTTAAAATGTATAATTCTTGTAACTGGACAGAAATAGTATACAATGGTATACAGTCAGTAGTTAAAAATTATAATTCTTGTGACTAGACAGAAAATTACACAATCAAATCGGATGTATTAGATACATGTACAAGTAAGTCTATTTTTATTATATTCAATAGAATCTCGGTCTTAAGACAATCGTTTGAACACGAAAAATGTACCTTAAGTTACCTCGAGTTGCAGTATGGAACAGTATTGAAGATCAGTCTGAAGATTAGTGGTCATTATCTTGATATACAGTATAGTCGATGGAGGGGTTGAATCGTATATTAGTTATTGAATAATGTAGCAAAAATATAGTTTGAAGTTTTGATTCGTACAAGAAAAGATAAACCCAGTTTATATGTCTAAAATTAACGAATTTATAAGCAGCAAGTCTAAGCAAGGAAGCCTCGGCGTAAAATTCAACGTAAAATCAAACAAGTCATTTCAGATATGATCAATGATATCTCTTATAGATAATGCTTATCATCCTTAAAGAATAAGGAGTGGATCATAATTATAGTACCTCCTAACTGAAGAATTATATCCTTACGTGAGTAATAGTATACTCTTAGTCGTTATAAGGTTCATGATCATATAAATACCGTGTGTATCGTTGTAATAGTAAACAATATGGAAAGAAAGAAAGCGAGAATAGCTTGCTTACTAATTTGACTTAGTTAAAAGAAGAAATGAATTTAACATGTACCTGATTCGATTAAATCATAAATTTCAGTGACATATATATTGGTCTGTTTTTGATTGGTAACAATTGTAATAGAATAAGTCACGTGGTGGATTAGATAAGCCTCCAATATATCTTCCATAATCAAAACCGGGAGGTAATACGGATATATTCGAACGTACATTCCATCAAATAAATAAAAAAATTCATGTGAAATCTCAACCAAATATGCACGATCTCTAGATAAAAAGAAAGCACGAAATGATGTCTTTATTTTGTCATAATTGTTTGTACTTGATATCAAATTATATTGAACAATAATATACATAAAATACATGTACGTTTTGATTCTTTATAAAACACAATAGTAAAGGCATTTATATTAACAAAGTGAATTATGACATTACTTCAATAATAGGCCTATAATATTATAATAATTGAAAATGTAATCAGAAATAAGTATAATTATTAACAAAGAAATAATGTAATATTCAAAAATGAATAAGACATTTGTGATTTACGAATGCTTCATAGAGTTCAATAGACTTAACCATTTGGTTGAGAACATTTCATCTAAAACCGTCCGTTCTGTGCTTAGCAGATTCGTATAATTTACCCAGATAGTTAACTGACACTTGAGAACAACTGGTTCAGATCTAAGGAAAACTGTTCACTGACGTTACACTGTTGAAATCTGACGTAAAAAAAATTAATTAAAGTTATCAATATACATGTGTTTACATAAGTATGCAGTTTTCATGGCAATTATATACCCAATGTGTAACATAATACTTAAAAACTGTATCACCGATAAACCATATGTATCGAGAGAGATAACTGTTTTGGTGTATAGTCATATATAGGAACGGATTATTTCCCTTCCTAAATAATCGAAATCGAAACCGAAAGTTAAGTTGGAAACCTCGACGTAAATTCCAAATGAGTCATTAAACTGCGCAATGGTATACAGTGATAAAATTATAATTCTTGTAACTGTATAGAACATGACATAATAAAGCAGATGTTATAGTTATTATACGTGCAAGTAAGTCTATTTACTTTTATCATACACAATTTTAAGATCACCGTTTGACAACAAAAACATACTTTAATATCGTAGTTGTTTTATTATCGAGTTTAAGCTTTAGAAAATATTGAAAACCAGTCCGAAGATAACTGGACGTTATCATGATATGGGGTTTTACTCTACCGTGATAATTGTTAACATTTGATCTAGAGTTGGTGCATAAAACTATTTCTTCCTGGTTGAGATTTCACAATACTTATTTCAATCATTTGATGAAGTTTACGTTGGAAGTTTCCCGTGTTACCTTCTGGTATGGATTACAGAAATATATAGTTAGCTGAATAGCTTCCGAAAATTTTGTCATATATGGCTTGCGAATTCACTGCAGTGAGGGGCTAGTAATTATTAATCGGAGTACTTGATCACTCAACACAGCAGGGCCCCTCGAGCTAAGTTTATTTCCACCAGAGGAAATTTGAAAATTGCGGAAGATAGTGTATTACAATGACGAGTCACAAACGTGAAATACAACTTGAACCATTAATGTCTATGGAACTCAAATGAAACAGTCGTAAATCACAAACGTTTATTTTTTAAGATTATCTTATTTCTTTTTAACTTATATATTGTTTCTGTTTACATTTTCTAGTATTACAACATTGTTATTGAAGTTATGTGATACTTCACTTTGATGGTATTGATGACTTTTCTATTGAGTCTGATAAGAAATTAAATCAAACGTGTATTTTCCTAATATGATCAAATATGATCAAGCATAAATATTATAAAATAAAGAATCTTTTCATTGAATATTTATCTAGAGTTGGGTCGGTGGTTCTAACCAAGTGAACGTCTGGGTCTTTCTCCATCGCTATGTTGGGAAAGACGCTAACTGACCCTGGTTAGTGGTTTGACATAAAATCTTCCCGAAAACTGCTTAGGTAGAAGAATATTTAAAGGCAATGATAGAAACAATGTTGTACTAAAGTATAAAAGTAGGTACCAGTTGAATAAAATTAATGAAAATGTGCACAATAAATTCAATAAATCATAGCGGATAATGATTATTACATCACTATGATTTTTTTAAATAACTACAAGACAATAAAAAATGAGAATCAAACAGTTATTATTCTATACTGTATTCCAGCTAGATATAATCAGGTACGTATATAATATACGTACCTGATATAATACATAATCCATATAAACAATTATCATCCCAAACACGAAAGACTGTTCGGTTTTAACCACGTGATTGTAATTTATCAATTATATAAGTTTAAGACGTTACTGGCAATTTATTTGTTTCATGCCAATGTCTCGACATTCAATGAAAATCTTCAGAATCGAAAATTTAAATGATAAGTTTTGATAAGTTTGATAAGTTTATTTATATAAAATCCTGTAAGTCGTATGGCCCATAAGGATGCATGGTATAATACAATAGTATCGCAAAATAAATGAAACATAATTGTATACATATAAACAAATCAAAAGAAGATATCACAATGAATGAAGCAGATCATGTACGTGAAAGCAGTATAAGTAATAAAGCAATATTAAATATAAATACCGTGAGTATTTTCACGCAAAATATATGAACCTGCAGAAAAACGAATACCTACAAAAAAGATATTTTTATCTTAATTGTTATACGCCATTGATTAATGTAAAAACGTACACAAAAGTTGTGACGAAAAAGAAGTTAGAAGTAGTTAATAATAAAGCACAAAGCTTACGCTAATATCTCATGAATCTTATCTACAAAACGAAAACTCATTCATTTCTAAGTAAATATCCTTGACGAAACGAAAGTTCAAGGACAAATTAATGAAGAGTTTCGATGATGACACCCTTTACAAGAAAAATAAAATGTTTACAGTGAAAAAATATATATACACTCTTGCATATATTAATATTCTCACAAACATGTACGAGTACATACAGATAAGTAAATAAATATCAAAGTTAATTTTTGTACATAACATAATAAATATTTAGATCTACGTCATTAAGTTCTGTCATATAACATTTGAGTTTTCTAAATTCAATAGCATGAAATACGAGTATACTGACTACATGTCAAACACATTTTGAATGAGAGGTATGTCAACTCAAGAATCTTCCATTAACAAACCATGAAAAAGATCAAGCAAACATTCAACAAGTAAAAATGAATGTATCATAGTTTGTTTTAGTTAAGCCACTAGTACAACTATTTCCATGATTCATACTTTCACATTGTTAAACCATTCTTGTATATCACAGGCATTAAATAAAAAATGTGAATGTCGTGCTTCCGTAGAACTTAAAGCCATTTAAAATTCCATTGCTATTTTCTGATATGAATACAGACGTTGTTTCTCTGATGAGTCTGCTGTTAGGCATTGTCTTTATAGGTATAATTTGTTGTTGTTTTTTTTCTTAAAAATTCAAACATCTCGAGTTAAAATCTTCCATGTTTTAGATATCTTGTAAACGACAAGGGTTTCGTGCCTTTCACGTGAGGCACGTGTTCTGTGGGAATATTTGGTTGATATCATTTCGGCTACGTTAGTCCGTTCTTAGTCTTTAGCTGATTTGTATGTTTAACCCAGAGATGTTCACATACTAAATTGTTTACCGAAGAAACACTGTTAAACAGACGTAAAACTAGTTATTGTCGTATATGACGGTGTCTGCATATGCAGCATTCATTTCAATTATATATACCATGTATAACATAATACTTGAAAAAATTATCACGAATGTACCATGTGTATTGAGAGAGATAACTGTTTATGAGTATACTTTGGTTGGAACGGACTGTCTCCCTTCCCAGATAATCGAAATAGAAACAGGAACTTCAGGAAGTTAAGACGTAAATTTCAACGAGTCATTAAATTACGCAATGGTATACGTTCTGTGATAAAATTATAGTACCTTTAACTTTACGGAAAATGACAGAACAAACGCATACATGATAATAATATGTACAAGTAAGTTTATTTACTATTATCACATCCAATACAATCTCGGTATTAATACGAACGTGTTGACACCAAAAACGTACCTTTATATTCATGTAGACATTGTAGTTTCATATCTAGTTGAACTTTTGGAAAGTATTGAAAACCAGTCCAAATATAACTGGATGTTATCATGATATAGTTGTTAATATAATATGAGGTTCTACTGTATTGTGGTATTTGTAAACATTTTAGGTTGGTAGAATTGTGTGCTAACTTTCTAGAAAAAATGTTAAATACAAACATACATGTACATGCATTATTTGATATATCTTATACAATAAAGTCGTTATACAGGTACATGTACATATAACTCTCGTCATTAATCTTAAAATTGGTCGATATATTATCTTAGATCAAAGCATGTGTAAAACAACATAACATATGTGAAACAAAGGTAATGTGAAACATATTTACAAAGTTTCAATAGTACATCAACAACAATATATGTAACATACGTAATGCCGCATCCACCTCATATTAGCATATACATGATGTATTTCAAACAGACATACAGACAGACGGATGGAACGAGAGACACACAAACATAGTTCAAAGAACAACAACAGTGATCAGCATTTTTCCGATCACTATATACATGTATATGTATGTTGAATGTCAATCGCACAGACAGACAGACAGACAGACAGAACGTTATAATGCAGATAACCATAGCAGTCAATATCCACCTTAAAAATATGCATGCAATCGCTGAGCAATATACTGAGACATACAGACGAACCGACAAGTGTACATGAAGTTCACGTGTCAAGTGATATCGAAATGTTATATACATATAGAGACATAATTGCTTTGATGCATTGTTACATAGAGAAACGGATTATCTCCCTTCTTATATCATCAAAATCGAGACAGGAAGTTAAAGTAGGAAACTTCGTAAATTCCAAAGTCCTTGAATTGCACAATAATATACATTTGTACCTTCAGTGATAAAATCATTATTCTTTTAACTGAACAGAATAAAAGGATGTGTGATAATTGTAATGTGCAAGTAAGTACAAGTAGTTCTTTCTTTATACAAAATCCAAGCATATCTTTATATTCCAGTGGTTTCATTTTCAAGTTGTAGTATAGACAAAACTATTGAAAACCGGTCAGAAGAGTATTGGGCGTTATCTTTGGCCAGGATTGCCTGTCCCTTACTCTGCGTGATTGGACTATTACGTAGCATAGTACGACGGGAACCAGACTACGTTCTTAACATTGAAGAAAGATAGAAACGTGTGCTAACTTCCTTAACTTATTTAAATACAAATAGACAAGTGCATGTATTTAAGAACAATTATAATGTTATACAATATAGACGTTATACAGCCACTTGAGATTTTAACTGTCGTCGTTTGTTAAATACATGAATCGATACAACAGTAAACAATAAAGAAATTTAGTTTTATTATCATGTACCTGATTCATTCAAATCGGACGTGTTTGTGATGTACATTAATCAGTTTTTGATAGGTAACATTCGTAAGAGTCAGTCACATAGTGTATTAGATAAGCTTCAAATATATAACGATTCTTCCGAAATCTGGCGAAACGGAAAACTTCTTAGGTTAATACAATAATGTAATTGAAATCTCAATCTGGCAGAAATAACTATTTCGCATGAATTTACGTAAAATAAACAAGAAATTCGGGTCCATAAGTTATCCAATTTGTTTAATTATGATACTTAATCATAGTCAATAAATTTTAATATCTTATAAAACTCAATAGAAAAGATAAATAGATGATTAAATTGAATTATCAAATCACTTCATTGAAGATAAATATAATAATAAAAATACAAAGGTCATCATATCTCCATGAAGAGCAATAAAGCTTAGCTAGAAGGGGACTCCTAGGTCGAATGGTTATGGTCTCTCGAATTAGCTGGTACTAGCCCCATTACCACAATGTGTTCAAATCCCATCCAGGACCGGATTTCACATGTGAGAAAGATGTCTAGCTAATTAACGGAAGATCGATGTCTCTACACATGTGTAAGCCTGAGATTTTCTCCACCGACAAAGATTGAAAAGTCACTAAATGACGCTGATTCTTAATGTGATGTGAAACTCATGCGAAAAAAGTTTAGATTAAATGCCGAAAATATGATTAATCGAAAATAAACGCCACATGGTTTAATTATAATTATGTTGCTAAATAAGTAACAATTACGCAAATGAACATTTGCGCACATAGCGGACAAAGATGATTATTAGTATTACATATCATTGAAATAACAACAAGTACAGCACAATAGAAGTTAGAATCAAAGTTACAGTAAAACCCCGATTTCGGATAATCCAGGGTAAGGGAATACTAGACAAAAGGGAGATCACTCCCATATATATATATGGCGTATACGTATAGATATAATATCAACAACATTAATGTGTTATAATTCATATTTTATTTACGAAAGAAATGTGTATGTTTAAGGTTTAAACAAATGTATGAATAGTTTGTACCATTATTAATTCGTCAAAGTCATGAGGATCCCAAAGTGAAACTACGAATACAAAATGAATACCCAAACGATAGCATATGTCATGTTTCAAAGCACATTAATCCATCGATAAAATGAAGTCATGAAATGAAATATACACGGGATATAGAATATGCACACTGTTTAAATAAATTACAACCAGAAATGAAATAAAAATCTAACGCAAAGTTTCATTTTATTGCTACAATCATAAACACTTACGAGCGTTACACAAATCGTTGTCGTTCTAAGATATCTTAGATTATCCTGTTTGTATTCATTATCCGAAAATGGAATGATTTTTAAATCGAGTGCCCGTAATTTATATTGACCATATGTATTGTTTGTATTTATTCGGGATTATTCAATGTTCTATGCTGTAATCTGATAAGATCAGTAACACTTTCAATGTTAAAAAATAGGAAATCATCCCAAACACGACTGGCTGTTCCATTTTACCAATCCGATTGGAACTTTCCTATGAATTAGGTTAATGACGTCTCGGTTTATTGTTGCATACAGAAGAGAAAATATTATGTGCCAACCATCCTATTGTGTTTAAAATCGAAGATATAATATGCACCCAAATTTAATAAGATGATTGAGTATGGAAATGTATTTAATTTGTTACAATTATGTAATAAATATCTATTACAAGTAAACATAAAGAACAATAATAATAAATAAGTACAATTAAATTTATTATACATGTGTGTATATATTAATATTTATGTACATTTGTAATTTGTTGGAACAATTCAAATGATTATGATGGTACAGTGTTTTTGTCTTACAGAATGCACCGTGAAGTTGATGATAGAAACATTTCTCTAAAACTATCAGAAGCTCTCTGTGAGATCGGAGTAAATGAGGCCATGGTGAGGGAAAGAAGAAAATGTTCGTTAATTATGGAATCTGTGAATAACCTGAAATGTACATTTACTGGTGATAAATACAAAGTATATAACTATGGAAGTCAGTCTGAGGGATCAACGACGATAGGCTTATATTCAGACTTAGATCATGTTCTATGTTTTGGAAATGTTCATGTGATACAAGACTGGGCAGACTGGAAACCAGGTGTACTAAACCTGATGATGGTTCAAGACGAGACAACATCACCCGGTTATTGTCTGCTACAACTTCTTAGAGGTGATTCACCACAGGCACAAACGCAAATAACGAATGATGCTTTCATAAAAGATAACAAAGGAAGAATTATTCAAAAAAATAGTGTTCTCAAACTCTCAATAGAAGGGACACATGTGAATGGTCCAGCTAATTCACGTAGCGCAAGACCTGGACTTAGAGATCAGGACTTCGTTTTAGCATATCATTGTGACCGTTGGCCGATAGAAGCAAACGAATGGTTAAATCGTCCAGGTAGTTGGCCATCAGCGGATTTAAAGAACTTGGCTAAAAGTTCCGGGTGTTTACTTGTACCTGTTGGTAGCAAATGTAACAATCAAATTGACGTTGAATGGAGAATTTCAACCTCAAGTGCAGAAAGACTTTTGATGTTCGATTTGAATATCACACAAATGAAGTGTTATGTTATGTTGAAACTAATCAGTAAAACATTTTTCACCATCAATGGAAAAAGTGTAATAACAAGTTTTATGTGTAAATGCATAGTATTTCATTGTATAGAAACTACACCACAGTCCCATTGGTGCGAGGATAATCTGTATCCTTGCGTAATGCACTGCATCTTAATATTACATGACCGGGTTCGAAGTTTAAATTGTCCTCATTACATTATACCAACCAACAATCTAATGGCACAACGTATCAATCCTGACGTACAACACAAACTTCTTAATGTGTTAAAATCTCTTATAAATCTAAACGTTGATATGTTGTTTGCTATTGAAAGTGATGATATTGGAAAAAGGCTCCAAATAAAGTTAACGAACGCTTTACCTCATCTTCTACTATCACAGACGGACACTGAAATACGGATCGTTTTTGGTGTGTCCATTGATAAATCAATCACTACCGCTAGAGTAGTTTGTTTAATGTTGGATCTCAAACAGATCCGTAGTATTCCGGAAACAGCGACCATGTTATTCGAAGGAATTCGTAGGCTTAAAAGACAATACTCTGTACTAACAGACATAGAAGCAGAGGCTTGTAAAAGTGTCGCTTCCCTTCTGTGCTCATGGGTTGGTTCATTACTTGCATCATTCAGTGTTTACACCAACAATATTGTATCACCAGAAGCATTATGGTGGTTTTCTAAAGGTCGACATTTTGATGTTTCTTTCAGTAGATTGAAGCAAGCCTCAGCCTTCTATTGTTCAGGTGAAATTAGGAATGCTGAGTTGACACTAAAAGAACTAGAACACAAAGTTTCTGATATGCATTTACCTATATGTAGTTGTTATCATTTCCAAAAGAAACCGTTTGATAAAAGGCAGACAACTCATATTTACAGAAATAGACAAACAATACATAATGCAATCACATATTGTGTTGTGTTCTTGAAATGTGAAGCATCTATTATTCCACAAGAACTAAGACACGAATTATTACGCTCAACAGAATCTGAAATTCAAAACAGATCAAGAAGTGACAAATACTGGATGAGTCATGCTGTGGTGGATTCTCTTCCATATTTTTACTTCTTGCAGTATAAAGTTTACAAACATCTAGGTTCCCGACAAGAGCAACGGAGAGCTCTAAGTAATTTACTGAAAACTTCAATCAATAAACCAAATCTAGCACATAGAGAGACAGCATGGAACCTCCTTGGACAATGTATGGAACAAGAGAGTCTACAAGCTGATGCACTCTGGTGTTATGAAAGATCTCTAGAAGTGCGTCCTCACAACAATGCTGCCAATTTTCACAAGGCAAGACTACAACGATAATTGTAGTTCCAATGACGACTGTTCTGGATTCTCACTAACTATCTTAAAGAATTTTTACTCTTACCTTCATTGTACGTGTAATTATCTGAATCGACATAGACAGATGAAGACTTTCGATTGATCAGTTATTCCTAAACTGATAATGATAAAATGTCTTTCTTTTGTTCGTACTCCATTTATAACATGCATTTCCGATTTCAACGTACATGCAATTTGTTTGTCGTATTTTGTTTATTTAAGGACTCACTACCTCTTCAGATTTACCTCTTATTTCAGGAAACGATATTTAATTTGTGGTATGTGACATATCTCAGAATTAGATATTTCAATACATAAGATTGCATTTGAAAATGTTTCTGTAATTGAATTAGATAAAAATCATTTTTCGACTATCATAGTTATTTCGAGTATTTGCAAAGAAGAGAAAGGGGAAACTAATACACTAGACCTTAATTTTGCATATATTTGAGTTACCTCCCATTACACACCCACAAATGAGATTATGTTATTATATATATATAATGATTCATCTTGCAAATATAAGATAAAATTGTACAATGTATTTGTCGTGAATTGCTTCTCTATATTCTTTTTTGCTTGATTGGAATACAACTAAGGCGATACATATTCATATCATTATGTATATTAAGAGACAGAAAAAATGAGGATATGTTGTTCAGTTAATTAATGGTACATTGTATTTGTATAAGTCAAATAAAAATGTGTTATTGAATATTAATAAATTGAATAAAATGATAATGACTTTTTAATAATTGAAGAGTGGGTTAAATCAGATATGGCGAAATGTAATAAATTTAATGTTCCCCGCTTTAAGACCGCTTGACTATTTAATCTCCAAGCCATTGGAAGTAACTGCTAACTATGGACATAGCCTATAGAAAAATGTCTGATCTTATGTTTCCAATGATCCAGTCACTTGAATAGGACGGGTGATTGTCATCCTTAAACATCTTGTCACCCGGCTCTAGTTTTCACATCATGAACGGCACAGTTCTCAATGCTACAAAACTTGAGAACTAACTAGTTCAAAATCTCAGTTTCATTTTAAGTGTATAAACGCGTATATATCGTATTGGTTGAAAAGCTTTTGTTCGGTAAACGTTCGGATACGTCGAAGAAATAATACCTTATGATAAGTATTAGCTTTTTTTATTATGCATACTTAGAAACATCAAATAAAAAATATTGGATTTGAGCTCACAGAGTTTCTGATAATTTGTGTTGTTGTTGTTTTTTTTGTTGTTTTTTTAACGTAGGACCGAGTTCGTAGAAAATTGTAAATGTAGCACATGTACATGTGTATCTGAAAATAACTTTTAGACGGATTTGGAAAAATGCCAGCCGTATATAAAAACAATACAGTTCAAAATATAATTTCGATGAACAACAAATGTCTTTTATTTATTTTGTGGTTTTAAACTCTACCCCTCAGAGTTAACCTACAATTACATCGGGTAAGTAATATTAATGTATCAATAATATTCCGTGAATTTTTACAAGTCCGGATTCAGTGGCAGATTGTTGATAAAAGCCAACTATGAACAACGGTCACACTGACGTACACACAGTTTGACGCCTTAAATCAAATAAAACACTATGTAAAGACCATTCTTTCACTATTTCCATTTGATGACCTGTGTCAACAGGTTTTATGTTTATCTGTTGTTTAAAGGCCTATTCGACAGCTGTGGTCATTTCCGAGCCACATCAGAGAGAAAGGGGAAATAATTTACATGAGGTCTGAGCGTTTATATCTTGAAACTTTTCGAATTGTTTTTCCTGGTTCTTTTATCATACACAGTGTAAAGCAAGCACCGAGACACACCTCATCCATTTCCTGTGGTTTTCTTAACACAGTACCTTGCTCAGTAGTAAGGATGGTGACACTCAGAAAGGATGCCCGAGATGAGGCCGAGATTCGAACCACGACCATTTGTTCAGTAGTCCAGCTCGATACCACTCGAACATCGATCAACCCTCCACTGGTTTGGCTTTACTTTCATTTCACTGTTTGCCATACTTATTCATTCTGACCAGGGTTTCTATAGATACATTGATTATATTCAGCGCAAAAACTTTGTTGCTCAAAACACCTTCATTGTTTGTGTTATTAACAATCCGTCGTGATCTTGACATATCAACTTGCAGATTTTCAAGTTTTGTTCGCATATTAACAAATAATTCACAAGTTCGAATCTAAGTGAAGGTTAAATTTAAGTATTTGTGTATTCTTCCATTGAATGGTTTAGACTAATGTGTTTTGGTACCAAACTTGACCTAAACGCTTCTGGTGGAAGGATGGATTCTTAGCACAGTCCAAACCTCGACCAATGGCATAAGGAAAAAGCATCATTTTTTACTAACCCCATTCTTATAATTTTCCAAATTTCATACCACCCGATTTTCACGACCAAAATCGGATATAGTTTCACGCACGTGTCAAACACGTTTTTAAATGAGAGGCGTGTCAACTGAAGACTTTTTCAAAAACAAGCCAAGCAAAAAATCAAGGAAAAAATCAACAAAGAAAAACTTGAATGTCTCATAGTTGTCGTCTGTTTTACAATGATTAAGTAAAGCCAATTTATACATGTATTTGTTCAGTTTATTCTAGTTAGCATACGACACCCATCCCGTAAACACCATCTCGTATCCTATGATAGAATAATACTGATTGGCTATCAGCACATATCATAATTGACATAATTAATCAATTTAATCATTTATAACGGTAAACTATTTCCATGATTCATCGATTTACCTGTATAAGATGCTTTCAGACGACAATTTCTAAAACCGCGCAGGTGATTCTTCACGCATGGACAAGATCACGTGAGGTCCACGTGCTTTGACGTCATCGCCATTTCCGATTCTATTTCAGAGCCAGCGCTTATCTCGGGTATATGGCTCTGGTTTCATGCCGTAATTGGAAGTATTTATTCCATTGCCAGGCCGCTAGAGGTCTCTGATTCAGAGGTAGATTAGTGTGGAGGGGAAATTACTTGTCTGCTGTGAAAAAAACACACAGTGTATTGCTCATTTTCAAAAGAGATTAAAACACACTTTTTGTTGTCCCGTGGTCTATTGAGGGAGTTGCCATAGCGACAACGGCATTTACCCTGACATAAAAGGCGAAAGAAATATAAACTAACCTATTATACGGACGATGAAGAAGCATTCGTGTTCAGTTAAACATGACTGTATGGAGAATATCACGTGTGAATCATTGCGTACATTAAAGTAGTAATAGAACGAATATACGCCTATTCACACCACGGTTTTTTTAATTACACCAAGAAAGTAATTCAAAATGGCGGTGACATGAGACTTGTGTGTATGTAGATAAGCAAGTGGGTGTAAGGCTGTAAGCCCTCGCATGTACTGCCATAGAGATTCAAAATACTAACAGTACTCATGGAAATTGAACTTCCATGGACTTGCACTGAAACCGTTTAAAAAATGCATGGCGGATGTAGAAAAACGTATTGCAAGTACTTTGGTCGGCATCAAAATCCATGCGCGCCGAGCGAGTGGTGGCCATGGAAGCTGAACTTTCGTGCAGTCTTAAAAATGCATCAAATCAAAGTTTTCATGTTATCATACGAAATTGACAGCTTTTTGGAACTATAATGAGCATTATAGGTTTGTATGATAGAAAATGATTTACCATGAGATTAATGTCCTTTAAAACTTGCATTGGTGTCTGTAGAGGAGAGGTCATTTTTTCCAAGATTGAAGTAAAAACGAATATTAAATTCAACAAAAAATCAATCATGATTAAAATACTAGTATACACAAACGCAGTATCGATCAGATTTCATAAAGTAAAATACAAGTCACTTTGTAGTATCTTAAGAAACTGAAATGTTTCTATTTTCTAACAAGGGAAACTACTCTTAACATTTTTATGTCCCCGATCTATCGAATTTTGGCCTGTCTGTCTTTCTGTTTGTTTGCACCAAACTTTAACCTTGCATAAAATCAAAACGGTTCCACCTACAATCATCAAACTTCTTATTGTTGCCGGAAGTATTACTTGGATCCTTGGTTTCCCAATGTTTCCCTGTTAAGACGACACAACTGTAAAATATGTTTTCAATATATTTAAAGGATAGAAAAACCAGCCTTCAGATGGAAAAATAACCATCTGACTCATACATATGATAATGAAATATATGTTAATAACAAAATGCTGCAGATCTATATAATTAAGAGAATGGATTATAATTTAGTCTAAGTTTAATTAAGTATAATTATTTCACAAAGTACAGATATAAAGAACAAGTACATGTATAAGGTTTCAAATTACAATAGCTTTAAGTATCTATTTGATTAATGAAATGTAAATGTCATATAATAATGTAATAAAATATTTACCTGTAAAATATGTTTTTCAATATATTTTAATGATAGAAAAACCAACCTTCAGGTGGAAAAAGAACCATCTGACTGATAAAACATGGTAAAAATCCTATAAATAAAGTGTTGATTAGTTAATTGAGGAATGGTGAATTTCGCTCACTGAAAACATGAAAATTTCATGATTTGCTCTTATATAGGATTATCTTGATTGCTATATGTTGTTATTTTAAGATATTGACGGAATAAAGGTAAAAAAATATCCCACTGTCACATTATGTTGTTTCCACATATAAAAAAAAAGTTCAATTTTCTTAAAGTCAAGGTCGAATAATGGACGATACCATTGTAAAGGTAATCACTGTAAATTGATTGCCCAAATCATTTTAAATCCGTAGTAAAGTGCCATTCACTTGAACTAAAGTCGTGGTGTATTGGATAAGGTGGCATGTACATTATACATACATAACAGTTTTACAAAAAAAGAAGCAAATGTGAATGGTTCGAACTCAGTCAATGGCACTTTCTTTCTAAATTATTATATCCATTTATTTTTATAAATTATTTATTGAACTATGTTCGTTCTTGTTACATGTATGTATACACGCTGAATAGCACATTTTTATCAATTTTCAAAACAGAAAAAAGGAAAGAAGAAATGCATTTGTTCTCTGGTGTATTCCTCTTTTTTATTTCTTGTATACATGTTATTGGACAAAATCGCGAATACAAATGTAATTTCAAATACTATGTAAAAGTACTAAACACCTGAACCGATTTCTACTTATCATGTTATTACTCCACAATTGAAATATACAAATCCTAATTACCCATGTGAGCATAATTATAGTTTTGTTAATTTAACGGAACAAGTAAATTATAAAAAAAAACTATGAAACAATAATTTCTTATCGATATATATAAAGTTAACTTTTATTAAAAATGAAAAAAAAAATGAAAATAAAAAATGTTGTCTAACGTCAGACACAGTGCTCAAGATTCACTAACTTTGTGCTTTACCAATTGCGCCACAGAGGACAGTGGTTATAAAGCTTCATAAATTGGTCTATATCAAATTACAACAGTATTCGTGTTACCTAAACATGTATAAATAAGATCGTCCATATATACAATAACATTGCTGACCTAAAAATTGAACTATACAGGATCTGTGCATTTTCTGCTCAGTAGGTCAAAAGGTCAAGGTCACCCGGAGAGGGAATTCTGTTTTAAAACACTTCTTGTTTAATTGTGTTATGATATAGATTAAAGTATGTTGGGTAACTATAACAGAAATATGGATACTTCTTTTTCTTCTCTTCTTCCCAGTAAAGTGCAGTGCCCACTCGACTGAGGCATTAACGCATTGATAATAGGGTTATTCATGTTCCCTATTTTATAATAATAATATCTTCACGTATAGCTATGAGTCTGTACGCCACAGAACAGTATTATGGATATACATGTGATATCTTAAAAGATTTTTTTAAATAAAAAAACAAAAATCCATAGATTTTTCCTGATATATGTGAGTTCAGGGTAAGAGAGAGGCTAGTGCCAACACGAAATACCCTTCTTGTAATGAAAGGCAGTGTCTGGAATATGTTCGAAACATATTGAAAGATACGACTATTTAACCAAACAACGTATGGCCTTAAACCCGTATGGGGGAATGGATCGATGATCCAACGATAACGGGCTGGAATACTAATCGTAAAGTTGTCAGTTCGAACCCGAATCCGCCTTCCAATATTTTGAGGGCCACTTTCTCAGTGTCGCCATTCCAACTACGAAGCCTAGTGTTGTGTTCAGCAAATTACTGGGAACGGGTTTGTAAGGCGTGTGTCGGTGCTTTACATCGGACATGATAGGGAACCAGGCAAACTATTCGGACTACGAGTAGGGATATGAATGTCTGGTTCTCCTGTATCGAATGGACCGCAATACACAACCCAAATGAACAAAAAATAAATCCAATGGTATGGTATAAGGTTCAAACTGTCCGTCCTTGTTCCGTATTCTTTACTACGCAATCGTATCAAAAATCGATGCGCGACGTTCGTAAAGTCAGCCACACTATTTATTTGCCTTTTTATCATTTTGCGACCATCGTCCTTGAGTAATTAAACATTTTTTTCATTAATATTACTGTAAAATCGACGTGTTTAGTAGTTTGGTTATTGGCATAATCAACATAATGCTTTATTTCTTTCTAATGAAACGTGAAAGTATTAACATTTCACACTTTTCTGTTTCATTTGGGCAAAAGAAATACAGGATGTTAAAGCAAACGTTGAAATATGAAACGATACATTCGAACACTACATTCAAAGAACTTGAGATTCACTGTGAGTTTTTTTTCTTTAAAGAAAAGTTTAACTAAGCACTGATTGTCACTAATCTATAGTACCCTCTTTCAGGTCAAGCGGAAACAAATCAGTGAATTGCTGCGCGAAACAAGTGAATAATTTATTTCCGGCGAAGTATTATAACAAACTGGAATAATTTCAGAATGTAATTAAGAACTGAAAAGAACTCTTCAGCCCCATTTGCGTTCTTCGGCGTCGTCAGTAAATCACTCCCATGACAGGTTCCAGTAACTTGGTGTTATTTATAGATAATTGAAAAAAATGTTCACGAAGGATTTTGAACTCAAAATTGTAATTGGTAGATTGTACAATAACCTCTCTCCTATCGACCACTCCTAGTATATTGTCGATTGCTTTTCTACAGTCAAACATGTGAACGAAGGCCATCCATGGGAAAGACAAAATGTGACCTTCATTAACAATTTGTCATTAAACGGAAATCATTTTGTTCTAAATAATCAATAACAGTTTTTTTTAAATAATGGCCTTTATTCACAGGGTGAACTTTATTTGGAGGTGGCCGCTGGCACAGGTTTGACTGTATTTAGAAAACAACTCGTTATATAACGATAATTTAATTGCCTGATTGTCGTTATTTCTTTGATAGTTACCTCGGATACTATGATTTATTTTACGACACATTTTGAAAATGTTGAATATTTTTTTGGTAAAAGTTGTTGCCCTTGTTGAAAAATAGAAAATTTTCAAATTCTTTTGATATTGCATGGTGACCTTTTTTCTTCACTACTAGTGAATAAGACTGATGCTGTGTGTGTTTTTTTCCGCATCTTTTTACCTACCATGAGTTTTTCATTGAACTGGTTGTTCTTCTTTCTTCGACCGTTGAAAAATGGGTTACTCACATAGACCTTAATGCAAATTTAAAGGGAAGATAACTCAAAGGAATGCCATTGGGTTTTTTTATCCCACGGTTAAAGCATTTTCTATCATGGAAACATATAAAAATGCAATGTTTCTAAATTTAGTCAGTACCATTTCATGAAAACAAAATGTTGGGTGTTAGGATCATAATACCTGTTTTACTGCATTTTGTTGAATAGATTGATTTCCTTCCAATCGAATAAAAAAGATTACACAACGTGTTACACGGAGCGTGCACATGTAACAGAATCTAAGACTGTCAATAGGAACTGTTACACTGTATCACGTATTTTTCTTTCAGCCGGCCACAACTCACGGAAAGATCTTTACAGCACAGATTTTCGATGGACTTATTCAGGCCCTAAGCGCACTTCTGACAGCTAATAATGAAACGGTGTTGTTTATTGAATATGGACTTCATAAATCGAAGTAATAAGCATAATTTGCACATAAATACGCTTTAGAACATTTTTCACGACGTGCATATGCACATATGTTTGTGACAAGTTTACCATTTGAGTAACGGACGATCCGTTGAAATGTGACCATTTTGTATATTTTTTCCTAGCCGCAGTTTCGAATTTCTATAACAATCGTCCTATGGGTTTTCAAAATGGCGCACACTCGTATTTTTTGTTACAAAACACCAATATCAAGATCCTTTTGTTTAAACCTAGCATACAGTAATATGATTAATGAATGAAGGTATCAAATGGACGTCAGGTTTTCATAAATTCCTGATACATATAACTAGTATGGTCCCGTTCAGACGGCATTTAGCCCAAACTTAAGCAGGTGCGCGCAAAATACTTTGATGAATGGTTTTTGAGTAATATTTCATCATTACAAAAATTATCTAATATCCAATTTCGGTTTCCAGTTTGTCGATTATAAAACTAATTATTAAATGACATCGAACATTAAAATACAATACGGGTCCGGCGAAGTACGAACTTTCGATCTGTTTTTTCGACGCCATTGACGCAGGTTTTGGAAATATTGACGATGTGCATGATGGTTTTAACAGTATTTGACTGCCATAGTAGAAAAGGGCTTTGAAAAGACAATACCTGTGTTTATTTGAAACGACTTAAAGTAGGTTTTGTTTAAGATGACGCAGTAAGCGTCGTTAAACGGTTAAATTGAAAAATAACTAAAACTAGCACTAATAATTTATTGCAAGCCAAGTTTTAGTACGGGAACTTAAAGTAAAAAGTAACAAAAAATCTGAAATTCATAATATTTCACCAATTTAAAAAAGTGTCGATATACTAGTATTGTAAGATTTAAAGCGTTATCTCCCTTGAAGGAAGCAGGTGATAACATCACAAATCGTTTTAATAATCTTATTTAATGTTTTTATATTCCATTTAACTTTTTATAATATAACCAATGTCCTTTGCGAAATATGAGCGAGCCAGTGTCAATACATGACATCAACTGAATTGTGAAACCAAACAAACAGATTTAAAAAGTGTTTTCGTAGCCTGTGGGGACGTTTTAAACTGGTTCCCGTTGACTTGTGTGTACAAAGCCTTTGATGCACTGCATCATGGAACGGGAACAAGTTTAGGGACGTTTATCATGGCGAACTTCTAAGGGAGATAATTCGCTATTTAGAGGTAATGAGCCGGGACAGAAAAACGGTAAGCCAATGTGGCGGAAGACCGGGTCATGGATTTTACCCCAAACTGAGCTGCTCCCCTGAGACAGATGCTATTTTTTACCTCTCTAATACAATAGATGAACGGATTTTTACTAATATTTTTATTATCTATTTTATTGCCGGTGTATCATACCTTGTAGATAAAATAAAACAACATTAAGCTGATTGTTAGCCGATTTTAGCTGACGAGCTGACAATATTTGTTAACAACAGATAAAACACAGATGCCTTTGAACGCTTTTTGATTCCTAATTTGAAATCGTGCAGATTATGTTAATACAAAGCAGATTTTAGCTATCTTAAAGGATTTGCATTCTAACCCGTACGTGTAGATGACATTGATATGAGCTTTGTTACCCAACTCTTGGCAGAGAAAAATGATGCGACATTTCAGACGACTTGTTTTTTACGACATTACTCATCTTTTGTTGTACTATTTGTTATAAAAAGCTGTTCCATGTTTACAGTACAACCTCTCCAGAGCGGCCCTCTCTTGGGCAACAACCTACTTCAGCAGCAGCATGACATTTTCCCACCGCACGATTTAAGTATTAATTAAACCTCTGTAGACCTGTCATCAACAACATATTTGTTACTCCCAAAGGGTGTTGCTTTAGGGAGGTTGCACTGTATATAATATAAATATGCTGTTTAGTTCTTTAAGTAACACATACCAAAAAATCGGTCATACTATTGAAGTGATCTCTTTATCTGACAATACATCGATGTCGGCTACAATAGAGCATTATAGGTAGCTTTTTATCAACAGGCATTGTACAACACATTCAGGATTTGTTCTGGTGTGTCATGAAAAACATTGGACACGCAGTAGTAGTTGAAACAATTTGAATGATCTTCGGAGAAAATGATAGAACGTCGTTTTGTCATCATCTATCTCTGATAGGGGACTAAACAAATTTAGACATTTCAATCATTTTTATTTTATACACAAAAAAACGGAAACATTTTCATACTGTTTGATTGTATTTTTTTTATTTGTTTGGTTGGGTTTTACGTCCCTTTTCAACAGACCGTTCACCTAACAATGGTTCCTGGGAAGAACCAATACTAGACTCCCATCGCAACTGCCTACTTTCTCACATAAAGAGACATGGTCAGTATCTGGGCTCGAACCAACGACACTCTGTCATTGAGATATTACAGTGATTTGAAACCACTCGACCACGGAGGCGGGCAGACATATTTTTGCACGCAAAAATCATCAGCTGATATAATGTGTTGTATCAATAATCATTTTCAGTTTTCACGGCTCTAACGTAAAAAAGACATAAGAAAAAATACAAATGTCCATATATTTCTTGGACAATGGGACTGAGGGATAGACTGGATTCCTTTTAGTTGCAGTGTTGGTAAGTAACAATAGTACATATATACAGGTGTTGTTAAATGCGACATCAGATAATCCGAAAAAATAGACCTAGGTGATCAGGAACCATGCACAGACAGTTGCCGTAAATATGTGAAATATAACTTGACTGTATATTACACTAGTTCGACACCTTCCCAGCTCATGACTATGGTGTTAATAAATGTATGGTTAATGTCTGGATAAATGTTAAAAATTAGATATTCACGTTTATCGTGACTTTCAAGGGCCACAATGTTGTTTTCTCTTTTTTTCAGACGCGAAGGTATTACTTTTTTAAGAGCAATATTCTTTTATTTAAGCATTTCAGTAACTCGACGACATGAACCGCGCCTCTTACAAGCCGCAACCGTATCAACATACATTATTTACAGACCAAATAGGCACTCCCCGTCAAATGCTTTGTCAAGGAAGACCTCTTGAAGACGTACCGTTCCGTTCGATGAGTAAATAAATAAATAACGGTATAAACGGCATTTAGTCGGTCCTAGATTGGGACTAGCTGCTATCCTAGAAAAAAAATCGGTTAGCTAATAACTAAATGAATGCTGTACAATGGCAGTGACAGATTTCCGATTTTTTTCTCGGTTTCACGCTTGTTTTTAACGGTATTTCAGTTCTATAATGTTGGGCAATTGGTGTAGTCTGTTTTTCGGGATGCTGTACCCTTGTTGTGCACAATATACTGTCAACTTTTCCGCATGAACAAGGGAGGCCTTGGTCGCAACATCTTCAATCCGTTCGGAACACAAGCCATGTTAAGCTATGTATTCAAACTTACTAACATAAGACTAGTTGACCTTAACTAATGATCTAAGCGGACGTTCTTTTTATGAGACAGGGACAAATTGTCAAGGAGTATGGCATTCGTATCTTGAATAACGCATGGTGTCTCTAGTTACTCGCATGAAAAAAATCAAAATTAACTAAAATGTAGCTAATTTCTTTAGAAACTATGATATAATATATTTATTTTTCTTCTTACCTATCAATTTAAGACCCCACTACTGCGTTTTAAATTTGCTGACGTAACGGTCCATGTGAAATTAACTCCTGTCTATCAAAGAAGTCCAGTGGGGGCCGAAGATTAACGTGACGTTTCGTATGTCATACAACTTAAACCAAAGCACTAACTTTCAGCGACGATCATGTCAAATTACTTCAGGATCACGTTGATATATCTCTTATCGCTTTTACATAGTAAAATCATTAATAAATTTAGATACCCGTAGCGTTGTAGTCCGTATGTAATGGGATTTAGCGTGCCCCGGTCCAGTTCTGACGAGATATGACGAGATCTGAATATCTTGACTCATTCCCAGCTATCCGGATTAAAACTGTTCAGGATCATGGTCCGGGCTTGTTTAAAGTCGCGATGTATATGTTTGTCTTTCATTTACGATGCATTATTTCTGATGTATAGAGTTTTAACGACTGGATAAAAAGGGACTTTGATTACTTAGGGATCTGTTTTCAAATCCATGGGAGAAAATCTGACTGATTTCATTTTGAAAGTTGCATGTTGTTACCAGGGTATCGAAACCTGTCTGAAAATGTTTGTAAGAAATGTATCATATTCGGATATTGACATTTCGGGTATTTGTTTCAAGTCGGTGAAACAAGTACGATCCGGAGTTCCGCGCGTTACAAGTATATAGAAAACACTTGAGCCTGGTTTGGATAAAGCCATCGACGGGGAAAATCTCCGATTTACCTAAAGCAGGCAAACAATTTTTTTCTTTCATATTTTTCATTCCTAGTATTGTGAAACTGACAATGGATAAAAACACAAAGTCACATGACGATCCAATTCAACATCATATTCCATGAAGACATCGACCTTGGTATAATCTAATCCACGTAAATACCTTAAAATCTCACTATGCGACCATTTCAATGACGTATGACCATCTCATTCTACTAACTGCATGTACTTATTTTGGGACTGGTGTTCATATATCCATTAATTATTATTGATTTATTTCATCGGATTTAACGCCATTTTCAACATTGTTTCAGTTATCCTAACCAGCTTCCCTCCCTGGAGTTCATTTAAACCTTTACCAGTATTAACAACATTTTATCTGCTAGCTGTTAACGTTGACAAGGACACTTTTAAAATAGTATGTAATATCTTCAGTCAAATATGTCACGGTGAGTGTTAGCTTCGCACGGAGTTCGAACTCACATCCTCTTGGTCAGTATACACAACGCTCTAACATCTGAGCTAACCGGTCAGGTTCAATATATATCCTCTACAGTTCAGCTTAACAATGACACTCCCTCCATGGTAGTCGTATCGTGAACCATCTAAAGTAGTCTTGTTACCGGCGTTTTATTGTATTCCTAACGACCTCTAAACTCTCAATTACAAAACGTACATTAGTAGGTTAGAATTCATTAGTCTTACAGTAGAACCTTATATATTGACCATCTCAATATCACAACCGCTTCATTGCAATCACAAGGTCTAAAGTAAAAAGGTCCATGTTTGCCCTAACGTTTCCCACCTGTTTGAAATGTTTGGGGGTAGCTAGGTAGGGAAATATCGTTTTAAGATATTTTATTTTCATTTTGAACCAAGACTGAGTAAAAAACATACTCTTAAAAACAGAATTTTATTTATCTAACATAATTTAATAAGTGCTAGTTAGACACAGATAACATATTGCTTCAAAGGTAGATACCGAAAATTAAGTATTTAGAATGACTATTTGCGGTCATCATAATGAAAAAAATAGACCTTTCCAAAGCCGTCACTCGCTCAGCGCGCATGGATTTTGATGCGGACCAAAGTACTACGTGTTTCTACATCCGCCATGCAACTGTTTAACTGTTTTCCGTTCCATGTTGCAGAGCATGTCTACATTATTAAGTTCAGTTTCCATGAGTACTTTCAGTACTTTGATTATTCTTGGCACTATCTAGTATAGATCAATAGAGTTTTTGACATTCAATTTTAAAAACAGTAGCCTATTTCATTACACTAGATATGAAAACTTTTACCTGAAACCAATCTCAATATTAAAAGTTATGTGACTATTAATTTTGATCTCGCTAATACAATAACGGCCACCGTAAAGCCTTCTAAAATCATGTCACTCGAGAAGGCAAACAGCTTCAGGAAGGCCGGTGTTAACAAACACGAATAGCTCGGCTAACTTCATGAACGAAATAAAAAACGGTTCATAGTCGGTGTGTTTAAGACTCTCCCGATAAGTAAACAAAATTTAAACGATATTGGAGCCATATGGATTTGTTTAAGCGATTGGTCCGAGTAATTATTTCTTCCCAATTAAGTGCATTTAAACAACGAGACGAATAACTATAAGAGGCTCGAGTTTTATGAGGCTGGGAAACTACGCGTGCTTTTGTTTGTTAAATTTAGTGGACGTACTTGGAGCAAACATTTTACTCGAGTTATGAAATAGTTTATACATAAATAGTCCCTTTCATCGTTGTTAATATTAAAATTTGTCTTCGGAAACATTTATTTGCGGCCATAAATTCTCTGGGTGATTCAAACCACCTGCCGCGCGCGTGCGAACAATTAATGTAATTACGAATTCTAATTTGATACGAATCGTTGTCATCTCGTTGAACGAGCGGCGGCGTGATAACATATCATTTTTTCCCTTCGTAATTGTTTAAATACAGAAGTGATATGATTTCATGATATTGTTTATACTATAATTAGCATTCTATTTTAGATATGAAAAGAATGTTTATTATTAATGCAGGCTATCTTCGTGATGACGTCATAGAAACCGAATCCGATCGTCGGTGACTTGATGTGGTATCATTTTACATGCACAAGAGAAAAATACCACATAAAGGTATAAAAAAATAAAATCTATCAAATATACAAAAATAACTTAGTAATTATAACTAAACCTCAGTTAGATACAACAAATAGAGACTACCTTTATTTAGAATAACTTTTGGAAAATGAGAAATAGTTCAGATTTCAATAGCCATCACTCGCATGACGCGCATGAATTTTGATGCGGGACAAAGTACTACGTTTTCTACATCCGCCATGCTATCATTAAACTAGTTCCCGTTCCATGTTTCAGTGCAAGTTTATGCAAGTTCAGTTTCAATGTGTAATTTCAGTACTTTGATTTATTCTTCCTTCATACTTCGTCTTGACAGTGAGATCATTTCCATTAATAAAACATGCATTTTGTCTCCATGAGTGATAAAAATAAATCCTAGTTCTACTAACATTCCCCAAAATAGTGTCGGCAGTTTTGCAAATTTTTTAAAGAATATTTTCTATGTCCGGAGATGTTTTACATAAGAAAATGAAAGTTGACAAAAGCTGACCCAGACTAAAACAAGCCTAGGATCGTCATAAATAGATAGGGTCGTTCCGGTTAGCAGAATCTTAAGTAAGAACCTTTTTACATTGTTTTTTTATATCGGGGTCTTTATTGTATATTCACTATTTGGCACAGAAAAATAAATATAATATATTTCTGTATTTAATTATATCATAGCTACTTTGTTCTTCACGACAATATTCTGTTTGCATAACATTTATTTAATGTTTCGTATAAAGAAGATTATGGTCATTGGGTTATTGTCCGTTTTTGGTCGCCCATGTATTATGCTACCAATAAGGGTCCTTTCTTCGGCACGTGGAAGTAGTTGACATTACCATGATACGTCAAGTAGACGGGTACTGTAAGTGGGGGCGTTTGTATTGTAAAACGGATGCGTACACTACGCAGCACGTTTCCCTCGTTAAATACTTTATCCATTGTGTTTCATCACTGTACAAATATTTCTAATTATATTTACATTGTGACAGGTGGCACACGAAAGCTTGCTTCAGACTCGCGTGACCTTTGTTTTATATCACGTGACCCGAGGGCAGCACGGCGCCATCTTGATACGCGACCACAATCGGCAATATTTAAGCTTTACTGCGCATGCCCAGTACTGCCAAGATGCATGCGATAATATATCCGACGTCCCTATTGTTGTATGGCGTGACAAAATGACCATGATACTAATATGCAAATTTGCGGCACGATATCAAACATGTCTTGTCATTTGATTTCTAAAAGCCCCCCTCCCCCCTCCCGTATTTTGACTGTATATTTTCAAGATATGTGGCCATCCTATGAAATAAATTGTTCTATAATTAAATTAAATATGATCGTCACTATATATAATTAGTAAATGATACACATTGATAGGTGTAAAGGTTTAACCTTAACAACAACTTTACCACGAAAAAGAGGAAAGTACAAAAAGTGTAGTTCAATTTACAATTTCACATAAAAAGGTGGAACTAACGATTAAATACAGAAATCTTTTACGTCATTTTCTTTGACCATCGGAACTAAATACAATGTCTCGGACGCAGGTTGTGGCTTAATTAATTACTATATCCATGATAATGTACTATCAATGCGCCTCAAAACTGTCGGTTATAAAATGGTATCACCCAAAAAACTTTAATTTATTTTACAACTAATTTTGCAAGAGTTGTTGCCCTTTTTGAAATGTATGAAATTATTCATTTCTGAAGAGCTTGCACGATAATCTATATTTTTTTACCAAATTAAGATTAATACATGTACTGTGCTTTTGCTTCTTTTTATCGAGGGTTTTCATTGAAATTTGTCAATTTCTTTATTTTTTCTTTGAATTAAATGGCTACTCCCATACAGTTGAATACAAATTTAATTGGCAATAACTCAAGAGATTGTCATTGTTTCTGAAATATTTTCTATCATAGAAACCTATAAAAATCATAAAGGATCCCAAATTGTGTCCGGTATGTGTGTGGGTATAAATCTTTACCATAACACAAGTTCAAATGTCAATTATTTTCATCGCGGTCTTGTCGAGTGAACCTTCTTACAAAAAAAACCCCTGGAAAATACATTAACAATTGAATAACCGTATAATCGTTATAGATCATAAGTAAAATTTTATTTGTCACGTGACCTTCTAAGCATATCAGGACCAAACGAGTCTCTTTCTCCGTATATGGTAATATGGACATTAATCACGCCGCTGTTGTAGTTCTGAATATTTAAGAAATCTTATAATTCTCTTCTTAAAATGACACCTGTACACCTGACAGATGAAAAGTCAAACATTTCACATGTGACTGGAGTTTCTTTAAATAATCGATAAGTTCATGTCACTTTCGACATTTGAAGAGACGAACGATCCTTTTAAACATATTAAAGCCGTGTATATCCAGATTTATAATAGACTACAACGATAATCCTTGAACTAGCCGTATTTGACCTTGCCGGTAAATCCACCACCACTGTATTAAAAAACGGTTTCTCGAAGTTTTATTATCTGAATTCCCCGCTATGATCATTGGAACGCAACAAACATTTTTTTATAAAGCCATATTTGTGATGTGGTCCTTGCTTGGATTTATAATTTTATGAAAGTTGTTACAACATCTGATTTGAATCCCTAAACAATTTGGTTCCATTTATCGCTTAGGTCTATACAATACATAAATGTTTCAGTTTCAGACGAATATTGTTAAAATCTTTCAACTGAGTATCTAATTTCAAGAAATGCCTATGACTTGAATGTATTAAATTCCCAATATCTTACTTTTCTATTTAATTTATTCATGTATTTATTTATCTGTCCATTTGACAGCTATGGTCATTTCAGAGCCATCACAGAGAGAGGAGATACACAGAAGAACCAGGTATTTATATATTCCTGATTTTCCCGGTTCTTCATCGTGCCCAGTGTAAAGTACCGATACACACCTCGGGCTTTTTTCCTGCGATTTTTCGAGTAACATTGAAAAAACGTCCCTGAAAAATAAAAAGACTGGGCCGAGAATAGAACCCGCGACCTTGTGTTTAGTAGTTCAGCCCAATGCCACGCAAAAATATCAGTATTACAAATATAGTATTGCCCAATTATCAATATTTTCAAAATTATACCAAATATAGTTCGTAACGACATCGGTGACATTTTACGACATGAGTCAGTTTTACGAGATCTTGGATAGAGTCCAAACGGTGTCAATCACAGCATTGCAACCAAGAAACTACTGCGAGAAGAGTCTTTCGGTCGATATAAACTATATAGAATTGGATGAAGAAATTTTAACAAAGATTTCAAACATGACGGGTGCATCTTTTATACATGTGGTTTAGCAAAGTCGTAATCACATATCTGTCGCCAACAATACATATAACAGACACAGTTTGTGACGGCAGCAAGATGACTCGCTAATGAACGAGTTAACTCGCATGCAAATTGTATTCTCCTGGGACTCCAACGTACAAGGGACCAGTTAATAACAGTCATGCATTAGTACAGAATTCGACAAAGATGCTTATTACGAATACCAGGCATCGGTTAAATGATTTTATCACGCACGGTGCGGTAGTTGTTTGGTGATAAACGATGGTTTTGTTGATACCTTGTCACTTATTTCCGCCATGAAGTGAAATTAATTACAGTTCGAAATTATATAATAAAAATTAACTGATTAAACATAAAAAGTGAGTGCTGTTAAAGTCACCTCATCCGGTGCTAATGGCTTGTCATACACTAAGATCAAATTATCATATATTTTTATTTACTTGTACATGTATTCGGGTTTAAAGCCGTGTTTCGACAATTGTTTCAAATATACAGCAGTCCGAACCAGTACTAACTTACTCTTCTACAAGCGGAACCAGCTACTTCTCCATGTGGAGGAAAAGTCGGCATTATTGCCAGCAATCGGAACCCCTCGGCGTTTGTCTAGAGAAAAGTGCGTATTTCTTAGTAACGGAAATATCCGAGTAATTACGATTGGATCGCCAGGTGACAGATCCAGCGCACTGGGCAACGGCCTCGGCCCTCAAGTGGGGCCAGTCGTTTAATTTATCCGGTTATCGTTTTAAAAGTTTGACTTAGTGCTCAGCGGGCCGGGGCATTCGTGTGCTCTGGACACATATCTAGTTTGTTCATATAATGCATTTACAACATTGTTTGTCCTTATGTGCTGGTCCTATGTGAATGTATTTCAGAATTTGGCCTGAGCCCTTTTGGTCACTTTGTTAGGATCGCGAAGGAATGTTTTAATTCGTGACTGTAACCTTCGCAAGACTTCTCGTTGCTATTTAACAATACAAAACAACTGTTTATATTAACATCGAACTACTTACTCACAATTGACTCCAATCGTAACTACTCGGGTATTTCCGTAACTGAGAAATACGCCTCGTACATAAGTGCAGAGTTACACATTTTGGTCATTTGGTATCCGGTAACTACTTTTTCAACACTACAGTATGGTACTTTTTTTCTCAGAATTTTAGACTTTCAAACGTGGATATCATTCGCGATTGATAAAATGGGCATCAAATTCCCACTGAAAGAGAAACAGGTTGTTTCCATCTTTCGATTCCCAAGGTCAGCCATTGTGAAATTTAGCCCGTGAACAGCAACAACAAAATGTACATCCTTTAGACAAACGCCGAGGAGTTCCGATTGAATTGGCTTGGCATGTGATGCTGAATGTTGATGACGTCATAACTGCCATATTGCGTGCTTGGGTAACCGATGAGGATGTTGTGTTTAAGAATTTTAAACCTGAATGGATGAGCACATGGACATATCACGTGATCACACGATACTAGGACTTGGTCCATGTGTAAACGTACCACTGTGTTATGTATTACTAATTTCAGATGAGGGAGGGATAAACCAGGCTTATGAGACACTGTATTCATTTCGTCAAAACAATACAAATGTAACATGTTTAAAAAAACATCGAATTAAGTACAATTCGCGGTGCGAACCTGTCCTGGTTCGAAATAAAACGACCACGAATGTTCCGGTTGATTTCCGCCCGTCTTCGGTATACATCTGTTATGTTCCGAGCGACATCTGTTCTTATAAGAGATGCTGAAAACGAACTAAATAAGGTTCATTTGTTAATGAACTGCATGTACTCAACTCAAAACAACTGATATTTAACCTACTTTTTCAGTTTTATGTATTTGTTTATGGATCGATTAGATGCAACTTGTTTACTGCATCCGATTTGCTGTATTATACACTTTTAAATATGGACAGTGGGGATAATTAAACTATTGTATTTTCATGGTTCTGTATATTTTTACCAATTATTGAGTCAGTGTAAATATCGCTTGTAATTTTAAACTTATCATTTGAAATTGCAAACTTAGCAACTCATGAACGCTCAAAATGATTATTCGACCTTTGAATGGTCCGAAATGCATTAAGGTCATTAATTGTTTCATAACATTAATTTTACGTAGGTTTGTTTTGTGATTTACTCTACATATATAGTAATTAGAAAACACATGTTCGCTTCGACCATTCCCAGTGTGGTTAACGACACCCGTGACTACTCGGCATAGACCGTTAATCTCCGTCATATCACGTGACAATGAGCACACCCGGTGCAATTTGGGCTTATAAAAGCAAGCTGTCACCCTGTTCCTTTTGTCTAATTTTCATGCTTTAGTTTGGAAATTATAAGCCACGACTCATGTTTCATTGTGACGTATGAAGAAGTATTTACATACGGCAACATATTGATAATTTCAACATACCTTATCAGGTTTAGAATTTTGTAAATATGCACTAAATTACAAGTTGCGCAATATTAGCCAACAGCTATCGGCTATGATGTTTTAAATGTAAAATGTAATTCCACACAGTTACTGCGTAATGTGACATCACTCACAATTCATATTGAATAAAAAAGAAATTAATCATGAATAGTTTTAAAAAATACAAGTTTATCATCATAATATTCCGTCTGGTCACCATATTAAACAGATTTTAACGACCCATTGAAGCAGACCCGTAACAAAGCAACCACGCTCAGGACAAAAATGCATGCGACTTTTTTGGAAACAGCAAAAACATTCAGCGGCGAATGAAATTAGAGTTATCCTTTTTGAAACTCCTCGGGTAATTCAATGAATATACATTTGTAATTATTAAAACGAACTTAGTGGGAAAATATTACTCGAATGTTTTAACAAAAAAAATAAATAAAGAAGGTAGGTGTTTGTATCAGTATCTATCAAATTTAGATTACCTTCATAGCTTTATGTGAAATGGAATCGATACAAAAGGAGTGTACAATGAATATAATGATGTTGATGATGACGACGACAAAGATGGTGAAGATGATGATGACAAAGGTGGTGATGATGATGATGATGATGATGATGACAAAGGTGGTGGTGATGATGATGATGATGACGACAAAGGTGGTGGTGATGATGATGACGACAAAGGTGGTGGTAATGATGATGATGATGACGACAAAGGTGGTGATAATGATGATGATGACGACAAAGGTGGTGGTGATGATGATGACGACAAAGGTGGTGATGATGATGATGGTGATGATGAACATAACCATCGGACTTCCAGTCTTCAAGAAAAAAAATAAGCACTGGACATTACTTGGCCGAATGAACTATCAGTGGATGAAAAACGTACAAATAAATTTTCATCTAATTTGGCTAAAAACATATGAGTGATTTTTGTTCTAAAATATGATAAAATTATTACTGAAAATTTACTGGACCGTCGACCATTTTGATGGTCTCTATCCGTGGCAAATTTGAAGGCTGATGATTTCGACTATGATGTTAATGATAATCATGCTGTTGTTATGAGTAATCTCAAAATCAGTCAATCAATCATCAATCAATCATGGATATTTAAATAGCGCAGCACTTCATGCAGTCATATTCTGTTGCGTTTTACAAGGTCAGACAATGTCAAAGAAAAACAAAGTAGACTGAACACTCATCTGAAGACAGTACATAATAAACTAATAATCATTACTGAGAATCTTTTCTCATTCAGATTTTATACGTTTTGTCAGTAGGCAACATATTTTACTTTTGTCCATTAGCATAAACTCAAGTCGAAATACAAGGTTGTAATAAAATTGAATTAATAAATGATAGCAAATACATTGTATTTCAATCCAGAACACGTGCCACATTAACTCAGTTACGATATGGTTAAATACATTGACAGTTGTGTGGCTTTAAGATTGTAGGTTTGCTTAACAAAGTCAAACGTATTCAATACAACGAACTCTTATAGAACTTGATTTCATTTAAAAAATAGCCTTAAAGCGAAACATCAATGGCGTACAATACGTGGTTAGCGCGAACATTAGTATTATGGACAATAAATAATGACCAAAACATTTTCATCAAATTAAAGCCTCTATCTCCAGTACAAAAGAAAGTGACCGTAAAGATTCAATCGGGTCTATTTACAACCCTGTTCACCGATAATTATAAGATAGTCACGGTATCTGGACAGTAATTATACCAAGTCTGGCGACGTGTCCTGTGTTTTTTGGTAAAATACAACGTGGCTTACTTGTCTTTTAGACCTTTGGTACATCGCCAATGACAAACAAAGTAGCTCAGTTTCGGACAGCCAATAATTCGGACGCCATAGATGAATATTTATCATCCTAACCACCATGAATATCTGCAATTAAATAATCAACAACATGTTTCACTTTCGGACGGGTTGGTCCTTTTTCTTGTCCTTTTAGCCGATCTTAACCAATGTATGCCTGCGTGGATGAATAAATATCTTGCTTACGGACATAAGTGGCCGGCTGTCAATTTGTTTGCTTATTTAAAACTCGGAATTCGGCGTACATTTTTCAGTTGTACGATGAGGTCGATACATCATGATAAATGGACAATGCTCTTGAATGCCATATATATCCGTTGCCTTATTGGGATGCCAAGTATCATTTCCAGACTAAAACTTTGATAATTGGGTTGCAATTAAAAGAGAGGTGAAGCACGAGAAACCGAAGCTATCCTAAGCTTGGAAACAAACTTTCTATTACCACTGTGATGCAATGAACATCACTGACATTAATGGGATTTAGTGAAAGTGCTTTGGTGCAATGGAATGACGAATCATTTACCAAACCTTTTTCTGTACTCATACAACTGCGAAAATAGTTCCAATTTACAATTCAGTGGCATAAAGTGATGTACATTCAATTCAAAATCAGATTGCAATGCAAAATCGGAATCGAAACAGCCGTAAAATATACAAAAATAGGGAACAATACATGGTGCTGATAGAGGTTTTCACACCTCAGTCATTAGGGGAGTATACCACAATACGTACCGTATCGGTCTATGCGTATCGCTAGACGCATCGTATCGCAAGACGCATCGTATCGCTAGACGCATCATATCGCTAGACGCATCGTATCGCAAGCAGGAAACATGGGAGCACTTGTTGGGTAAGCTGACAAACTGTCAATAAATGACATTCAGACTAGTATTATGATGCATATTTTTGCTTATTTGCTTGTCAAATAGTGCATAATATTATACAATATTGTTTTCCTTTTTTATTATATTTCAGGCCTTTTAAGCATTTAAATGCTAAATTTTATGGAGATTTAATAATTCTTAATCTTGTATTTTTTTTCAAATGCAGCATACAAAAACAACTTGTTATTCATTAAGAAATATTTTAGGGTTTCAATAAACACTTACTTTCT
Organism: Lutraria lutraria; assembly: GCA_964023205.1. Taxonomy (NCBI): domain Eukaryota; kingdom Metazoa; phylum Mollusca; class Bivalvia; order Venerida; family Mactridae; genus Lutraria; species Lutraria lutraria. The sequence continues at coordinate 33,986,313 of OZ026846.1, forward strand.
TAAACTTTTTGCATGATCAGGAAAAAGAAGCTTGGACTAATAATTTGTTATGATGCATATTTTTTATTAAATTTAACATCGGGGTCCGAAGTTAACGGACTCTGAAGGAGATATTATGATGCATAATTTTGCCCATTTGCTTGTCAAAGAGTGCATACTTTTATACAATGCATCATAATACTAGTTTAAATACAGTGTAAAACATTATTAAACGTATTTAATTGAAATGAGCTGTATAAAGAGATTACAGAACTCCGTATTTTGTGTAAAGTTTGATAAAACAAATGATACGAACAAACTGAGGGCGTAAACTGGACAAAACAATCCAACGAATATATATTTGCCTTGGTTTGAATTACATTGGCGACCATTTTGAAATGAACACTGTCCAAATGCCGATTCGAGTTCCACTAGTTAAATATACCACGCACTCTCTGAATACCGTGTGAAAATTTCTTTTCCCAACCGGCTGGCAATGAATTAAATAAAAAGAACCAATTTGCCTGAAATATTCTTCGACATTGAGCGATCAGTGTTAGAACAGCGCTTGAAACATTGCTTTATCATTGCAGCTACAGAGATTAAAGCGTCTAGTTCCCCACTGGAGAGCAGCTTTTTTATTTCCGGCGTTTTTTTTTGTCATCCATTGCGGTGCATTGTCAGATTAAACGAGGTTGCACCAGTTTATAAGTTTATCAGTGAATTTGTTTGTCAACGTTTCTGTTCAATGTGAAAATTGATTAAGTGTAAAAATATTTATTTCTGGTTGCTAGACCTGTCCTAATTTTTCTCAGCGAATCTGGACTTTATTTGACCCGAGCACTAATTTTTACTTTTTTCACCCTATTTTTAATGAGCATTTAACTTAGAAACAAACTTATTTGTTTACGCCTTAGAAATGTGTATATGAGTGTAGGACTATTGTAATGGCAAGATCGATACATGCTTTTCTTGAGTAATTCTTGTATGAAACTCAATGCCAAAACTTTTCAACTCCTGTCAGTCCACTGTTCCCAAAGACGATAGTAGCGTAAGTTTATAAAGGTCTAATTGATTTCAATAAATAATTCGAGTTAATGTCTTAAGTATTAACATACCATATTTCATTTATAGATAACTGCCATTTTATATTTCCGTCGAGGTAGACAAATATTACGTAAGAAATTTATGCCTTATAGACATTGGACCCCTGCAGGACAGAGTTTAAATATTGAAGATGAAATTTGAAAATTTGCCTAAAAGAGACATAATCCTGTCATTTAGTTAAACCAGACAGATTATTGATGGTATCAGAGACTGTTTTCGTAATGCGAAGAAATTAGTTACCCATTTAGAACTATAATGAGCGAAGATCAACCAAATGATGTATGCATTTGCTACAAAGAATGCCACCTGACCTTACATACGATAATTTGTCCCAATTAAAGTTTTAATTAAATTACTGGAGGAAGTTGAATCCAGATTGCAATTGTCTAAGACTGGTACTGAATTAGTCTAGTATAGAAGAGAAACATTCAGACGGGTTCTATATATTATAACAGATAAAGATCACCATTATGTTATAAAAACACCACTTCAGGAACCCGTCTAGCGGATATCAAATATGTTACGAAGAGTAACTTGAAACAAAATAGAGTAGAACTTGGCTCAGTGACTGAACAGGATCAAAGTACTGAAAGAACTCATGGAAAAGAACTGTCATAGACTTGTACGGGAACTATTTAACCATTGCATGGCGGATGTAGAAAAACTTAGTACTATGGTCCTAATCAAAATTCATGCGCACCAAGCGACGGCTATGGAAAGCTGTCCAAAAAAGAAGTTTTTCTACACCTATGATTCAAGTCATTCGATTAGAGATATGATTATCTATCAAGTGTTGAAAGTATACTTGCTAATTTCATTTGAAGTAATCAAAGTCAGGGTAACGAAATCTACCGATTACGTCCGAACTTTACCGAATACGTCCGAACTTCACCGAATAATTTCGGTTTAGAATTCTGTTTTGTTTTAAATCATGACAGAACTAACGTTGTCAGACTTTTTTCTGAATTCGATGTATATATTTCTTTCTTTACTTATTACGTGTCCTTTCAATGTTGTCTGCAACAAAGCAGAAAAGTGCATCAAACACGAATTCATTTGGCTTACATCGTGGGAGCATTGGCAAGTATAAACATATAGCAGACAAAAGTTGAATTAAAATCCATTTAGTGCCAACATCACGAATTTTAACTTACACCAGCATAATGACCGAGAGACTGCGTCAGGTTGAATTAAAATCAAGTAATTTCCATCATATATTCTCTTAAAAACTTGACGCATTTTTACAACAAGGCATAATTATGACAATTTCTGATGTCGTCACTTTGATATGTGATTTGTGAAACGTGTAAGATTTTTTTTAGCTTTTTGGTTGTACAGCCATTTTTTCAAATGTGTACAGTTGATTTGGCGCTAAATTAGTCAAAGAATGAAGCCCAACAATTGGTCAAATTCAAAACAAAGTTCTAACACACTAGAAAACCACCACTCATGTGGACATTTTCTGACTTAAAATCCACGATGTAGATGTGGAGATCGATTTGGTTATGGTCTAGTCCTTGTCGCTTTGGGAACCTAACCAACTAACTAATATGGATTGTCATTGTTTTTTACCAGGTGTTTAAATGTGGTCTTCCTTCACTGTCAAAGCTAGGAAAAGTTGCAAAAAGCACCTGCTGTTGATCCAGAGGGGCTAACCATTGAAGAACAGTAAGAACATGTTTTCATACATATTTGTTTGATGATAATGTATACATGTATGTAAATGTCGTGACGATGGTGTGAAATTTGTTTTTGTTTGAATTGTAGTTTACACCGTCAGGAATTGAAATTTTCTTGTCAACAAATTATTTCATAAGGGTTCGACTTGACCCTTTTCTTCAGCATACTTCACAGTGGTAGTAAAATTTTTAAAACACCTTCATGCAATCAAGCGAGTCTGGTTCCTTTAAATCACAACAAAACAGTGTCAAATGTACCAATCATATTTACCAACCATTTGGTTTGTATAAATTTTCCATAGGAATACAAGGAGCCAATCCAGGTTTAGACATTTCATTTTTTTTTCATCCGGACAATCTCTGTGTTAGCGCAAACTGTTGTATTGTTGGCTCTATCCGTCAAGCACTTCCTGATCATTGTTTTGCTCGAAATTTCATGTATTAGGGCTCGTTTAATACAACCAATCATTTGTCAAGATGACCCTTAATGTTGCTTACTACATGTGTCTAAGAAGAGTAAAAATTCATAAGTCAGGAGAACTAATTGGAAATAGTACTGTGAACAAAATAAGGAATATTTCCTATCCAGTGCAGGGTAGATCTACATGGCTAACCCAACTTTAGACAAGATATGTTTATAACTACAGTGCAACCTCTACAGACCGGCCCTCTCTAGAGCAACAACCTCTCTTCAACAACATAATTTTGCTACTCCCAAAGGGTGTTGCTACGGAGAGGCAGTACTGTAATTAGGTTACTAATGACAACAAAAGACAAGATTTTTTGTCATATCAAGATATTTTATTGTACACATACATGTAAACTAAGATCCATGGAAAATGAAGGTTCATACAATAAACAATACAGTTGTGTATGATAAAACAGAGATAATAGACGAAAAAAAGAGAATCTGATTCATTTCTTTTGAAAAAAATAATGAGAAAAACCCTCACTATTTTAGCATACAATGAGACCGGCTTTCATGGGGGTTGATAAAAATGTTACCAACAATGTAAAATAAAAATTGATAATTTCAGAACAAAGCCATCAACAATGTATTTCAACTTATGCATGAAAAAAAAACAGAACCGAACAAAAGCAATCGAATGAACATTCAGAAAAAAATAAAAAAATACATTGCATAAAATCTACAAGTATAGTATAATCTACCACAACATATTACATGCCTGTTTCACATGGAATGAACGATTGAAGGGCCATGTCAAGTAAGTGTATATGGAATGATATCGACTGATGATCGATGTACATGCTACAAATGGAATGAGTGACCATTTTTTTACCAGAAAATACAGTCAGTAACATAAATATATACAAACCACTATCAACATGGTACAATAAAAAGGGAGTTTTGTCATCAACATTAACACACCGAGTAAAACAAGGGCTCTGTTTCATCAAATACATGAGAAGTATGCATTTTGACATGAAAATTAATATTTTAGTATGTTAGTAGCTAAGTGTTAGATTTAACTTCAAACTGTAGGACCCGGTAGAAAAAATAATACATTATTGCCAAGATTAGATATGCTTGTGATCAGATTAAAAAGTTCATGTATATTATGTTCCGGTACTGAAGCTTTTGCTTTCAGCATTGATAAATTACAATGTGATGAAATAGTTTTCCCTTAACTTCTTTCAAAAAGATATGCAAAACTACACTGAAGAAATCTTTTTGGGACGTAAACTTATCCCATTGATTTTAACCTTAATAATTTTAAGAACAGATAAAAAATGTTATAACATCAAAACTGAAATAAAATTTATCAGTCAGACAATGTCTACAGAAAATCATGTAATTATCAACAAAAGCAAGCCCTTGTTCCAGATTCAATTAGTAAGAACAAGACAATTTCCTGTGTCTATACATAATCAGTATAGAAAGATTAATTAGTCCTAAATCTAGGATCAGAGTTTTATCATTAACAACAGACAATGTATTAATTAGCATGTTTTTAATTCGTGAACTATATGTTTTCTTACCCTTCATAAATACATAAATTATCATTTTAAACAAGAAGAAAAATATGATGAAGATGATGCCTTCACAGCAGTAAGGGGCTAAATGACCCCTATGATTATCTGCTGTATTTAATATCTACATGATACGTATGCAAGGATAAAAAACATTGCAAAAAATTCAATTCACCCCATTCTTTGTTAATTGAAATGAACAAAACGTTACTAGTGTTAATTTTTCATCAGCACGCTAATCATCATATTAATATATAACATAATTTGTACGATACAAAAAAGAAAACAAAATACACCCCACAACAAAAAACATCTCTGGATCCATTTGCTTAGCAACCATACATAACAACCTGTACCCAGTTGATTTTTACACATATTAATATTATAGAGGGGGAAATCCCCCCACTGAAGTCTGAACTGATAAGAATTCATTTGCAACATCTTGTTGCCATAGCAATAAAAGCTACTCATATGTTAGGTTGTTAAGCTAAGTACGTACGCACTCAGCCCAAATCTAAAATTAGGATCCTGATATAAACAAGCAATAATTTTCATACACAAAAAAATCATATACACATATAAATAAAATATTGCACTAAAGTTGGACAGTTTCTTAAATTAAACGATACGAAAATGGTACAAAAATTGCTATTTGTCGGCAATTTGCTTAAGATGTAAAATACTAACAGGTAAGGAATGGACTGTGGGCAGATCCTAACACATGAAGACCTATAAAAACATCAAAAGGCACAGACTTCCACCACACAATCAGCTTTCCTCTAGACAGAAAATATGAAAATTCTGGGCTTTAAATTGTCAAAATCTTTGATGTCAAGTTACACAAATATGACATACCAGTACTCGTTTAAATGAAAATAGTAAATACTTAATTAATGCTAAAACAAAGATAGCAATTTTTGCACCATTTTGCTGAGCCCATTTCAACTCTGGAACATCATCACAGAGCAAATAGATGACTAGGATTTACACGGCAAATGTAATTAACTACGGGTGATCACATGTTTTGTTTTACATTTAAGAATGTCCAAGTATTGGTCCCTTAATAAGTTATGGCCCCTAACAGTAGAGAACACAATTCATCATGAGAAGCTGGTAACGATAATGTTTATAAAATGGTCAGATATATTTGAATAGACATTAACAAATGAAATCCACTGATAAAATAATGATAATGCATCTGTAATGAGGGTGTTCAGATAAAACACGACTGGGTTGGAGCACTTGTAAGACGAATTGCCATTGTTTGATGGATAGGAATTAAAAGTTTTTTACAAGTATCTACCATCATCAGAACATTCAGTGTAAATATTAACAAATTGGTTACCATAACGACCACACGGATTAAAAATCATGATGCCTACAAAATTTGAAATGTCTACAGTAACAACTTGTTACTAGCTCTGGTCATTTAAAATAAATAAACAATACAATAAACGTAAATAAATATGTTAATTATAATAGTAATAAATACTAAGACCATGTATTCACACTTAAGTTTATGTCTCGACATTCACACCACCACACCATACTACGAATCTGTTAAAACATTATGATAAAACTTGTTCTCGTCTCAAAACGTGGTTAGTAACAATCATACAATCTGTAAGAACCGAAAGGGCCAGCCCCTTTAACAATTTTTGACCCCTTTTGGTCCCTTAAAACGGCCCCAAAACATTTTTCCTGAAATGCTTGCACTCTTAACAAATAAAGATTCCCTGCACAGATTTTACGTCTAAAATCAAAACTTTAGTGTTCATACACTTATCAATACGGTCATAAAAATCAAAATGTTTATTATGATAGGCCAATTCAATTTCCTGAACAATTCTTACATTTCATTAAACAAAACTTTACTGAGAATATGTGCCCAGAACACAACTATATACACCGTCAAAACATGTTGTATTTAATTCATTAACAATCACTAATACATTAATTAATACATAAAGACAAAAGTCGTCAAGAACAGACCTAACAAGTTAAACAAAGGCAAAAAAAAACAAAAAAAGAACAAAATAACATAAATAGTAAAAAAAGTGAATAGGGCGGATTTTCAATTCAGATCTTTATAAAAAACAACATTACATTGTTTAAAACTCAGTAATACAAACAAGAACATTGTTTATTCCTTAAAGCAATACATACTGCATCGACGTTTTTTCTGACACAATATAAGTCATGGTTATGACAGTATAACAGCTAAATATTGCTTTAACAAACAAGAACAACTTTCTAAAAAGTAAAATGTAAGGATTTTGAAACTTATTATAAATAATACTATATTGTATACAACATACATTTCAAGGGCAACATGTACACTGTAAACATATCCATGACTAATTATGACAAATTTACCATAAATTAAAATGTCAATTATATGTTGTAGAACTTCAAATATTATGTCCATTCAAATGTCACTTTATCTAGATTGTTCACGTAAGATGAATTATGTCAGATTGTTGTCAAAATGGCTGTCTTCAATATTCTATGTCATATGTTGAATTATGCATATTTTATGTCACATATTGGAAAAATGCAAATTGTGTATCACATTAATTTGAATGTTCGAATTTCTAATACACAAGTTGAGAAATGTGGACAATTTAACTAATCGACCGATACAGATTTTCATCAAATTTTACCTGTATTCAATGACACAAATTATCTATCACAATTATGTACATGTTTTTTATGCCGAAAAAAGAGAAATTATGACACTAAATGCAATTATGGATTTCACAAGATGAACCACATTCTCAAATATGGATTTTGTTGAAATAACGGCGATATTATTATGCTATTTAGATTCACACTTAATCAACAAATACTTCATGATAGTAAAATACATTATTGCAATACCTAAGTGAATTTGCACGCTTGTAGAATGGATTAAATTCAAAAACAAAAAAATGCATATATTTTTAGAAAAAAAAATGATCAAAACAGCAAAATATTGCAGAAAATGAAGGTTGTAGAATGTTCATGTAATGAATTTATATCAAGGAAACAAGTCACAGTATGAACTGATAAAACACGAAAATAGCATATTTTGTATCAAACGTATTTCTTAAAGAGATTCAAAAATAAAACAAAACAAGTTTAGACATCAAAGAGATTATCTGATATGCATTTTCTTGATATACAATTTTAATTCAATGTCGTAAACAAATGAAATAAACAATTGTAAGCCTAACCCAGAACTTCATATTTTCATTCACAACACAGTAAGTGATAGCGGTGTGTGTGGGGGGGGGGGGGGGGGAGGGAGGGATAAACTGAAAAATCTTGTTGAAAACTGAAGTTTGAATTTTCACCTTTAAATAGGGTATGTCACTGAAATATCAACCAAACAATTCAGGGATGCAAATTATCACCACTCGGCCATTGAATATATCTAAATTAACTGCAAAATGGGGATATTTGTAACAACGATTGAGACAGTAAACTGCTTTTTCTTTCCACTAACCTTTATTTTCACAACACAAAGTTTTAAATAAATAAAATGCTACAAAAGTAGTTTGATCAATTAATAAATATTAATTCAAATAAATAAACAAAAATAAACAAAATGGTCACAACTCTGATTTTTTTTCACAACTTTTCTATACTTATTATTGCACGTACAGATTGCCCAGTTTTTGCCAAATATTTTGCCTAAATACTAATTTTCCAGTCTGATCATTTTAAAAAGGACCATACATGATTTAGGGGACATATGCTTAATACTAATGTTTGTGTAATAACTCACACATAATACCAAAGTAAATTAATTAGGGAATTCATACAGGGTCATGTAAATTGTTTCTTACAAGAAATGCTGTAATTGGACACAAAAAACAACCAATGTAAGTTGTATTTTTAAGCAACTGAGGTTTCAATCAGTATAATTGTGATAATGAAAATACTAATGATAATGTGAAGTTGTTATATGTGATAAACGAGCGATGATTTTGTCCATGTTGATATCCATGGTCATTGAACAAGTAACATAAATAGTTTAATTGCTTGAAATCATGTAACGGAATGATACACAGGTAATATTGTCATGGAATGCTTAAAAAACTGAGATGAATTAAAAAATGGTCATTTCTGTATGAAAATAAATAAGATGATAAATAGGTAACACATGATTAATAAGATCACTATCTCCAAAAGAGTGCACAAATGGTTCAATATAATAACAAACTCATTCAATGAGAAATAAAAAAAATGTCAATATGGACCATTGGATTTTCTAGGTATAAGATGGATATTTCTAATTGGGAGGGTCAGGATTGTTTAGGGATCTCAAATATCAACTCTACCATATTTAAATAATAAAGGTCAGATCTCAGGTATATAAAAAGTTCTGAGGATTTCCTGCAGAATGGTATAAATTTAGTACAAAGATTTCAGAACATTTTCCGCATAAATCAGATTCTAAAAGTCCCTTGCAAAGTTGCCGAGTAAAATTGTGTTTCACATAACAAAATACAAGAACAGAGGAGTCACAGATCACATGACTTGATAACCAGGATATTCAAAATTCCAAAATGCTTTTTCAACTAACCTGACCCTTTTAAGGGGACATGAAGGAGCTGTAATTATCTATAACAGAGTAAGTTGAAGCTTAAGATTACTTACTTAGCACAATACCGGTTTCATTCAAAACATGGATTTCTTTGTATACAATTATAAAAGCACAAATTAGATTAGAAATAAATAAATGCATTGACATACCGAGTCGATATAAAGCACATTAGTTAGTAGTATTTGTTCAAATGGGGGTCAACTTCTTCTTAGTACATATAATAAATATACAATCAGTATCTGTGTCAATTTGATCTCTGTTAAACCGCGCTTACAAAGCTACGCAACGAGAGATGAAATACAACACAAAAAATGAACATAAATGATACAAAAAAAAATCACTTTTGAGAAATAAATATGTTGACTACCTTGCTACCAATTGAGCTGCAAAAGAAGGATCGTTCATCCACACATTTTGTATATGATTCTTAAAAAACGATACCTTTGCCGATAAAATAAAATTTTTACACACTTTAACATCAGAAAATAAGGAATGTGATACTTCTATAAATAAATGGCCATATATACACACAATAAAAAACAAGAAATAAATACAAGTACCATATCTTTACACAAAATATTCAATATAAGACGAAATGAGACATTTTGTCAAAACAGAAAAATAAAAACGTATTTTGGTTACAAATACTTGAGAATGAATTCCACAACATATGTTTTTTTTCTAAAGTAATCATTTTCACTTATCCCGAGTCATTTGTCCTCTCGACGAACGAGTGAACGAACTCACGAATACATATGCAGTAATTAGTTATCTTTCTTCAATACACAATGTAATCAACTAACACTACATGTCTGAGAAAATCCCAATCTTTTGCACACGTTAAAAAAAATCTATTTATAGTACACGATAAGTAAAAATGCCACGGAACACAAACTTCACTTCGCCACCCTGATTTCCATGCAACAATTCATTGTGTTAAGTTTTATCAGAATCATTACATCTGCTGCTCGTCATGTGTCTGTTACAAGTTATAGAATATTTTCCATGAACACACACACGGTGTCACATGAATTCCTGTCGTAAGCTTACGTGAAAAACAACAACAACATTGAGTTGTTTTATGGGTCATATGACATGATTTCAACTTTTCGGCATACCGGTCGGAGCACTTTCCCGATTATCGTTTCCGTTGTCATCCCGCCACTTATCCACAGATCTCCGTCGTGCATTCATGAAAAAGTTCGCAACAGTTGTAACTTCGAGACCAAGCTGTTGGGCTATTGTAGCTTGCATTTCCTTTGATGGCCGTTTTGTCTCCTTGAATATTGCATGAAGTGTACGCCTTTGAATGTCAGTAAATACTAGTCTTGGCTTTTTTGGACCGCGGTTTTCCTGAGGTGTAGTCATTTCCGACTCTTTTCTTTTCACTGCTGAAATATCAATAAAAAAAATCTTTAAATCAAGGAATAATAAATTACTAATTCAAACATCATTTTTCGACTCAAAAGTAAAATTTTATAAAGTGATTTTATACCAATTACACAATTCACTGCTAATTAAGGCACTAAGTTCAAACAATAAATAACTATATCAAAATTTGGCTCATTTTTTTCTAGGTTAAAAATTTTTTTACTCCTCTACCTAACAGTAAAGAGAATATTAACCTAGTTTTTAAAATGAAAAGAACTAATTTGCATGCATCCAGTAAGCATCATGTTTGATGTAAAAACCAGTTTGTACGTTTTGAATGTATAACTCAAAATATCGAACATACAGACTCCAGAGAACAAGGGAGTCAATGGAATTCCATAGTTGTGTTAATCAATCTCGTTCAATACAGATTGCATCTGATTGTAAGCTATGTAAATCAATTCATCAATTTTTTATTGAATTATTGAATATGGAAAAATGTGTCTTCAGTACATAAACAGAGGAACAGTGACAACTCAATAACATCAATATATATAAACAGATGACCTCAGGTTTACAAATCCAGGATGATTCTAGGACTAGGAATAAAAATTCTCAATAATATACTTGATAAAAATTTGCTAATAAATCAAAATACAAGTAATAAAACTACATGATATAATAAAAATCCAGTCTCCAGGAAATTTAATTGAACATAGTCAAAAGTTATCTCCCTTGTATGTTACTCTTCATAGCAATAATACAAAGGATTTGAACACCATAGTAATTGTAACTTTTCGATGCCATTCATGGGGCATTGCATTACTAACTTAACGTGAAACTTTACAACCAGATATTAACATGCATCACAAAACTGTCATTCACAGAAATATGATTAACAGTTGGCATAAAAAGCAACTGAATTTTTGCTACATGATATCAAATTTGCAACTTATACACAGCACTGAATTTGGAGGCCACGACATCATTATTTGATTGGTTATATGCCCAGCATTGAAATTAACTGGTAAGTAGGCTACATAATGAGCCTTGCCTCCACACTCAATGAATTGAAATACCATACATGTACATACATATATAGCACAATGAACACTACAATAATCATTCACATTTTTTTTTATTAGAAGACAAATAACTAACCCACTCGCCACTTTGAATGGAATTAATAAAAACATGAAATTTTCTTGAACTTTTTATGCATATTTCATGAATAGTTCATGAAGTTTAATAGCTATTATAGGGATGGGGAGCTCTTAATCTGAGGTCTAAATAATCAACAACCATATTAAAGACAAATTAATGGTCAACGCCTTATAGAACATTTTTACAAGGCAATTAACATTCAATGTTGTAGCATTCATAACACTTAACATAATTCATTTTAAAAAAGACTGTTTTCAACGCATCAAACTTCAAATGAACACTTCTCTTCTCTTCGTAGGTACATGTAGAGTTCACATTGTTATACAACTTGTGTCCAAACTATTTAACATCTGGACAGAAGTTAATTAGCTTTAAATTTCAATGTCCTCCCGACGAAACACTCAATGATTTATCCGCGAAAAAAAATCCATCTTGCTCATGTCCGACAACTCACGGGGGTCTAAAACACGTCATGGAAGTTAGAAAATAGCTTGAAAACCAAGCAATAAAAGAAGAATCAGATGAATCAATGCCTAATAAAACAGAAGCCGATAGTAATCTACCTAACAAAATCCAGTCTTACCGCCTTATGGCAATGAATTATTAAAACAAAGACATGGTAGAAGTAATCTGCCCATAATCTCATCCCTTAGATTTGACAAATCCCCGTCATATCATAGTGTCAACTTTAGACTAATTAATTTTCTCTAGCCAACACCTGGGAAAATATTTCAGCCATATTTGTGGCGAAGAAAGTCAACATAACAGTACCGCAGACAGGTTGCCATGGTTTTACGTCCATGATACAACTTTGATAATCTACAAAAATCTAAATTGAAGCCAGTCGAACATGACTTATTTAAACAAAGACAACAAAACGACCATCTACATGCGGAATGTGGGGTGATACAAAAATAACCAGACAAACAGAAGTTCAGTTCAATTCAGTACAGCATATATTTATACAACTTTATACAAAAATCAAACCGAAATAGATACTCGGGCAATAACAAACTAAATATGATGTTTTAAGTACCACTAAAGTCTGGCCAAACATCACTAAAAATGTCAAAGGGTGGACACAGCATGTCCTTTCAGATGTTGAAGATTTATGTAAATTTTCCCATGAAAAACAAAGACATCTTCAGAAATCTTTCAGAAATATGTACAAAGTACAAAACAATATGTAGGACATGTTTCGGGGATAAACTAACAACAAATACAAATAATCAGCCTTGTCTATAAATTGCATATATATCTACGAAACAACTAGGAAAATTACCTTAGATAAATTTTATCGACAATGAGAAATACCTATCATAAATAACTTCAGCAAGTTGGAAAATCTCATTGTCAACAACTGATTTTTTTGAAAATTCTGAAACTCGAGAATTTTAATAGATTCCGTAAATCCAACAAATCTACCAAATAAGCTTAACATCTCAGGAGACGTTTCATTACAAAGACAAGAGATGGTGGGCCCATTGTCAGCATACAAATTTAATCCAATACTGCATGTTCAAAAGAAATCAGTGATATTATGAATCCACCTCTGATACATACACAAAAATGATATTATTTGAGCGTAAGTATCTAATATCCCATGGAACAAAGTCCTACTCAGGAATCATGCATTTAAAACGACAACAACAGCAACAAAAAACAACATAAATAAAGACAGGTATTAAAAATCGACGAACATTGAATAAAAGATCTACTTTAAAAATTTAACATGATTCTCTTTTTTTTCTGAAGTATGCCATTATTTAAAAATCTATGCCAGCACAAAAGTCACAAATTATTACAGGATTTCCCAAAGGAATATTTCTCTCGAAAACCATCAAAATGTCTTAAGAAGTCACCAAGGGAGACAACCTAAACAATGAATACTGATATCAAAGGTTTTCTAGTTATCACAAAGAGCAGAGTGTTACTCAAACTAGGGATTTATAATATTTTTTTAATCAGCTTCTACACATACTTGATGCCAGCTGTTATCATGTGAACTAATTATGCAGAATAATACCCTGTAACCATAACGATGAATCCCTATGATATACACTACTGACCAATTCAGTTTTCTAATTTTGTGCGTGCTAAATATAGTGCTGATTTGTACATGATATAAAACCTGGTGCACAAATAACATACAGTCAAGTAAAAATATGAGATTTTAACCAAGGACGGAAATAATTAAAGGCTTACAATATGCTAAGAATGATCATAGTTTTATTCTTTCAAGAGCATTTTTCACATCACAGACTCAAGTAATGAATGAGGCTGAGTCACTTCACGCCCTTACTCATTCCCAGAAGGTGAAAAAATATCCATGGTAATACTTAATTTCTCATTTAGAACAATATATTTTTCTAAAGGGGGGAGTGTTTAAGAACATAGGAAACATGTGAACCTATATAAGTATGAATAGACAGACATTAATGGATATGTATTGCCAAGAAAAAATATCACCATTATTACCAAATATGGCAAATAATTCAGAATTTGGCAAGACAATTAAGTGTGAACAGCCCTTGCTATTTAATCTAATTTAGCTGATGCTAACTTAAGGTCGGATTCACGACTTGGTATGTATTTTCCTTACGGCGTTTGTATGCAGACAATTCAATTTATGATCATGTACATGTATCTAGAGCCTTGAAGAGTACCGTAAGCGGAGATTGTTTTAGTACATATAAAACAAGATACACGCAACTTAATTTCAGTACATCAGAGTTGTTTACTTTATAAAAGTTCTACCATCAAAATGACAGGAAGTATACTTTGGGTCCAATCATACAAAACTAAATATAAATCCTAGTTAAAATTTGACGATCTTACAGGGACAATATCTGCTCAACGCCACCACAAAATCTGTCATGATTACCAAAAGAAAAGAACGTATAAACTGTGTCTTAATATAATTCAATCAAAGAAATAAAACTGAACGTCTTTCCTCCTATCAAACAAGAAAAAAATCAATACTATTATTATTTCAAAGAAGAAAATAAAAGAAGCATGTTTGTGGGATTCACATATAAAAGTTGTATTGCTCGTTCATATGACAAAATCTCCTTAAACATGTCATAAATTTGCATCACCATGGTAACAGTACAGATAGCGATCTTCAAAAAGTTCTTCTACTCTCCGATGTTCATACCAACAGGAAACTAAGAGACAACCTTATCATACGTATTTGGAGACGTACAACATTAACAAGTCTTGTATAATACAAACATAAAGGCGAGATAATGTGTAAACAAAGTTGAAATAGACATATAGGATTCGATCAGAACCTTAAAATCTTAATAAACAATACATAAACCCATTTTCTGATCTTCCCTGTAGATTAAATTAAAATTCATGAACACAAATTGAGGGCCACTCTATTGAATGCTAACTTTAACACAGGTGCCGATGCTGGAGCGACAAGAAAAGAAATTTCGGCAAAAGCCTTTTTTTTTCAAACATTCATCCCCTTCCAAACCCACCCATCCGCCGCCCCGAAGTCAAAATGCTTACAGTGCCCCTGTTTTTGCATTCAAATTTCAAAACCGATTCTAAGAGAAGACTAGGAACACTAACTGGTAGATCCGTCTCAAAAGATTACATTTCGATCCTTTTCAGAAAGGTTTACAGTTACATTTAATGTATCGCTTGATTTAGTCACTTTCTGCAATGTTTCACAAATACTCTCATCAATGCCAAGCAAATCTTTTCTACTCCATAACAGACCATTCATCTCAGCCACACAATCATTTAAACCGTATCAGAATACACCATTCTCTGACAATTCAACAGAAAAATCTTAAACCGGGACAATCTGACAAAGTCTGGTTTTAGACCATATAACGTTTTTTCCTTGGGCATGGAATTCCAAAGTGATTATGTTACTAGTTCGAAGAATTGAACTCGATGCTTGCTGTTTAGACAACGAGATGGAATAAGGACAAGTGGTGACACGTCTCGTTTCTAATCAGCTTTTCATTCCTTAGCAACCGGAGACTGGAAAATGTCAGTAGCTTTGACTCATGTTTATCATTGGGATGTGCGGAATGCTAAATCTTTATGCCTTGGATTGTCCATTCCAACATTCGCCCTGGACTGAACAACTTGACACTCACATTATATGCATGCTAATGCATTCAAGATTCTTACATAGTGGGTAATGGTCTAAAACGAACTTGTGACTATGGTAAAATGAATTCAATTATTTTTGTTTCATTCAATAGGCCTACATTATGTTATATCACCAGTCGGGCATAATGATGTCCAATAAATGGTACATTCAGTAAAATCCTTAAATTATAACACCCCTATTTTCATGAACATTTTTTAAATAACATAAAAAATGAGTAAAAATACTTTGACACGTCTACAGTTTGGATATCTGCTTAGAATAGGATGAACTGCCTTTTGAGATACAGTTAACACTTTTTATGAATATCAAACTGGAAAATTTCTACTGATACAATTAAACAATGACAAATTCGAGACAGAAACAATACCAATTTATCAGAGACTCCTATTTCTCTCTGTCACAGCACTGTCAACATATTTAATTGAAATTTTCTAACCACATGTAATAATTCCCTATTGGGGGCCCCTGCACAATGTTTACCTAATAATGCGACCAGAAGAGGGAATTATTCCGCAAGTTCGCTTGGATACTTTGCAAATTTTACGAGTGAATGGACTAACAAGGAATTTCAATATTTCCTCACAATTGCTTGCTCCAGAAATGAAGCAAAAAGTTCTTGGAACAAGTTCATGAATAGATCACGCCTTACTCGACTCGTAATATTAAAGAATAAATTGGTTTTACACACAACGGGAGATGCTTTGAACTATATAAACATCAGACTATGTATAATTTACCATCTTTGTGGTAATATTGGTAAAACCTTGTATAAAAGCACTGAACAAGCTCCTTTTTGAGGTACCAAATGCAGGTTTTTTTCTATGACATTGAAAAATGACGTTTACTTTTATTCTAACACATTTCCTTAGTAAACTTCATCCATTATGTGCACTAAACAAGAAACGCAATTTCTCAGGAAATATAAAACGAAACTGAATGTAAATTAATATACGGTACGATTTACTTAATCGGAATATTATCGAGTTAACAAGCTAAAGAACTATACAGGGCATAAGACCACCAAGGGGAACTAGTAACCTTTATACAGAGTCATAAAACATGCATTTAAGATACAACCAAATACATCAACCCTATGATATTCTTATGAGCAAGAAAATCATTTGCCAGAGTAATTAATCACTTAGACTATTGATTAAGGGCTAATGTTTTTGCACCATACCGTCACAGGACGATAGTTGAAACATAAGCGTTCATGTAATTACCCTCTTATTATCCAGCACTAACATGTCTTGGGATATTCTCGTGTAAGGAATATCATTTTTTATGAGTTTTGTATGCTTTGTATAGATTAATGGGTCCCAAGAGACTGCAATGCAAACATCTATCTCAGATCACAAATGTTTGAGGAACTCAAAGATCCAGAATGTCATACTGAACAAATAATCACTAAGAAATTCAATCAGGCAGTCAATGCTGGTTCTAGCAATAATATATCAGGACTGAATCCTGGCTTCTAAAAATTCAACGAGCAAAAATGTTTACACTGAATCCTGGCTCCACTAAATTGAATGGACTTACAGGAAGCATGATACAACTGGGACCCGGCCATGCAACACAATTTGAGTAAAAAACTTTTTCACTGAATCCCGGCTCACTGAATGAGTTGGTTTACTGGGCTTAAGAAGGCAGGGTCCCAGCTTCTCAAAATTACTAACCTAACAGACTGAACAAACATGATTAAGCCACAGACTGATTGCTAAAGAACTAAACCGATTGGCCTGTTTAGTCAAACTGATGATTGCAATGAGCTTATCATGGAGTTCGTAAAAATACAGAAACTTTAGCTGAATCTGCCTTTAGCAGAACATTTTACTAACTATCAAAATATTTTCTTACAGTCTAAATGAGTTAATCGTTAGCAAACATGCAATCTGATGAGAACCGTGTGTGACAACATCTTGTTGTTGTTGTTGCGGAATCTCCACAAGGATGAAAAATCAATAAAATGCCAATCAAATTAATCGCATGTAAGAACATTAAATTACGCGGACATTTTATTCAAACAAATTTGCTTCTTTTTCAATAACAACAGACATGATTAGGAAATGCTAGGAAAGGCCCGTTTTGAGTCACCATTAACATACTAGCGGCAAGTGCACTCAAATAAAGTACAAAATGAAAAAATGTCTACCCCCCCCCCCCTGTTATTCTAAATCACAAAGATAAATATCTAACCTGTATCTATTGAAACTTTCAAGAATTCAAGATTAATGAAAAGTTAGCTAAGCACGAAAGATTGAAGTGTTTTGATACAAATATTTACATCAACATTAAGTTGTAGGCTTACTTTTATAAAAGTGGAAATATGAAACATTGAGTAAAACACAAAAGATCCAACTATTAATAAATTGCTTGTCACTTGCGAGGAACATCGTTCTCTCGAATGAAAACAGGAAAATTCCATTTAAGTCTCGTTTCACTTCGTTGATCATGTTTACGTAGGAGAAGTTTGCAAAACGAATTCCATTAATTTTGAGAGGAAGATCGGGTAAAGTTGACGTCGACTGGCAATAAATTAGTTTGTCATGAGCATTCTAAAATATGGCCGACAACGTGAGATACTCATTGCTGGAGTCACAAGGCTGTGAATCTCTCACAAGGAACATTTGTGAGAGTCTAATTGGTGCCCAGTCATAAGCCGCAAGGAATGTGCCCCCAATCTTCCATTTATTCATGATTAATTTCTGAAGATGGCAATTCGTGCATATTTCAATTTGGAGATGCTAAGAACTTACTAACACCAATATAATTAGGCCAGGAACCAGAATGACTGTTCAAACAAGAGCCAGGAACCAGAATGACTGAACAAACAAGAGGCAGGGAACCAGCATCATTTAAAGAAAATTGACGGCAAGAAACAATAGGTAAACGGAAGTAGCAACTTGAAGCATAAAAATACATGTATTTTGATGTTTAACATCAGATTTGGTCCCCATTATTAACCATCAACTAACACTAATGGTGACCCGAGCTGATGGTAACCATGGCAATGACAGAGGGATCAGGGCCCCACACAATGACACAGGATTGAGAGTACAAGCTTCACTATTGGCATAGGATCATCCATGTCAGATTTCAGGTCAGCATGTAAATCCATTATCACCATTTATAAATGTCCCGACAAAATCCTTTTCCTTTTGACCTTATCCCCAAACAAAATCCCGGGATTACCGGCAGACTAAAGAGACTATCCATTTGATGGCTGGTTACCAGCACAACAAAAACTTACATACTTGAAAAATCCTCCATTAACTGGTGAGTATGAAAACTTGCACTTGAGTTTTTTTTAATTATCAAACAAATAATTCATTTTTATCAATTTATAACTACAAAATACTCGAAGAGGAAATATATCGACACTTATCTTGTAACAGGCAAATGTACTAAGATGACCAGTGGATTTAGTATAAAAAACTGACAAACATCACACTGAAAGTGCCATTGACAGGTCGAAGTGTGACCCAAAGCAGTATTACCAAACATCTGGTTTTATAAACCTGATATATTTCAACAATTTTTTTATGCTGAATAGATGACAAAGAAATATTTTTAGTGAAACAAAAAATGAGATAAAAACAAAAAAAACATTTAATCAAAACTGATTATTTCATCAAAAATAAAATGGTCGAATATTAAATTTTAATACATAACTCGTGGGAAATGAAATATTCTTGCCTGCCAAAAATTATTCAGTGTCATGAGGAGATTTCAAGTATTTATATGACGGTCATTAATCTCTCACTGCAATCACATTGTAGCACGGGAGACCAAATTAAGTACTCAGCATACATGTATAATTCTACGTTATCACTGACAATCAGCAATGCTGAGTATGATTAAGCGTTTTTTTTCCACATTATGTATTGAGATCATCCTTCTGTTCTACAAACATAACAAACAGACAACTAAGTTATTTAGGTCAAACTTAAGGGGTTTTTATCCTTAAAAATGAACCTAAACTTTCACTTACAGAGAATTTAGTTGTCTCAGAGCCTAATTGCTTTGGAAAAGATGAATAAATTTATTAACTACATCATGGCCTCTTATTGACTTCAATGAACTCTTATTACATGGGTTAAGGTTTCTTTAAATAACAAAGAAGGATATAAAAATAACTCGACTTTTAAGTCAGCTTAAAAAATCCCATTTAAGCACAATGGAAGTTCATATAAACGTCATAGCTCACTGATTTTACACCTTTAGAAAATTGAGTATTTATGCATGCTAGTAACACGCTTGAAAGACGGCACACGACTAAACGTGATCGTATCACAATCAGTATTTTTCGCGTCATCGTTATGGCAACAAAGAGGGAATTAGTACAGGGGCTAAAATCCAGGTGACAGCCAACGTACATACATGCTCACATTATCATTAAAACAAATTCCCAATGGACTAGCATTACAGAAAATTTAATTCAATACGGGCTGATATAATTGCGTTAATAAATTATTCATGGTTTATATCGTGTACGCTATTTTAGTTAACCAAGAACATTCGGTTTTATTTCGTCTTTTGTGTTCAATTAAACAAAATACAGATCTAAGAATGGCATGATGTTACCCTTAACATTTATAGGATCAAACATGGCATCATATTACGCAAAGATATTCTCAAAAGTTTTAAATCCTAGACATGGTAATAAATTAGATGTCAAGGATTTACAAAAATCATAATACTCCATTAAACACTTAATGATGACAAAGCTTAACCGTGGCATCTGATTGGTTATCAGTGAGTAAAGTCTTAAGATTGACCAATGAGAAGCCTGTATCAAAAGCTGGTCTCGTAATTCAGATTTGGAAGTAAGGGAAACTATGTTCAAGTATGACTGTGTATAAGATGAACTAAAAGTGCAACTGCTTGAAAGAATGAGTGAAAAAACATGAGCAAGAATCTAGGTCTGTCTCGATCCACAGAAATATTTCTCAAGCTTCTACTTAAAAGTGTTTAGATATATTGATCTGAGTTTCCATAAAAAAATAATTTGCATCAATAATAGCCAGAGATTCACAAATCCTGGAACTAAGTTGAATAAAAATAAACCTATCAGATTTCTCATTAAAAACAACAGAAACTAGGACTTTAACTCTCATTATACAATGTATGTGATCTTTCGAGTTTTAAATATCAGTTTTCTTCAAAGATAATACTACCTGGATCATAATTCTATAAAATATGAAGCATATACTGTATTACCTCTGGTAACTTTTCTGTATTAAATCATACAGGAAGTAAACAAGAGTGTATGTATAGCCCCTGTAAAATAGTCATTCAAACTTCATGAACTATAGTAAGAATAGAAAGATTCCTGAGTTCATGAATGTTTTTCAATGGGGAAGGAATACTGCTTAAATTAATGACACTGAACTGTCTTAAGTAATTTACAGTTAATAGGTGAATCTTAAAAAAAAATTGGAACAATAGATAGTTAACAGCCAATAGATGAATCTTAAAGAAATTCATTCAAAAAATAGCAAACAGACAGTAGACAAGCAGTCCCACTTCGATATTCCCTTTGCAAGCTCCAATCATCCACCATACAAGGAAATAAATACAATTTATGGTAGAAATACAGTCATTATCACATGGGAGAAATAGAGGCTGCTTGTTAATTATTCATTACATAGTTGGCCAGGTATTCAATGAAAATGAACAGGTGTACTAGTGTAGGTCATAACAAATGAATGTGGTTCAACTAGAAAAACAAAGCCATAATTGCATAAAAAAGAACCCTGGGGATTCTGGGATGGTTTCAGTTCAGTGAGGAACTTAGACGTATTGTTAGTATGATTTTTTTCCTTCCAAACAATGCTTGAATAATGAATTAAGTTACTGCAGAAGAGTACATCAATTTGTACACCCACATAAAAATAAACCCAAGTGCAAGAGGCTTTTCATGGATTAGACAAAAATAACGGACAGATCCTAATGAAGCTCTTAGGTTCACACAAATAAAGCGCATGATTTTTACCTCCTATTTTACAATGAAACAAACTTGATTGAAAAATTCACACAAAATCAAAGGCCGATTATTTCACAAAAAATGTTTGAAACCTGTCTTAGAAGCTTGAGAAACTAGTCTAAATATTAACAGAGCGGTGTGCGGGGTTACTGCGATGTCAAATAAACATATCTTCAAAATACTCCTAATTGTTTTGGCAGCATTTGGTGAATAAAAAAACTTCCTGTCAATTAAGATACATTTAAATTGATGCCATTTAAATGCAATGGAAAATTTAAAGACACGGGACAAAATTATTGTTACGAAGTTGCATTACGTTCTATTTGAGTATCAAGAATATAGAAATAAATTATTAATTTCCTAACAGCAGTTTGATACATTGACATGATGGGAGTCATTGTATTTGTTCAGCAGGATTGTTCATTCATGTCAAGTCCAGCGAAACGTGACTATACCTGGTATATAACAGGGAAAGCGTAATACATGTATGTAACTATGCAAAATCATTATACATGCATATTCTTCTGTTTTAACAGACAAACTTAACAGTATCGGTACACCGCCCTTTGTAATTAAGCAGCTCTCGACAAATTAGGAAATTTCTCCCCAGACTTAAGTTCTAAATAAATGATTAAAGGCAAACACACAGCAATTTCAGCTATCATCTCCTAGAGAGCAAATATTACGTAAAAAAGCACAGATCATTAAAGTCTTGAAATAAATAGAAGTCACTTTCTTAATAAGAATCTTAATAGAAGAAGCTTTCACTAACTAAACCTCTTGAATTCTAACTGGTTATCCCACATCATTTAAAGACTTGAAGAAGAATAGTACTATGTATACACAAATAATAGCTAAACCAAAAGAGAATTTTGAAACATTTCAAAATAGGAATTTTGGAAGTTCAACCAGAAATTTCACACAAACATTCTAACAGCTTTGTTGTTTTAGTCCCCTAAAATAGTTTAAAGGGGCAGGTGTCCCCTTTACCAGCTGCTTAGTCGCAACCGAAAGTGTAAGTGCCGAGTCAGACAAAGGGAATGTTTTACACACATTGAAGTTTGGTGATAGAGTGGGGGTAGAGTCTTTACAAATTAAGAGTGTTAAGGTAGTGTTGAGGTTTACCGCGCCTACCAATGTCATTCAGAGATTGTCCAGGGGTCAAGATAAATGTTTGGACATGTTTACATTTTACACTAGATTCTGTCTTAAGAACGAGTTGCAATGTTTTCATTGATGTAACCACTGTAAGAATGCTTGATACGAGCAAAATAGGGCACCAAAAACATACAATTGATAGGAAAATTGGTTAGCTGATATTCAAAAGCACATTGTCAAAACAGGAATACAACATTTTTATTATCAAAGCAATTACTTTATCTCTCATGTATAATCAAGGTAAATCATAACGACAGGTAATAAAAATCTCCTGTTTACTATGAACAAGCCTTCAGGGTGAATTTGCTAGTTCAAGCTATAAAGAAGATTTAATTCTGTATTAAAAAGTTGATATTATAGATAACGGCCCGCTAACCCCAGAGCTCAAGATGGCACACGCCATTTCTTTGTTCTGTCAAGCAAAAACCACATAAAGAGGTCACATGCTGTCCTGTAGTCCTTTCAATGCAGTTTGCTGGCTTGTTGAATTAATGGCTTGTAACACCACCACATTTAACAAACAAAGTCTATAAAAACTTTTTAATATTCAGTTGGATCATATAAATCATTATTTGAACAAAGTTGTGAAAAAAAGTCTAGGCCCAATTATATAATTCAATAATTTACTGAAATTGGGGAGTATTTTAAAAAAATGTTCAAACCAATTTTGT
This sequence comes from Lutraria lutraria, assembly GCA_964023205.1. Taxonomy (NCBI): domain Eukaryota; kingdom Metazoa; phylum Mollusca; class Bivalvia; order Venerida; family Mactridae; genus Lutraria; species Lutraria lutraria. The sequence goes on from OZ026846.1 coordinate 34,010,149, forward strand.
GAATGTCATTTATGAACTTAACCATTATTACAAAAAATACATACCCACCTGCCATTATTAAGACCCAATTTAAGCATTCATACCTGTTCATCAATGCATAGAAATATATGAACTTCTAAACACAATAATATTTGAAAACTAATAATTAACCATTCCTAATTCATATTGAAATATATCAGCACTGTTACGAAGACCTCTTTAGAAATATCATAAAACTACAACTTTTTGACTCATTGACAATAAAAACCATCCATTACTGATGCAATAATCATTTTAACAATGAGGATGATGCCCTGTTCTAGGAAAAAGACATTTATGTAAAATGTGAAACAATTCTTAACAAACATGTTTTCTTATGTCTTGTTAATATAAATTACCAAACTTGACAACTTCCAGAAACCTCTTCAACATAACTCTTTAACTCAGAAATAGAACAATGAAGAATACAATATTAACAATAGCTTTTGAATATTGGCAAGTCTTCGGGGATAGTATACCAATAGATGCCAGAACCGATCTCCCATAGGAGACATGGAAAAATAGGAAATGATGTTTGATTTATTGTGTGATGGGGATGACGCTTAACAATAGTAACTCAATAATATATGACTCTGTATGAAGGATGGAAGGCTGAACTGCTGCATTTCAATTTTGATCAAGACAGAGGCACATCGGTTTTCCACTGACCCATAATAGGCAGTTGAGTCCATTATTTTGTATAAATTGTACCATTATACTATAGACATCTCATCACACTGCTTTGATGATAAGAAAATTTGGCTTTAAACACATTAACTGTAATAAAAGTGACTTTTTGGAAATTTAATCTTAAATAAACATTGCCATATAAATATTTTGTATTTTTAATCCTAAAAAATAATCACCCAAATTCATGCTATACGATAATATAATGTAGCAACATTCCAAACAGGCAAATTTATGCACATTTATTGCCCAGTTTGGTACGATATTTGCTCTTGTTTACGCTAAAAAACATGCTGTAAGTTTAGCGATACCACAGTGAGCAAATATCACCAAGTGTACATAAATATGTGCAAAAAGGCATTTTTTAAACCTTAGTCATTCAATTCAATCTAACTATAAAGATCCTCATGGTCTTAAAACATAAAATTTTCGGATTATAATGCGCGGAAAATATTATCTTTCGAAAGAGGTACATTTTATACACTAAAAGGCATTCACATGACAAACTAGAACGCACTGATAATATTCAGACATTATTCAAATTGAAATGTCAACTTCCTTCTTAAATGAAGATTGTTTTAACAATATTTTAGACAGTCAATCTTTCATTCAAAGGCAGCTAATTATCATTATAATTGACGGGACACACAAGCGTTGACTGAAAAAAAAACAAGCACATGCAAAAACCAAAGCCCTCAATACAAGGTGCGTTTCAAATTCATGCATATAATAATGTATATAAACATATATGACCATTCATACTGATAGGTGTTGCATTTAAGCAAAGGATAAATAAGATATATTTGGTAAAATTAGTAAATTCTTCTTCGTTAAGCATTCCAATTTCCCTTGTCCCAGAGTAAATGTATTCTCGTTACTTCTAAGAATATATTCTTATCTAAAAATAGCTGTGTTCACATACCCACAATGCACTTGATAAGTTATAACATACTTCTACGAATATGATATTATATCTTAGGTCTACAAGTCTTATACATGTATATAAAGCCATGTACTGTTTGCTTTATACATACGCAGCGAAACTCAAACGCTCCTTGCGTAAAATCTCTCCAAACTAAAAATAACACAAGAATAAATAAACGATAAATCACTCGGAATGATTCGACGAAAGCGAAACTAACTAAAGATATTTTTATTCATAAAATGTCATGGAGACGAATATGTAGGAAAATTAAACATACAGCAATAATATTGAAATTTAAAACATTGAAATAAAACAACTTAATTAAACAGAAATAAATACAGAGAGATCACAGGAAATAGACGAAATTGAGACAAATAAATATATATATACAGATAATTATGTAAATTTAAATATATCAACATCAACTCAGAAGTGATGTTTTTTATTTAAGTTACAATAAATAAATAGTATTTAATTGATGTTTATACAAGAAAGAAATAATGAAAAAAAAAAAGATTCAGTAAATCGTAATAATAAGATCTAAAAGGTAATAAAATTAGACTCTGAAAATGGAACAAAATAATTTCTACAAAGGATTCCTGTACAGGTAGACAAGTATTGTTTGCAGAATTCATGCTTTCATTGCCAAGATGCGTCAAGTTGCCATGGAAACCTGGTATATCTAGAGAATCGCTCGGAAAGGATTTCGCTTTAAACATTAATGAATAAAGCAATGTATTAATAAATAATTTGAGATCAGTAAGTAAAGGCATCATACACAATTTTTGGTGAGCGAAGAAAAAAATTGAACTATCTACCTACAGAACTGAGGTTATATATGGACAGAAAAGAAGAATTTAAAAAATGTTGCTATTTTTAGCATGAAAGCATGATCTATTTTTAGATTATCAACACTGTTAGTATTAAGAGAACTTGATAAAACATGGTATTCAATAAATGCCTTGGATTATGAGAGTATATTGTATCTACAACTAAAACCAGTCCCAATTTTTAGTAAAAAATATAAAGCGAAAAACATTGGTTCTGCAGATATCAAAACCACTCATGCAGAACAAGATAAAATTAGTAAACCAATTTGTTTTAAGGGTTTCATGACAGTTTAGTTCAACATTTTTGTTCACTCCACCAAAACAATGTTCTGTATCAAAAAGACTGTGTTCCAGCAACTCATCTGATTTCTGCAACATTTCGGACACAGTCTCCAAAATGTCAGTTTCATTCATCAGAGGGGTTTGTCAGAACACACAACATTGGCAATCTGTTAGTAGTTATTTTGGTATAATGCCATAACCTGTTGTAATGGTCTAAACCTCAGCTCACAAACACACATAGGCACAGAATCCAAACATCCAAACTGAATTTACTTGACTTAATCCAATGACTATTGGGTTGGTCTATCCAAAAAACATACATATCCGAAAAGAATGCAACTTTTTCACAAAAAATTAACCCCAAAGGAGCATATTTGGAGCTAAACATCTATTGTGAAGCAAAAGTAGTCTACTTATAAGTTAATTTCCTTTTAAATGCAGATTTTTCAAACTAGGGCTTGGCAATTCGTCAGAGGAAAGGCGTCAATTTGGATGTCTAGATGTGGCCAAGTGGTTTGTGTATGGCCAAATGTTTAAGGTATGGCGGGATACCTGTTTTCTGTAAAGCTTACCATGAGACTGAAACAATAAATAAAGCAAAGTATTAAATCATCAGACAAAGCTAAGCATTCAAAATCGAAATAAAATTCAGAACTAAACTTGTTCTACTGAAATTCTATACAAGAGCAGGTTAAGGACAGCCTGATTATCAGCCATTTTTCTCCATCAACTGACCATAACATACAGACTGATAAGCTGATGCCTTTAACACACTCAGGTACATGATGCAACCACATTTTGAAATAACACCAGCACTTAGTAATAGCCCCCCCCCCATCAAACAGTTATTCATACTTGATGAACTTTTCATGAAACTATTCATAAAAGTTCAAGAAAAGTTCATGTTTTTACGAATTCCATACAAAGGGGGCTGGTATTGCTGTTCTATTTTCGAGTAACCATTTTCTCTGTATGTAATTGTCCTCTCTAATTTCCATTAGGTCTGAATCTCATTGAAGTGAATTGAATTAAGTTCAAGGTTTTAAATGAACTAAATGTATTCTAAATGGAGGTTGCATTATGTATGATAATTACAATATTCACTAAATAATGTGCAAATAAAAAACAACAACACAATAATGAAAGCAAATTATGGTATATAATGACATTAATGATACCAATTTGGGCAGTACATAAATAATATTCAATCACTACAGTAACTATTACACTGTACTACCATATACACCAAACTTAATCATCATATGTGATCAATGCATTAAAAATCAAACAAAAAACAAAAGCAATAACAAAAGAAAAAGATTCCCACAAACAATCATGCACATGATTTTAGATCTAGGACTACATTTTGTACATCAAATGATGTCTCAGGGACTTGCAGAATGGTCTATTCAATGTGAAAAAAATCATCGAACTGTTTATTTTATTCAAACTTATGCCATCATAAAAATCTTAAGTCAATTGTGATAATAAGACCATGCAAAAGTGACAGATTCAATGCGGCAACAATTCTCTTCTTTGTACCATTGGAGTGAAATTAGTCAAGCCGTATCTCAGGTGTACTTGACTCCCATGATTCAAGACCAGCATGTGCTCCAGGTCCCTAATTTAATCCCTAAAACTGACCCAAAATAACTACATGTGGATGAAGGAGGAGAAAATCTAAGTATTTTGCTTCCTCGTATGCTACAAAAATCTGTTCATGCTAAATACATCTAGAGGTGAACAGTTTATCAGTTGTGAATTTTATATAAACATTTACTTTCTGATAAAAGCTTCATAAATGTATGATAATCCCCGATTATTTGCTGATTATCTCAGCACAGTAACAGTTGCTTGTACTTCAATAACATTTAGTTTGATAGGACATCAAACTGTACCCAGACTGTCAATGCTCACTTCTAGGTTTGAAATATTTTTTCTACAGAATGAAAATAAGTAACAATTATATAGTTTTATTCCAAAACTAAGTTGCCAAGTGATTTTTTTTAGTTTCATGTGGGATGTCAAACAGTTTGAGAAAAATAAATTTACATATGAGATCAATAAATATGCTCTGCTTGGCCTATGTAAAGTGGTATTTCCTACATAATGAGCTAAGTTAGGCCGGAGTCTAATTTACTGAGGATTAGTGTACTCAACACCAGCAAAATGACTCTTCAGGGTAATTATATCAACCATCCTTAGTAGTCAAACAAAAGCTGTTCAAATGGGTTTAAGAGAGCCAACACCTATGTATAAAGACTTGATGTAACAGTAATTGGGATGAGGTAACAATAGTTGACAAACAGGTGCCCCTGTAATTGATGCTGATTTTAACAGAGGTTGACAATGTATATTCACACTTTGTCGGACAATGGCTAGTGACAGAGCCACAAGACCAGACAATAGCTAGTCACTGGCACATAAACACTTCACAAATCTCAACACAACATTACAGACAATGGAATGATGACATGACGTTTGATAACAAAAGGTTAACTATAGGAACACTAGTCTCTTCACAATCATAACATAGCCACTAAGCGGACAATAGACTACCATTAGTAAATGTAAACAAACTGTGTTGGTCAATTTTTCATGATGTAAACAGAGTGAAATCAACGGAAATGACAATTTTCAACTTTTGAATGAATGTTTATACAAATCCATGGCAACGGTAACACAGACAAAAGGCATGACCCCAATAGTATGACAGAGATAAGCACTATTAGGTGACTGAAAACAAGGCCTATTGTCTCCATTAATAAAAAAAACATCAAAGCCTTGAAATTATAGAAATTGTTTAGAAACAGTGATGATAGCCTCATTTTACCAAGGGAAGGGAATTTGATTCAACATGTGTACCAGCTGATGTTGTCAGAAACATGCCATTAAAGTTTTAAGTTAACACTAGGCGCATTGAACAGTATTAATCTTTGATCGGACTCAACAACCATAAAATTAAGGCTACAGCTGTGGTAAGCTGTACGGCTCAAAGGAAACAAGGGCCATGTAACACCGTGTACAACAGCGAACAAAATCTTATTATTTTCTCAACACCTTTGAATTCTAGATTCTCATTTTCTTCAAATTCATTTTTAAAATTAAGTAATCAGCTATGATGTAACCTTCTTAATTGACATTGCATTAATTACAGCACAAGTCATAAAATATATATAAAACTAAAAATTCATTTTTCAACTGAATGACTAATGTATTCATCCTTTCTGTTTAACTGCCTTACCGAGTGACTTTCAGTTTAAAGCCCAACTAATGCCAACCCAATGTGCTACAAATTAATCAATGACACTCAATAGATGTAATAAAGTTCATACATATAGAGAAATTGCAAAAAAAAACCAGAAAGGTGGAGGGCAAGAAAAATGTGAAAAAAAAAACTGTATTCACATTAAATTAGTGCAGTAATTGCCTTGTCTCTGTGAGGCTTTTTGTGTATCAATAAAAGAATTCAAACTTGGTATGTATTTTGTCAAATATATCTATAAGCCATGGAAAGGAGCATACAATAACACAATGGTACGGGAACTTGTTTAACCTTATTTTTTATTAATCAGAGAATGACAAAGTGGTCACATTGTCTGTCACATAATAACTGTGGCCAACACAGACTTGAAAGTAGAATGCTCGTCCTTTGTTCGACAAAAATAATTGCGAAAACAAAACTGTATATTCTGTTTTCAAACCTTAGTCAAAAGTAAATACTGCATTATTACTAAGCAAATAGAACTAACACTATACATTTAACTGCTGGCGTGTGTCTCATGGCAAACTATTGTGTGTAGTGGATGAATATTTAATGAAACAGCAAATTTGTACCAACTTCTATTGAATCCGAAACATATGTCAGTTTTTGAGACTTAGTAATAAAATTTATAGTAAAAGAGAAAAAGTTTTTACTTTGTGAATATTTTAATACAAGATTCATCTTCACAAGCGATGCCAATGTTCGTCTATTCACTGCCTCAGTCAGATCTATCCACCTATGAAGTTTCATGTTGCTACCTCATATAGTTTTTTAGTTTTGAGCTATACATTGCATTAAAGTTTTTGCAAAACACAGAGGCTGACGACACAGGGATCACAATATAGTTGGACTTTTTCTTTGAAAACAGCCAAGCTAGAAATGTTGGTTACAAGACCCGCTTTCATTAGTGTTCATGTAGCTAGGCAATTCCTCAACTTTTTATTAACATTATGCATGCACTAAAAAAAGGCTGGAATAAAGTCTTAAAGATCAAACAAAAAAATTTAAGCATGGCCTAACACAAAGTGACAAACACAGTGGTTATATATGAACTTCAATTTTCCATCCACAATGTTAGTCCTTCAATTTATAATCATTAATGTCTCTTGTCAGATATTATTCAGTATTATGTTTTGGAGAATTTTCATCCTGTAAGTTGAGATGATAAATTATAGCATTTTAAATGCATATACTCTAAAATATTTTGACAATAAAGCATACTATAGTACACCCCATACAATTAATTTGTATGACCAGTCAGTGGATGTGCCAAAAGTATTTGATATAATTGGTTGGATAAGGTGATATGGAGTTTATTATTTATTTTTAAACATGCATATATTTAGCTGTAAATATAAATTGCTTTTTTGTGGCCAAGAAGATCCACTAAATATGAAGCCACCTGAAATTTACTCAGGTAATCTGACACCAGACAAACAGACATTTTATGAATTGCCAATTTGCATACATGAAATAAAAAGAAAATAAACACAATTATTTTCAAACAGTAAAATCACAGCTAACAAATCTGACAAGTTGAAACCTATAAATATTTTAATAGCGTTGAGATAAGTATTTTCAAGAATAAAGAGATCTTCAATTTATTTTATAACAAAGAGATATCCATGCTTAAATATACAAATAATGAATCAGATAAAAAAATACAGTGACACCTTGAAAGGCCGTAAATTTTAAAAAGTTGACAAAACATTTAAAGGCCTACAAATAATTTCTTACAAAGGTTAATTAGTAAAATGACTCAAATTGGTCCTAATTGCAGTGATCATAACAAAGGATAATTTTTAAACTACAAAAAATGTAGGTGATAACATTTGTAGCAAATTTTTAAGTGATGTGTTGTGGTAATAAAGCTTGTTTAAACTTGTATAAATGTATGAAATGGTCTGAATGCACACTAATGTAAACAGATTCAAAAAAATTGTAGCTGTCTTTGAAGTTTATTTACTTTCGCACTTCGCACAAAAAGAGGTCCAACAAAAATATGTTTCAAATACTTCAAATATTGAAACAAGGTCTTTCAAGATCTTTCAATTTAACTTTTAAGACTTAATCTTTCAAAAAAAAAATATGAGATTGAATAATCATAACCTGTCCCACAATCTTATGCAAGAAACAGAACAGATTTATAGCACAAACAAAAATAACCAATAAACAATATCTGACTCAATAATTAACACTTAATAACATTTTATTTATTAATTTTCAATAACATTCAAAAGCCAAATACTCCCATTCAGTTTATTGATGAGAATAGCCAATAAATCAATGCATAAATAATTTGCATACCACCAAAATACTACACTACACCTAAAGAAATAATTTATGTATCTGAAATCAATGGAGTCCGGAAAAACCATGTATCGTTTGGATTTTCCCAATTTTGTCATCGGTAGTATTGGTTCGTAACACTAAAAGTTCTTAAGCAGGTCACCAAATCAATGCGACATATTGATGTCGAACCTAAAATACTGTTATCTGTCTTTCCTAATCAATAGCGCAGTAAATAGTATTCATGATTAAAACCGGTCCCTGAAGATTTGTAAATTCAATAATTATGAATGAATGAAATAAAACAGATACTATGCATTGTACTAAAGCTACCTTCCGTCTGAAGAGCTCAAAAGATGTCACAAAGCCGACAGCATAAACAATACGAGATTTATTAATGATTTCTGATATTTACAAGAAGCCATGGCTCAGCATAACACTCTTGTGTCTTTTGATTTTTTTAATCAAAACTCAGATTTCTACCAATAATTATCACAGTATGGTAAACAGATGATTTCTTTTAGCTCTGATTTTGGTATTGATTAATGATGAGCATTTATAATAGTCAGTGGACTTCATGATTAAAGGGAAAACATTGACATAAAACAGACAGAATAAACAAGCTTGGAAGTTTGATTGGTCGTTTTCTAGCGAGCTTTAACATGAACCAATCAGACCTGTACATACAGAGACTGTTCTCCTGGCTTAAGTCCACCTATTTTTTTTACAAGAATTGTTATGCATGTGTTTCTAATGCATTGTTATACACACTTTCAGCCAAAGTCAATGAGCAGTAATACTAATTGTAAAGATCTTAGTAATCAATTAATATTTAGTATTCCAATCAAACCATCCATTTGTTTTTGTTTCAGAGGAATACAATGCTTTTTAATTCAGAACACATAATTTTATGAATATATTTTACTCCACTCGCAGAAAGCAATGTACCCTGGGCTTTCAATTCAATGGCTTTTCCGGAGTCTTTTTTTCCCAGTGTTTTTAATCCTCACTAATTTCATCAACAACATTGAAAGAATTCTATGGCAGTCAATTTTTTTCTATGAATCAGTATAATTTAGACGCCATGTATTTCCTGTCCTGGTAATAATGACCATGGAACAAAGGCGATTCTGCACTCGTTCTGAACACCTGATGCACAAAATAGCGAAGATGGAAACTTAGCGCAAAAACGCCATATCAGACAAAATGTTGATATTACTTTCAGTGCATTATTAATGCTCATGCAGTTCTATCTCTTTCTTGTTAAAAATAACAATAAAATTGCTACAATGGCAAGATCTAGTGCAAGTTAAGAACTGGGAGGGGTAGTATATGTCTAGTCTTCTATTTATAACAGAATTCCAACATCCCAATAGCAAGTAGACAGAAAATTGCATTTTAAACAGTTTGACCTTACTAAATAACGTGTCTACCTAAACTTAAATGTGGTAACAGCATCATTACCATAAAGAGTCATTGCAGTATAATACAAAAAGTCAATTTCATGGAAACACCGAGTTCTTGATGCGAAAATGCAAAAAAAAGCAAGAACTTGGTAAAGAAAATCAGGAAGGAATTAAACAGCTATTAGTTACAAAAACTGTTAATGGAAGAGTGTGAAATCATGTCAATATCAGTTTCTGATTACCATGGCAACCATCACCTGACCAACCAGGGACACTCAATTATGTACATGACTAGTTAAGTTCCTTCAGCAAAAGGCTAATTGAACAGTCAAATCAAATCATTTTGTTTAAAGCACTGAACTGAAGTGTTTTACATTTTCTAATAATTGTCTAGTTGTTCAGCATTGTTATTTAAATGTTTGATTGGATCCCTAAATATGTTTATGATGCTTTGTCTATAATCAAAACATAAGTCTTCACTCAAAATCAGGATTAACACTGTTCAAAGCTCTCGCAATTTATTTCCGTTATAGTCAAATAATGACCAAGCCTTGCAAATTTTCAACAGTCACAAGACTACATGTACCCTGACTGCAACAGAAACGTGCATGATAGAGCCATTTAGTACACCGGGTCCTGGTTTAATCCGCTAATAATTTCACATGATATCAAAGAAAAAATTGGAGTATGTCTTATCATAAGAAATAATGAATAATCTCATAATACAGAGAGTTTGGCTAATTTCATATTTATAGCGAGAATTAATATTATCAGTTCGTGCATGCCTAATCAAACTATATTTCGATGATTTTACACATTTTCGTCCATTAGAAAGATAGCGTTACCCCATCAAACCTACCGTCTCTCGTACAGAGAGCAATCTTTATTTGATCAATGTACATAGAAAGCTGTATTAAGAAGTACCCCTTATCTACAGTTTGCTAGCCAGCGTGAATTTGATCCTTGTTCTCTACTTAATACTTTGTCTGCTTGGAGACGAATGCATGCAGTAAACAATATCCCAATATACAGCAAATCAACATATGGTTAAAAGCTTAAATCCTGGGAAAGATTATAAAAATTTCATCCGAATGATTGCATTTCGATCATGTAGCATTTGGTTACGTTTGCTTACGAATTCTAACTCGACCAAACAAAGGCCAGATCACCCTATAGAGGATCACTGTAAAATCTGGCCGGCCATCAGAAACATTACCGTTGTTGACAAGAATTCGTCCGAGTACTTAAGCTCGTGATTAATTTGTAACATGTTTTTACAAAGAACATTATAAAATGAACATATGTTGACATTTGGAATAGTCAGAAACTGCTAGGAAATTTTAGTAGCAATTTGGTAGATTTGGCACAGTTTTCACTTCAAATTCAGATTTACTTAATTTCACTAAAACTGTATACTAGCAATGAAATGGATTATTAGTTATGATAAATTATAAGTCATATTCATGAAATATAGAAGCAGTTAAATGAGTACTTTTCACCTTTCTTTGTTTCTATATAATTCTAATCCTAAAAAAATATCCTAACATCTAAATATTGGCATATTGAGAAAATATTAATGTCTCGTTGCTAATAGGTTATGCTGCAGTAACTCTGAGGTTGGCAGGTGATAAAAGTATAATAGTAAGGGACTGTCAGATGTACAATGAATCCATACTGATATAAAGATATCAAATGATAGCCATTATCAAATAATTAACCATTATCAAGAGAAATGACAATGTTTTGCCTCTAGGTTAGACATCACTAAAACTATGTTTTACCAATGAGGACACTTGTCAGAAAAAAAGTTCTAACTTAAAACACCTTGAGGGCATTTACGAGTGTATAACTTAACTAAAATCACAAGTACAATTGAAAATACCTAAGAAACGGACTGATTTTATTACATGTATGCAATTAAACAAAATATTTAACAGTTCAAAAAAGTCAGTAACAGAAACATGTTCAATACAACAATTACTTATAAATGTATACAAGAAACATCCTTCATCATCACAGTGATAGCAACATCAGTGAGGCTTTGTAAGGCCAATAAAGGCCTAATGTCCCCACAGTGATATAATACCTACTACTAACTGTTACTCATAAGGCAACTAACGTTTGTATCTACAACACATCTTGTATTGACAACGATGAAGTTACACAATAATTATACAGAATAAGATACATTGACAAGAGGTATCAAAGTGAAACACGCAGGCAAAACTATATACAAAACACACAACAGGGAAGGCTGAAAATAAAAAATAACATAAGAACCAAGAAAATGAAATCAACGTAACATAGAATGTTTTAAAAACTCAAATAAAATAAGAAAACAGTGTCTTACATCCAATGGTCGATCCGTTCGAGATGACAGAGTTAGTCGGGCTGCCAGGATCACTGTCAATTTCACATTTCACTTCAATTTTCACATTGTTGGGATAGATGACATTCTCTGAACTCCAACCATCTACAATTTATCACACCGACAATGGTTCAACATTTTCAAAAAAAAGTTGCAACATTTTTTTTTAAATCACTCTGATCAAATTATTGCCAAATATTTATTATGCAAATTTGAAAATAAAGTATCTGACCCAATGGCAGTGGCAGTAAAACTGACAGACGGACGAACAGATGTACAATGCAAATCATAGTGAACTTATTATGAAAAAATCTGGCCATTTACAGGAGGCATTGAGTAAGACTGGCATTGAACAAAAATACACAAGTACGAAAAGGTAGATCATTCCACATTGTAATTTTTTAAATATCAAATTCAATACAACATAATGGGTGAATTTTCTCCAAATTTCTAACAATACCAAACAAAACCGGACCAAGCCAGGACAAAACAGAATCAGAACGAGGGATACTGATTTTTCATTGACCAAATGATCTACCTTTTTTAGCAACTCATTCAAAACCCAACTAACTGCAGTGTTGTTTTATATTGCTAACTTTAAAAGTTCCAGAAATATTGTATTTATCACAGGGTAGGTTTTGACAGAGTTGCTCTTGTGTTTTATAGCATAACAAGTGAAATACTAAAGCACTGACCAAATACAATAAGATGACTCAATGAAATTAAATTGATCGAAAGAATTGAAATGATACAAAAGAAATGGTAAATAAGAACAGAAATTAACACATAGATGATAAAAAGAGGTTAGTAAATTATATGCAGAATGCACACTTCGCAAGCAGTGATTAATAAATGCACTTACTATATAGAGAAACTTTGACTTGAAGTTGACTCAGCGTTTTAGATAATACTTTCTATAGACTGAACAAGTCGAAGCTTCAATAAACACAGCATGCATATATATTAGGGCCAAATTCATCACAATTAGGGGTCAAATTTATTCATAATCACTTATTGAAATTTATTAGAAAACAGAAGCATTTCTTTTATATTCTGCCCCAAAACCAATACTTTATTGATATGACCCCTAACACTGAAGTTGGACCCAAAGCATGCTACAGTTTCTAAACTAATTCTGACTACATACATGCAATTGGAAGTCTAAGGAGTAAGACCATTTCATTAGTAAATAAGTGGTTACTTAGATTCTTTTAAAGAAAGCAATTTTGAAGGGAGTATCAAAGGGTTTACATAACACATAAATTAGTTCCCTTAATCAGTTAGCCATCAATTAAAGGTTCAGCTAGCAAATGTTCAAAATAATCAGTGCCAAATACCCGTAATTATGAAGTGCACTGAATAAGATTATCTTATTTAATTTTTACTGTAAATTCAACCATGTAATGTGCAATAAAAACTTGCTTATCGTATACATGAACATAGGTCTATTCACTAAACGCTTCACTCAATTATTTGTCATAAAAATAAATTTAAACATTCAAACAGCCTCTTTTCAATTCGTCAATAAAAAAGGGAGTTGAATAACAAAGTCAGATCGCATTAAAGCTGTATTATACACACATTCTTTTTGAATTGCAAAATTCTCAAATTTACGAAAAAAAATAGCCTGTCTTTTGTGCTCCGCCAAAATAGCCTGTTTTGTTGAAATTCATGTGGTATATCATTTTCTTTCTGGTCTATTCAAAATATTTATGTATGTTATGCCTAGTCTGAGCTTGTTTACATTACATACTAGCCCTATACAAGGCAGCACAATAGACCAAAAACCATTTATGAATAACGGATGAATATATCTTTTAAACACATGTCCAATCATGGATTTTATGTCTATACAAAGTCAAAGACCCATGCGAAAAATTGTACTTCAATACAATACTATGAAACACGTCAAAATTCAAATTTTACACATAAAACCATAATCAGTAGAGTGTGACCGATATTTTTAAGGCATTTCGTAGTCAGGCGACTGTTATAATGACAGATGACGCGTGTGGTTTCTGCTTTAAAGATAATCATCCCGTACATTTCGGGACGACCCAGAAACACACACTGTTTTTCTTTGTTTCCAAAACAGGAGAATTCAACTCAGGCATAACTGCTAGTAATAGTATTCACCAAAAAAGCACCCCAGATGAATTTCGACAGATCTGGAAGTCTTTCATTTTAATTTTGAGAAAAACACATAAAATAGTACAAATTAGTTGACAATTAAACCGTAAGTTTAAGAATAAGCACTAACTAGATACATCAATGATAAAATCAACATCATTAAAATATTTTCGTCAGTAAAAAGCAATAAATCATCCTGACTAATGTATGCCCCCCTCAAAACAAAATTAAGTCTCACTACACAATGACGGAACAGTGACATTGTCATTGTAAACATGAAATTTTAATTTCATATCTCTACCCTATGACTTAATTGGTAAATTAAATATGGACTGCCTCAGGCCAAGGCTCTTTTGTAAAGTAGACTAAGAGTGGACATGCAATGTACTTAGTAACAGATGGTCAATTAGTGACAATATTTGGTGGTAGCATGCACATTTAACTGCAGTCATCCCAGGGGTAACATCAGGCAATTCCCAAACTTATCAAGTTAACTATGATTAATAAGGCATTGTTTCACAACTGTGCTAAAGATTTTTGTGGTGGTCAATGGCTAAATAATTGTAAATACATGTACCGGTAGAGTTAAAGTCACAGCATAAAAGGATGAAAAAATCTATTTGTATACAATGATTTCATATGGTATTGCAATTAATGAGAAATACATAATCTAACAATAGGTGAATAATAATTTACACACACATTGATGTACTAGAATCATCGGACATTACAAGATAGACCTAAACAGTGTCATGGGGGAATTTACTTTGTACTATGTCCACTATTAAATTAATGAGTCATAATTCCTGGTAGAACACTAATGGAAAATCCAGCCTTAATTTTTTCATACAGTAAATAATTTAACATTGTATAAAACGCTGAACAGTAACTGAATCAAAGCATGTTTGTTCATTGACAAGTATTGATAATAAACCACAAAGGAATTTGTGTTTATAGTTTTTTTAATAGATTTTATAACCATTACACCAGCTGATAAATACAATGAGATGACAAATGAATAAACCATAATACTTGAATAACAACAGCACATTTACACTTCATTATCTCCAATATTGAAGAGTTTACTTTTTTTTAACCGTTTTTGATTAATTTTAAAAATAGATCATCTCATCTACTTGTTTCTTTTTTTAATACATTAACATTAGCAAATTTGAAACAACTGCAGCATAAGAACTTAAAAAGCAGATATCTGAGTACTATTGCCATAGCAACCTTGAAACACCTACACAATTCCTCTCTTCATGACAGAAGAGCTCAGCAACTCATGTTGACATGATTCAACAAGAAGTCAAACATAGCTTGTCATCAACAGAATTAACGACTTAACTATGAATAAGACAGATTTTTGCAGACCAAAGACAGACTGTTGTTTGCAACCTGTCAGTCACACAAATATATTATTTCTCACATGCATTGAACTAACTCTTCTCAATTTCTTGCTTTAAATATTTTCAAAAATAATATATATAAACCTATAGAAATTTGAAAATTTTTGACAATGAAATACACAACAAAGTTTCATGGACCAATTTTAAAACCAAAAGGAAAATTGAAACAGAGTACTGAGTTGTCAATTGCACAAATTACTTAACATTCCGGATAAAAATATCTCTCATTATATATATATATATCTGGCATCATAAAATTTACTTCCCTACCAGGTTACAACAGAAATTTCCTTTCGTTTCCTGTCATATATATCATTCAAAAATCATTGAAACAACTGAATACAATGTTTTGCTGTCTTGTAGTAGCTAGCACACATACAAAATGTCGTGAGAAAATTGTCTAAGATTATTGGTCTAATATTGACGGATTGTACCGCTGTGACCAAACTTTATACTGACTGTTATCAATGAGTGTAATGAGAGACCAATAGTTCAATATTCGGTTCAATATAACTATCTGCTTCCATACATAGTACTACAATAACCAATGTAGTGAGCGTTATTCTGATATTTTAGAGGCATCGAACCAAAACATGGTCTATAAATTATGTACAAGAAATACGAGGAAAAATGGCTTAATTAACGAAGATGGAGAAAGTTTGCACAATTTTTATGGCTAATATGTGATCTTGAACGTGGATAGATTAAATAGTACAAGTTTAATATGTTTGTATGCAACGCAATTCTAAGGATAGAAAACATGTTTGAAATGTCAATCTGGAATTTCATTAAAGTTAACCTGCAGTGTTGCCAAGGATTTCATTCCGGACATTTCCAAGGTAGGAGGGATTAAAAAGACTTTGTACAGGCAGAAGATTTATTTCGAAGAGATAAACTTGCTTCCTGATTCAGTACATGAGATTTTGGCATCAAATTAAGGTACACATGTTTAGTTTAGTTAGAAAAACGCATTCCATGCCAAGAGCAGGTTCAACACTAGCTTTACCTTGTAAAAATTATTAAGTGAGCAGGGAAGCAAACATGTATATCATAATCATACACCACAGACATTTTACTACACCTTCGGCAGAAAATAATTTAGGTATTTAAAAGCTCTGGAGTTAATTATAAACACTTTTACACAGCACAGTAGGCTTCGGCAGGTTGTAATAATTTGAAATGAACTTTTCTTATCTCTAAAAAACAAAGCACACGCCATACACTGTACGAACAAAGAAATCTTACAATTTACCCATTTAGTTTAGGTTTTACTTTGAGAAGAAACACAAGGTTAGCAGTTCGACAAAAAAGAGGTTTTCTCTCAAAATAAAGACATGGAAGATAAACTTTCAAATTAGACTAGTGTTAAACCATTTTAGTATGACTTTCATATCAGAAACCGAACAAACTTTTTAGGTATAGTAACAGCAGATAATGTAGCAGATGTTAGTACATGTTTACATAAAAATCCAGTCCCCAATGCATATTATGTATGTAAGTACAATAAGATTGATTAGTAAATAAAAAGGTAACAGTTAGTTTCTTTGACTTCTACAGGAGTGTTAGGTAGGTCTAAGTATAAGTATGCTAAAGTAACTTTAAGAAATATACAAGGAAATGTATATTATTTAGTAAGGTCACTGTAAGAAGACACAGGACAAGAAAGAGAGATGGACGGACACATAGATAACATACTGTATGCACTGTAGTCCTCACCTTGGCCTTCTGCTTCTTGTGGTTGGAGACAGGCTGTAAACGAATAAGTAAGAATACAACATAAGCATATACATACAGTGTAACACATAGAAATGCTCCACAGCAAAACTGACACGGACTTACATAGATCAAGTTAGTCATAGTCTTCAGTTGACTCAAATCATGAATTACTTGCTAAATCATTCTTACAAGACTTGAGATGGAAAAGTTCTACAATAACTGTTTGAAATTTTAAAGTGATTCGCAGAACGAACTTACACAATTTAAGATGCTAATTCTTCCTCAACTCTCAAGATATTTACATATAATTTGCAGTTCCTTATGACATTTCTTTGAATATCTTGTTCAAAATATTGTCTTGGGAAATTACTTATTAACTGGCTATAAATAGCTTGTTCTAGCTTTCTATTATGTACAAAGATTTAGAAATGAATAATTCAATGATATGAACATTGGCACAGTTAATGAATGGCTTATGTATGAAAACTAGCACCAATACATAACACACTAGACAGTTCACTACAAACAAACAAGAACAGATAGCTGCAAATAAAATATAATGATCTACTTTAGAGAAAATAACTATTACATAAATGTTGTGGATCCCAATTCTTTGAATATTATCAACAATTTAATTAAAACTGAATAGTTACCAATCAAAAGTCAAGTTACATATTGATACATTTAAATACAGTAAAAAATGATGATTAATATTCTAAGAAACTAAGTAATAACATGAAAGTTGCTAAATCTTTCATTCTTTGTACTAAAGGTAAGAAAAGGGAATGACCTGCTTTGACAGTCAAGTAAGAATTACCAATTTATACAATGAAGAGACAAATCTACTAATGAACCTTCAGAAACGGACAGACCCCCGTAAAAAAGAAACAATGGACTAAATAAAAAAAGAGTAGAAACTTGATGAATGACCTTGATTACCTGCCAGCCGCAGGGCAGACATACGTTGGAATTCAGGCTCCTGCAACCATTTCCACATTCGTCGGAATGTCTCCCTCCCTGACTTCAGTTTACTCCAAGGTTTCGGATTGCGCAAAAGGTCACTGAGAGTCCCCTGACTCCGACAAAGAACTCTTTGTGCAAAAACTGCCTGTGGTATACTGTATCTTTTCAATTCACTGCTTATCCTTTGTGCAAGTTCTTTAGTGTTTATTTCTTCCACCTCTTTACCATTTTGTTCAAGCCCCTGGTGTTGTGGGCTACCACTGTGCATGCTATGAGGGGACGCACTCTCCATTCCTGTTGATGGACTAAGATGAAGTCCATTAGTATTCTGCAACATTGGAATTGGTGAATCACACTGTTTTATCTTCATGGGTGAATGTATTCGGGACGGCGCAGAAACAAGATTCTGTTGATACGGATCGTAAGCTGTAGAATGATTTGGTGACAAAATTGGTTTCATTTCTACTCCTGATTTCGGTGAAGGCATTCCATTTTGTCCAACACTGTATGTAGTATAGCCAACACCAATTGACTGATTTGAATATCCATTCACCTGACCCACCATAGATACCATGGGTAGTGACACTGGTGTCATAGTATTCATCATACTGTATGTATTCAAATTCATGACATTTTCCATTCCTGGTAATCCATTAATAGTATTATTCATAAGTTGAAAATTGTTCTGATTTTGAAGAAATTTTTCCGACACTGTAGAAATTGGTGGTAGAGGTTGCAACGGTGTAAGTGTGGCATAGTTGTTTGGGCTGTAACTCGGACTCATCCGTCCATTCAAAGTCTGGTAGGTGAGATCCCCCATCTGAGAACGATATTCGTGTGAGTCGATCATGTTGACGGGTATAACTATGTCCGATCGCGTAATTGTAGGAGAATCTATCTCCTCACTAGTTAACTCCGAACTTGGTAACTCCCCGCTAGGTGTTGACTCGCCAACACCTGGACTAACACTGGCGCTATCAACACTACTTGGGTCCACAAATTCCTGTTTAGGTGTAACAGTGAACTCGTCCTCGCTGACGTTCTGACTCGAAGTGATCGGTGTTGTCGAGGGATCGTTAATTTGTTGATCGGTTATTTCACCCATGTTTTCCATCGTCATTCTACAATCAACAAGCGATCGAACAACAAAGAATGATAAACTGTCAAATGTAGTAACCTTTGGTAGCGAATTCTGGTTGGTTATTTCGATCCGAAGGGGCTATTACGTACGATTAGAGCTGTGTAGATAAACGATTCGGCCAACCTCCATGTTTAGACAGCTGTGACCTGCGCGAAATCGCTCTGCGCAGTGCATAATTAATGTTATTGGGCATGCGCAGTTCAGTCTCAAACAACTTGAAAGAAACCGGCAGCCACATGTTCATATCTGTACGAAACACAAATATGTGATGGATTTCAAAGTTTCAATTGAACGAACATTGAATTCAAAAGTAATGAATGAAAGTTAGTTGGAAAAATTAATAATAATTTACACTGCCCGTTTTCCACCAGTTCACAAAATTAATTGAAATTTAATTGAAAATCAAAGCACCTTGCATTTTTACGTTTTGTTGAAAAGAGATAATTAACAAATGATTGAATGTTGAATTACATTATTATCGTGCTTTAAGTGAATACTCATGATTATTCATATAATTTTTGTTATTCTAGGTTCGTTTTGTTTATACACCACAATAATGAATTGTGTACGAATACGACAGGTCTTATATAATTAATTGAAAAAGAACACGTACATTTCCCAGTTCATTTTTATACATGTAATACCACGAACTTAATTCAAGTATAAATACTTTATAAAAAAGTATCTTTATCACATGAATCGTTGTGCTTGATAATCAATTAATCTACGCTTGAAACTCACTAGTTAACCCTTTATTTACTTATTATACGGTGTGAGGAATCGTTTTCACTACAAATATTTTTGTACATTATCAACCATTAAATATCTTAAGTACACATATTTTCTTCTTTCAATGTGTTTTCGGGTTTTCGAGATGATTTGTCATGTATAGGTCCTGATACACGAATACCAAAGAGGCCTGGTATTCAAATTATGATTTATGTGTGATGTATACGTATAGTTTATATATTCAAAATCGTTTATTCAAAACATATGTAATATGCCACTATACTATATGCATCTATAATTACTGATCTACTTTATTGTAAATTAACCATTGTACATATTGTATATACATGCGAGATGAATAATATACAAATAGATAATTTCATTATATATATGCCATACTGCATTTAATTTGAAACTGATGATGACATAGGGGTCAAATAAAATCATTTGGAAAACCATTAAAAAATATAATTTAATTGATTACATTGCAAAAAATATATCTTCAAACGATTATACAGGACAAAGAGTCCGTTCGTTCATTTTAGAATTTGACAGGATTAAAGCAAACACGTTTAAAATTTTGGTAACATTGTTTGTTAAGTCACCAGACTGTCACTCTCGTGGGCTTTGACATGTAAACAGTTGTAACCGTTAGAAATAATTCGCACCTTGTTGAAGGATAGAGTCCAACATAATGTACGTCAGGTGCGCACATTATTGAACAAAGGGGCACGCGACCGGTCTAAAGATCACAACATCTGTTTGTATATTTAATTGGCTTGTAAACCACGCCTACCGTCACCTTCTGTAGTCCCCCCAGGGTGGTGATAATGCAATCTACTTAACTATTGTTATCGCTATGTACACAAGTTTCTCTGAAGTTTGACAAATTGTAACGGTTTATGTAATTATGCTACTAGCATATGTCCGTCTATTTTCTTTCAAAGTCCATTTGTTGCTTTTGTGATGGTCAAGCTGGCCATGAATAATAATCAACATTTGGTCAGCTTGCAATTAACAAATGAAAATACTGATAATAAAAGATAGCTAACTTAATGCATATTTACTCAGCATCATGGCTACCAAAACAAGCCTATTTATGGTAGTAATAGAAATTTGAGTTCATTTCAAATCTTTCGCTTACATTAACCAATTTGCTTACATCAATGAAAAATGTAAACAATGCACTATGTTCAATATAATGGTACATTGCGTCGTTTCTAGTTTATTTAGAGTTAATAAGAATGTTTCATCGAGTTTTACCTCTGTGAAATGTGATTGAGACATTTTATTGATTTTATTTTTTCAATGCATGTACCGGCATTTTCAAGATGGCGTCACTCAGACGAAGTCATGATATTTTGGTCGTTTTGAGCGGAGATAAGTTTATCGCGTACTCAAAAGGGTATATGCTTACGCTTTACATTTCTTCAATAGCTCATATTTTGATCTAAGTAGAAATCTAAGATGACATACTGTCATGTTATCATTTTCTCGTAAAACAGTTACAAATTCAATGTAAACAAACTGTGAAACGTAAATATCTGTCACACGTGTTTTCACAGCATAGCGGTAGGCGTTCAACGCTGATAACTGTATCGATCACACTTGATCGATTTTCACTTTGAGTGACATTCTTTCAAGTGTTTATATGATATGAAAAATCTATTGGCTCCTCCTACCCCTTGAGACAATCCCACATCAATAGATTTCTATGGGAAATAATTGTTGTGAAACAGAACTTTGAATACACTAGAAATGCTGTAGACAATTGATACAATGAATGATCCCCTTTGGGACAAAATTTCTTATTTTCATGTATCAAAAGTTGAAACAGCAATTCCAAATAGTTGATTTCAATTTCATTTTGCAGATTTTTTCCTATACATGTATGCATTACAGTTTCCTTGATATGGCAGTTACCAGTCACTAACTATATACACTTATACAGTTATCAATCACTAACTATACACGGATGCAGTTATCAATCACTAACTGTACAATGATTCAGTTAATTGATATTTAATTATATATTTATTACTTATATATAGCATGCTTGCAATTGATATTGCTTTGCAATGTTAAATCAGTAAATACTGTAATCTCATATGAAATCTTTCACTTACATTATTTGTGGCTACTCTGATTTATTGCCAAAATGATGTAATATTTATTTTCATTTTCTTGCTGAATTTTGAATTTAGTAGATGTAATTGCTGCTCAGGCATAAATCTGTGTATATAGATTGAATAAAATTCCAAGAATATAAATCACATCCAAAAATCCCACTTCCCCAATAGAATGCCTCCCCTAAACCCTCAACCCACCAAACACAGTCATTAGGCAAGCAAAAAAATAGAGAATTTATTTGAAGAGATTTCCTTTTGATGCTTTTTTATATCAATAAAAACGTTGGTTAAAACAATAGAAATTTTTTAGTTAAAACCTCAGTAGTCAGTATGTCACCTGACTGAATTTAGTGGCATTTTTGGGGTGCAGTACTTTCTGGGGAAAAAAATGGGTTACATTATAGATGCTATGATAGTCTTGGGCAAATTAGCCACCATTTCCTTTGAAGAGCAAATTGTTCTTGATTAGAGTAAATTGGTTAGAATAACAATCATACTGCCACCAAGATGATTTTTTTATTCTTCTACATACAAGTTAATTATCAAATGTTTTGACTGCATTGAAATTAAATCTTCCAAATTATTATTTTTGACATTCGCCCGGTGGCTTAATCACGGAAAAGAAGAAAATGGGAAATTCATTTTTTAAGTTGAAATCTTGTTTGTTATTTTCTATGCGAATTCTAGTTTAAAGTAGCATGCCTATTTCAGACATTGAACTGAAAGTTTGGAATGCTTTAACAAACTATATTTAAAAGTGATCTGTATTTTTCCTTGAATTGGTTGAAGTTTGCGTTGAATGAAGTTCTCATTCTTGTGTTACACAATTTGATTACAACATTTTTAGCTTTTTCAAAGAAATAGTCAAGCTATTGTGATCACTGCAGCGTCTTCTTCTGCATCATATAAACTATAAGAAGTAGCAACATGAAACTTCATAGGTGGTCCGTGGACAAATCTCACTTACATGTAGGCGGTGAAAGACAAAAGTTTGCACAAGCTTGCGGTGCTCTTGTTTTTCATTATCTCTGTCTTTGCTCTGACATCTGTGAGATATCAGGCATGAAATAGTATGCTTCTTATTCAAGTTATCAGGTATCTTAAGCCATGCTTTGTTTCATTTTCAAAATTTTCTCAGAACTGAGAATATATTAAAAAATCATTGAAATTTATTGAATCAGTGTGTTTACTGCCTACTTCTAAATTCTTACTCCTAAATCTGTTTTTATATATCTGCATTATGACATAAGTTGCAACATTTATTTAAAGTTATAAGTTTGATTTCAAACATCAATGCATCTACCATTCTGTTTTATTTTGTAGACAGTCTGAAGAGATACAGGTTCCAAATGCTCCTAAAGAAGAAAAGGAAGATAAAAGGTGCGTAAAACTCCCATGTACCATTAAGTCAGTGTCAGGTTATTTATCTGCTTATATGTAATGCTCCTTGAGAACCATGGTATACTTGCAGTAAATACACAACATAAGACCTTAGCCTTATCTGACCTTTGTCAAATCATGGTAGTTTCTGATTTTCTATAAAGTTAACCATGGTTGGTCAATTTATAGCATATTTGACTAACCGGGAATGTCACATTGATGTTTTCTTTGGAAAAAAAACACCTCTGTGGTGAACTGGTTAAGGTCACTGACTTCAAATCACTGTAACCTCTCACTGATGGAGTTTTTCTTCGCAGGCTCGTTGGATGTTAGTAATACGTGAACAGGTTAAGTGCTTCGGTTAAAGAAATACTAAAAAAGGCCTGCAGAAGTTTTGCTGCAAACATTGTGTACTTCACAACTGAATTATACAGTGTAGAATCCATTTCATCCGTGATAAATATCTAAGATACCCCACCTAAACAAGTCAGAGTAAATAAACGAAAACACTCCTTTGGCAAGTTATTTATAGTGCTATATTTGTAACAGAGAAAACATGTCAGTGGTTATTCACAGTACCGTAGATTTTTTGCTGGACAGTCGGTCCGACAAATTATAGAATTCAGGATGGACATTGCAATATTTTACAGGGCACGTCCATTGACCCAGCCATGTTTTACAGAGACTACTTTTTTACATGAGTTAGTCATGATTGGGCGATACATGTCACATCTGACCATTGTCAATTCTAACCTTTTTGATACACAGTAGGTTAGTCATGATTGTTCAATATAATGCCTAAATAAAAAAATTATTCAATTGTACATATTTCCTTATTTTTCTCTTGCTAACATTTTGCACTTTAAACAAGAACAAAGAAATGAGGTCACAATGATCTCTGATTGGGAATTCAATGTACTTAGGTAACAGAAGGGTCTCCTAATCCAGTGATAATAAGAGCTCACTAAGCATGATTATGTCTTTTGGCTGTTTAGGCTACCCTCAGACTATTTTCATCAAGCTTCATGTGGAATACTGTGTAGTACTGGTATATAAGTGGGTTATACTAAAATACATGTTACTTATATGACTGTTTTAATTAACAGACTGTCAAGAATCAAATTAAGACTGTGAATGAACTGTCTGCTACAGTCAGTTTACCTTATTTGTTATGTATTCTCTTTTTAGTACTCTTAGGTGCCATGAACGTATGTTCTGGAATTAAGCGAAATGGATTATTTTAATGATTAACTTGCCATATTGAAAAGTTAATTTTCACTGACTTTGTATATTATCCGGCATTCCTGAACTGTACTGTGTTACCTGTGTGGGAATGAGAATGTTTTCCAATTAACTGATCAATAATGAATAAATACATTACCAGTTGCCAACTTAGAATCACAGTAAGTTACACAGAGATTGTTTTCTTGTATAGATTGAGTTAGCTGGTGAATTGGTTATAAGACTTACTTTTTTGTTCCGGTATGTCAGGGGCTCCATTAGGTACTTTGTTTAAGGTCAGCTTTTAAGGATTTTACCTCTTTGGGATAGGGTTGCGTACAGACTAACTTTAAAATTCCTTAACCCGCCACCGTGGTCGAGTGGTTAAGGTTGCTGACTTCAAATCAGTGTAAACTATCACTGATAAAGGGTCGTGGGTTCGAGCCCAGCTACCGACCTTGTCTCTTTATGTGAGAAAGTAGGCAATGATACCCACATACTTGAGGGACAGTGTGAGTCATGGGTACATGTACATTTAGAAAAATGAAATTAGGTATCAACATTTTGAACTTGGTCATTTTTATTTAGTTGTCCATATGATGGGTTATGCATACTGCAGTTGAGGGCTTGCTATTAACTTACGTACTTACTTAATCCTGAGTTTATTTGACAGCTGCTGCGGGTGTCCCAGATACTGGGGTTGGCAGCAGGCGGCTAGAGTGTCTAAGACCTGATCTCCATGCTTCTCTATTGTGAGGGCTGATGTTTCCGAGGCTTCATGTATTTAAGTCAGCCCAAGACCTCCTTGATCTCCCATGTCCATGGATGGTCATACACATGATGGAATTTGTACATGAGGTTGCGCATATGGCATGACCTAACCATCTCAGACGCTTAGAGAGAAGGGCAGCAGTCACCTCCTGTATCCCTAACTTGCTGCACAGTGAATCAGTGGAGGCTTCGTACCACATATCCAGTGGATCATGGGTCTGTCATTTCCACGAAGCCTCTGTAAGTCTGAAGCTGTAGGTGCCCAGGATTCACATCCATGCAGTAGTGCACTGCAGACACAAGTGTTGAAGACTTTCCCACGTGTGGAGAAGGACATATGCCTTGAGGTAAGGATTGGAAGGAGTTTCTTAAAGTTACCCCAGGCAATACCGCATCTGGTAATAATGGCCAGCTTGCATCCTCCACCAGGGCACAGCATGTCACCCAGGTACAACATCAAGTAGGGTACCATCCACGTCTTCTTGTGTTACAGGTCTTCCATCAATAGGGCGGGCAAGGCCGTGACATCTTGGACACACATATCTTGGGTTGGCTCTGATTCTTCCTATGATCCTGCATTTTGTGCACCCCTTGAGAGCATTCAATTGAATTACTCCCAACCCCACTCCGACAGACTGTGCAGGGGAAATCACCAGAGTCACATAGCAGGTCAAGCCCTGAACCAGAGATCATGATTTGACTCTTAGTCCCTTACACTCCATGCCATCCTTCCAGACTTTTAGCTTAGAGACACATTCCTCCAGGGATTTGGCCATCACTGCATCAAACTCTTAAATATTTGCAATATCTATCAAAACTTTTATTATGTATGTAATTAATTGATGTGGATATGCTTTCACAATTGGTTTAATGCATTGTCAATTCTTTGTTAAAATGAGTTGTATTACTGGACAGATTGAGTGATTGTTCATTGATATTTCTAACTTGTTTTGTGAGCTTGTCATTCAAAGCACAGACATGGTGCCCGGCTTTTGGCATTAACTTGTGTTGTTTTGATTGGAAAAAAATTGATATTTTAAGTCTTGAATGACTGTTTGCATAGTTACATTTGTAATTATTGTACATCATGAGTAGACACTGAATGTCCATCCCAAATGTTTCATCCTCTGATTCAGGCAGCCAACAAAGTTGTGAAATTAGACTAAAAAAGTACCATTATTTCAATTTGAAAATATTGTTTGAAATGACAGTTTAAGAACCAATGTTACATTTAGTAGTGGTTTTGTTGTCTGAAATATGTAGAATGCGACTAAATGGAAGAAATATGTTTGAAGTAGAAAATCCCCTTTCAAGGTGTTTAGAATGGTTTATAAAATCACAGCATCAGATGACTTGACTATTTAGACTGTCTCTTACTAGATTTATCACTCATTGAGAAATGAGTTATAATGGACGAAGGAGCCAAAACCTTATATTTTAAAATTTTATTGAGCAATTATTTTATATAAGTAGTTAAAGTTTGTTGCAAAGCAATTATTATTACAATTGAGTATTAATTTATTGCCTTCATTTTTAAGCTTATACCACTTGCTTGGATGCACGATGTAGTAGCATGCTGTTCGACCATGCCCATGATTGTTCACTTGGTAGAGTCAAGGACAGATGCTTAAGCTCTTACCGATTCAAAACTTAAGAGTAGCAGTTGTTTCTATCTAAAAGTTGATCTTAGGCTGAAAATAAAAATAATTTTGTTAGGAGTGCATTTTTTTACTATAAAAACAATCCGTACTTAACTACCCAGTGCTAAAATTCTGGGTCAGAGCTCTTCAAACAAAGTTATTTTTAAATTCAACCTTATGTGTTAAATATATTGTAATATATTGTGTCGACAATGACATGACGGAAAGTATAGACAGTTGCGGAATTCGGGTAAACAGGAAGGTCCTGGTAGGTAATTCATCTTGAACAAATTTGCCAAATTTACTTTAGTCTGATGTTGACTTCATTGTCTCAAACTTAATTCAAGTGAAATTTCTTGAAGATTCTACTTATTTTAATATTTCCCAAATAATATATGAAAAATCATAAAATATACTTATTTGTACAAGAACTGCCACATATTAAAATTTATGACTAATTTGGAATCAACTCATAAAATATTACTCATGTAACTGTCATTGAAATTGATTTTCTGTCATATTCATTCATTTCTATACAATTGATTATTCCATATTATTACATTTTTTTTTCAATATTATTGAGTTTCAAACAATGGCCTGGGATCAGCCGATTTGTTTGAAATGGCTTTGATTAAGTTAAATCCAGTTATTGTATTTCATTTCCTTGTTGATTTTTAAATGTTTTATCGTTTGTGTCTGTCTGTCTGTGTGTCTGTCTGCCCCTGTATGTGTTTCATTTCAATTTGAAGTACTTAGTCTTAGATAAACTAACTTTTCTGTAAAGTAATAGCATGTTGGTCTTAAATATGATGTACATAAGATGATCATGTATATTTACATTAATTGAGTTTTCAAAATTTTTCTCTCAGTATTCTGTTGTTTGCATGGTACTTTGACCAGTACTCTCTTTGTTCAGTGTTAAGAAACTCGTAAGCTTTGATATTTTTTACCTCTAAATGGGAGAGCTAATGTCTTGTGCATCAGTGATAATGTTAAAGATACCTTTATTGACTTCTGATGGGAAACTCTTCAATACCTTTTGAAGGATAATTAATGGCTTGTATTGATGAGTTTAGTTGCAATATTAAGTGTGATTGTTGGCTTGTAAAGACTGGGAAATGTACCTTAAACAAAATGAATGACTTGTCTCCTTGTATGACCTTAATAATGATTTTTCATTGACTTATGTCCATGTCTAATGATTTTTCATTGACTTATGGCCAAAATAATGATTTCTTATTGACGTTTTGTATGAAAGGTTCAATACTTGGTAAAGGCTGAAAATAATTGGTGCAATGCTTGATCTATACTGTTGTATAATCCATGGGGATTGTGACTGAAGCTTGACATCAATATTTTGTAGGGGAAAATTATTGACTTCCATTGGAATTCTAGCTGTAAAATGAAAGTCGATGGTTCACTGATGTGAGCATAGAAGGTTTGAGTCAGAAAACTGGTCAATTTTATTGACAGAGATCTTGGTTTTATATGATGTTTAGAATATTGTTTTCATCATTCATGCAGATGTCAGGAACATACGTAGTGTGGCTTGTTGTATACATGGTTTGCAGACGTAAATTAATGGCAAAGTATTTTTCATTGAAAAATATGTATTGTCATTCAGTGTGATTGTTTTATTCACAATATGGATTTTAACTGCATTAGTGCGTTTATGATTTCAGCACTGAAACCAGAGCAGACGTCAAAAGTGAGGTTAAGAACTGTGTCCTTGCGTCCTGCTTTTCGGCGTCCGGGAAGTACTTCGCCATTGGAGACAACCAGAAGCAGCTGCATGTATACAAGGTGTCCCCGGAATGGGAACTTGTGAGTTCAAGGTGAGCACATTGTGTCGTCTGCTTTGTTTTACCATAAATTTTCATAAATTACACTCGTAAAATGTTCTCATTCCTTATTTGAACATACTTCCTTTTCACATCCCTCCCCTCCGTGAAAAATTGTAATACCATGTGGTTGGCTGGCTGCTTCCCTGTCAGCAGACTGTTTGCTTTGTGAATAACAGAGTAGAAATACAGTGTATATACAATGTCAGAACACTGATGTCAGAATGTATTGATTTTCCTTGTTTCTCTAGTTTATAACTAAGTTTCCAGAAATAGATTATAAAATGTTAACTTTAGATAAATGTAGGAGCATTCAATGCAAAACTAGTCTACCTGATACTTTACTATGCTGACTTAAAACAATTTTGCACCTATCCCGATGCTGTGCTTTGGTGGAATAAGTAATTTTGTCTTAAAACATGTTATTAGTCTTGACTAGGTATTAGTCAAAGTTAAGTGTTTTGGTGTCATTAAAATCTATTATTATAACCATGCCTATTTGGTGTTGCCTTCTTTTGAACTAATTAACACTTATACCATGATCAGATTAAAAATTGTCAGATTGTTTTTAGATATTTCATACTAATATATTGTGTATACAAAATTCTAAAGGCACTATTTACATATATATAAGGCTTCTAGTGTTTGAGTCTTTTATATCATTTACTTTTTTGAAATTAATTTTTTTACTTTTGTATCTTTTATTTTCAATAGAAATGAAGTTCAATATGGTATATATTTTTTATTTGTGCGATAAATTTTGTATCTGGTTTTGTATAAGTGGTTCCCTGCTGAATTTTTTCTACAGTACGTTGGTAGAATCTCTATCAACCAGACTTGTTTGGACCGGGGCAAAAATCTGAGTTTGAAGGTTTTCCAAATTAGTAAAGGTTTTAAAGTTTTTACAAGAAAATACAAAATAATTTTTTTTTCAATAGATGCTGAATATAAAATCTGGAACGATAAATTGATCCTGATTTTAATATGTACATTTCCAAATTAGGGGGTGGAGGAGGGCCTGAATTTTAGAGGTTTTAATTAACTGCTCTATAATTCATCTTGTAATTGTATTACTGACCTTGTTTGGGGTCTAATTTCTTAATTAGGGGTCAGAAGGATAATTTCTTAATTAGGGGTCAGAATGATATAATTACATTCTAACTCACTGTACATGAAAAATTAGCGTAATATTTATTGAACAATTTTATAAAGAATATTTCGGAAGAATGATTCAATATTTTTTTCATGCGTACTCTGCAAAGTTTGTAAAGTATAAAACTTTAAAGCTGATGCATCTTCAGTCAAACCTGTGAAATAAGACCACCATCAGTAAAGATAAAATAAGGTCTTCATTGACAGGTGGTCATTTTATTCTAAATAATCAGTGATGTTTTTAGAATAAAGGCCTTTATTCACAGGGTGGCCTTTATACGGAGGTGACCACAAAGACAGGTTTGACTGTACTTCATCTGATGGTGGCTTCGTTGTCATCGACAACAATGCAAAATTTAAAACATGTCTCACAATGATTCAGTATGAGTGTTTTAGGTTAGTTTTCGAACCGAAAAGTGCCTTGTTTAATTTTAGACATTGACAAAAAGTCTTGACTTCTTAAAAGGAATTTTTGACAAAAGATGTTTCATTTAGTATATACCAATAATTGCAGATTTTTCTGTAGGAAACGGGGAAGATTCTAGGCTCTGGGAAAAATCAGAAAGAATTAACATGGAGGAGGAAAATTTGACGAATATTCTTTCATGCAAATAGGGGAAATAGATTATTTTTTTAAAATAAAGCTTATTTTACAAGCGGAAGACACTGACTACCACCGTCACATTCTTAGTACCGGTAAATAAAAAACTCGGCATTATTTGTGTCAAATTTTATGATATAAGAAGAATCTCTGCCTAAGATTTTTTCCTGAAGAATTATGGGTAAACTTTCAAGTGTTATACAAAAGTATGGTAATGTGTTTGTTATGTTGTGAACAAAATGATGAGAAAGAGTAATGCAGCTTAAAGCATCTGACAAATTATATTTTGTAGTATTTTTAAAAACTTTTTAAAAAATTTAAACAGACTTCTTCTCATATATGGAGGGGTCATCAGGTGCCACCCTTCTCTGACTTAAGGGTTGAAAAATATACCAAATAGGGGCTATATAATGTGTAAAGTAGGGTTAATTTTTTTTTAGAAGTTGGTTATCTCCAAGGAATAGGTGAAAATAATGTATTAATGAAATCTTTAAGAAAAATGTGATATTGTGTAAAATATTGTTACTGGTTAACTTCAGTTGGTAAAACAAAATTAATTAAAAGAAAAAGTGGTCACTGCAAAAGTTTTGTGATATATTATACTTCTTTCATGTTTGACAAGTACTTGTAATTATATTCTTATTATGTGGACCTTATTTTGGATTTAATTTGTTTCGCACCTACAATGAAGTATTAAAAAAATGTACTATACTTAGATTAATTCCGAATAATATTTCAGAATTAATCTTTGCAGTTTTATTAGTTGGTTAACCCTCGTAGCTTGGATTAAATATACTTATTAGCCACAAAATCCTATGTTGACATTTTAATGGACCAGGGAACATAGGATTCAGCTGCAGCTAGTCGACTCGAGGGAGTTCGAGATAAGATCAAATATTTACTGTTTAACAGATGTTCAACTCCAGAAATTTCCCCGGCTATGAACAAACAAAAATCCCAATCTAGTTCGGTTATAAATTATTCACATATAAATTTAATTGCTTCATTCAGCTCATGTTGACTAAGTATTATAGTAAAAACTCGACTGAAAACAGAGGTCTGTCATTGATAATTAAAATTCCCAGCATGTAGGTATTGTTTGTGACTTAAATGCAGGTTAAAGCAGTAAACCGCTTTTGTTTTGCCTGGCTGGAGAGAGACTTCAGTAGAAGCCCTTTGTGACATTGAAAATACTTCTTGACTAATTTTTACATAATTATATTGGAGTTCAACAACTCCTTGTTTAGTATTATGCAATAAAACAGAAAATTTTAGTGACATTTAAACTCCTTGTGGTATTCAACAGAGATACTGAAAGCAGCCATGTTTGAATAGAAAGTGTCAACTTTTTTATTGTTATGAATTTCTGTGACTTCCAGTGGAATTCATGTGAACATGAATTTTTTCTTGAACTGTTCTTGCATACTTCATGAAGTATAAAAACATTTTGACAGGGGTGATGCTTTAACTTAGTCAAGTCTTTGCGCTCATGCAGTCCTTCATGTTCCTTTTTACCATATTTGGTTTGTTACCATATTTTTATTTAAACTTGACATTTTGCTTGTAAGTCCTAGAGTTTTTTTAATTGTACATGTATATAAGTTTGTATCAATTAAAGCAGACATACTTCTCTGATTTCTCATCTCATACCATGACTTAATGAGTCAAACAGTGTGTTACAATAACTTAAGTCTATTACAATATCTTAAATCTGTTCTATCTGAATCAGGCCAGGTTTAGAATTGATTAGCAGACAGAAGTCAAGTAGAATTTAAATCTTTGAAGAATAAACATGTACTGATGTAGACAGTAATTCCACAGGGGTTTAATGAGCTCAGCAATTTTGATTTTAAAACAGAAGTTCATTCATTTTGAATATGCAAATCAAATTTATTCAGATTTCAAAGTGTTTGACAGCATCAATTTGTATTATTTTGTATTTAAAATTCATATTGAAGTTATACCCTATTGAACACAGGGACAGATACTGAATTTGAACATACATACAATGGGAACACATGGGCAGGCACTGAATTTGAGCATAAATGCAGTAGGGGTGAAAGTGCCCTAATACCACATTTATATACCTAGTTGTGACCTGCTTGATACTTCTGAAAATTCCTTGTTGATCATAAAGCGACATTGTGACTCCACATATATTTTGCTCACCTTGATATAACTTGCATGATCTTATTTTATTATGCTAGCTGAAATTTAATTGGAGTAAATCAGTAATTGACAGCTGCCAGAGTTTTATTTCTATACTTTGTGTCAGACACTGAGCCAAAATCCTGCATAAACAAGGATTCAAACTTCCAGCATTCTGTTCATGAGCCCAGCCGTGGCATTTAGCCTTCTTTGAATTACAATCAAGTGTACTGATGAAATTTTAAAGTTTAACTCTGATTGGTTGATTTAAAAAAGAATCATCCAATCAGAAGCTTCCATTTTGTGAATGGTTCCCTAATTCATCTTGAAAGTCTTTGAGAATCAAGGTACCAATATAATTATATGATTGCTATGGAAATAGGAATTGTTATGATAAACAATCAAATGAGATCTTTTATACATTCCTTTAACTTAATATCATATAATTTAGTATAATAAAGTTTTCTAACTCGCTTGTATGGCCCAGACATTTTTATGTCACAGGAGTGAATAAATGCTTCATTTACTGCCATTTATCAAATGTAACATGGTATGAAATTGGCAGACAAATTAGGTAAGACATTATAGTCATGTGATCAGAGTTAATTTCATGGCGATGTGATGACTGGAGAAACTTATTTCTTTTTTTCATCATTTCTTGCATAAGAATTGAACGTAGCATTTTAAAAAAAAATCATTGAATGTAAAATTATACTGTTTACTTTTACTATGCGTTTCATGCCCCTGCTATCAAAATTATGTGGGGGATATTGCCTTGTCCAGTCCAACTGTCTCGCTTTGAGATTAGGTCAAACATGCCACTTTCAGTGTAATTGCGTTTATTAAACGTCATGTAGTTTTCCATGATTGAAGAATTGTTTCATTGAAATTTTGTGTGATAGGCTTTGAAGAGTGAATTGCAATGATGATGATGGTGGTGTTGTTTGTCAGGACATTGATGGTGATAATTATATTTGAGATGATTTTCTGATGAGGATATTGGTAGTAGTGGTATTGAAGTTGGTAGCGTCAATGCTAATGACAGTGATTTTGTTAGTGATTATATGATGATGGTGGTGTTTATGTTGGTGAAGGTGATAATCATAATAGAGGTTTCGATGATGATAAGAAGATGATGGTGACAATGTTGATGATGGTAATGATGTTGATGTTGTTGCTGATGATTATACTGATGATGCTGATGATGGTGGTGGTGATGATGATGATGATGTTGATGATGATGACAATGCTGATGATGGTGATGATGATGAGGATGTAAATGATAATGTAATTGTTGATGATTATGTTGATGTTAATGATAGTGAAAAACTTTGTTTGATCAAATTGTTGTTTGCAAATAGCATTGTAAATAATTAAGAAAATTGCTATCATGTTTTCAGGTTTCCTTGTTTGACTTGAGTTTCATATTATGTACAGCTCAGAGTTTTCAGATTTCATACGTTTTCCTCCAATGGGAATCTCTCAATATGTTTCTGTAATATAAACACTGGTCGTATTGTCATGTGTTTGATCTGTTAGAGGAGGCTTTTATCTTTCAATGGCTAAGCCATAAA
Organism: Lutraria lutraria; assembly: GCA_964023205.1. Taxonomy (NCBI): domain Eukaryota; kingdom Metazoa; phylum Mollusca; class Bivalvia; order Venerida; family Mactridae; genus Lutraria; species Lutraria lutraria. The sequence continues at coordinate 34,044,764 of OZ026846.1, forward strand.
TGTTCAGCTGAAATAAATACCTTATACATGTTTTCTTGACAACATATGTTAGCCACATTGTGAACATTCTATGTGGCTTTTGTTTTGAATGGAGTAGTTTCATCAGTTTTACCAGGCTATTTCATTAGCTTTATCAGTGAATTTTTACACAGGTTGTTTTATTTATTTGTCTGCAATGATGTCTGAGAAGATTCGCTATCCATGACTCCTCTGAAAGATAAGGCTTGGCATGTTTTGTCTGTCCTTCTGTCTGTCTGTGCGTTTGTATTTTGAATGTTCGATTCCTAATTGAAAGGGTATAAGTTTTCTGGTTTGTTCCATATTTCCAGTTCATACCAGATTTCCTTTTTTTCAAAACCCTAATGGGTTATTTTAAGCCTCCTGGAAATAGTGCTGTTGTGATCTCAGAAGGTCTAATTTTCAGAAACCTCCCTGTAGGCCCCCGTCCAGCTCAGGTTTAGGATCTTCAGTTTTGCTAACTTACACCCATGCATTTATCTTTTGGTATCATCTGAATGATAATTGGCTTGGCTGCTGCAAATAGTTGCTTTGTGATTGTTCCGTCAAAATCACATGGTTATCCAGTGATCCTTTTTATTACCTTCATAATTATGTGAAACATTACACTTGACTTGACTAGTCTTTATTTTACCCTTTTTAATGTATAGAATTATGTCGTAATGCTTTAGAATACATTAGTTTTATTGTTGAAATGGTTTCTCTGCTCTACTGTTACCATGTTAATGTCTGGATTAATTTTACCGGATTTTCATTTTTCTTGGAACATTTCCCAGAGCGTTGTAAGTGACTCTGGACTCGTGTCTGTAAAACGTCAGGGTTTCTTTTTAGACTAGACCATAATTTCTCATATTTAATATTAGATGTCATTTTTTTTTCACTTCATCTTTTTTTTGGCTCGAGCAACTTTTCCCAAAACAGTATCCTGTAACAGATTTTTAGCACCTAGTTGTTAAGAGCTACTTTGTACCAATTAGCGGAAGATATCAAGCTTGTCTACTGGACAAATATTAACTTATCTTCTACGTATTATTCTCAATGACTCTGGCCATATTAGGACTCACCAGTGATCTGTCAAGTTAGATTCTGGCGCCCATAAACAGTGACCAGCCATGATGATTAATGTGCCACCAGTCATGGACTGGTCATCCCCTACTGTATTTATGATAGAGCTCTCCATAGGAAAACAGCGCCATCTGTGTGCCTGAATCACGTGAAGGCTGCTACATGAAATTTGACAGTATTTACTTACTGTAAGGAAGACATGATTGTACAAGTATGTTTTATCTTAGATTATGTTTGTTCTGGACTAAGTTGGAATGTTTTCTCATTGGAGGGAAAAATAACATAGCTGATGACTTGATGCTTGGGCTCTTTGGGGATAACAAACTTTTTAACAAAAATAATTCAGTATATACAGTGGACAATTTATTTAACCAGTCTTCCTTCTAATTAATACTAACATACCCTAGCTTCCATAAGGAGCTGGCAACTTCTTCACATATTCCGAGATTTGAACCCAGGTCACCATGACAGCAAGTCCTGCCCATTTACCACAGGAGTATCATACAGGCCACAGCCATTTTGTTTATATAGATAACTTGTCCTTCCTCAGGAAAAAAGTGTAAAATAAAACTTTCCCCTGGGATTTAAAATCACACCAACAACCAGGGTCATTTGACACTTTTCTAGCTTTAAAAAGGGTAGGAAGACCCCAGGCGTAACCTGGGTCGAACCACCAACCTTCTGTATGCCTGCTAGAAAACTCCGAACTTGTTTTGTGAATATTTTCTGGTGCCAGGTTAGATTAAAACTCACAGCACGAGGGCTCAGCGCAACACTGTCGTAACTTGTTCTTATTTCAATATTAGTTACGACACTGTTGCGCTGAACCCTCAACTGCTGCAGTGAATGACAAGTGAATTAACTTGAGTCAGAGATAGTCGCTGGACCGCAGAAGCTCCAATTATATTCATTTAAATAATACAGTAAATTGTGTTTCAGCATTCAGAATGTTTTCAAAGATGCATACCATTTTAGACCTGGCTATAATAATTCTTATACAATTACAAACATCAACCTTGTTGATTAGAATGAAGAACCTGGTCCCAGCAGGCAATACAGTAAATCTTCTTTACGGAAATGTGACAAAAAATGTAAATAAAAAACTCATGTATTGAAACAACAGATGATTGTTCCTTGAATTGAAGTCCAAATGCACTCAAAAGCCATGTTCGCTATCCTTCTATGTGGTCGTAGTTCACTGTGCTCTGACTGTGTACCAATAGCATAGGCAACACCAACAGGAGATAAGTGACACAATGTAACATGATTCTTATACCAAAGCTACAAGTGGTACCTTTGTAGAACATGACATTAATACCAACAGCACATGCTTATTAATTACTATTTACCCGTTTCCTTCTACACATTTTTCAATTGTATATTGCATCATTCGTATGACTATGTACTTTATGTATATGTCAAATAAAATGTCTGTTCTGCTCTTATTGATATCAAAAGCACAATTGACACCTATTGAACATGATTATTTATAGTAATAGCACAAGTGACACCTACAGAACATGATTATTTATGCCAACACTACTGATGGCACCAATAGAACATGATATTAATACCAATAGCACATGACTATTAACAGCAATTGCTCTGGTGGCACCAATAGACCATGTTTACTAATACCAATAGCACAGATGTCACCAATAGCATATGTTATTGATGCCAATAGCAGGATTGACAATAATTTAATACTAATAGCACAGGTTGCACCAATTTAATATAATCATATATAATACCAATATGACAGGTGGCACCATTAGACTATTATCATTAATACCATTAGCACTGGTTGCACCAATATAATAGTATCATTAATACCAATATGACAGGTGGCACCATTAGACTATTATCATCAATACCAATAGCCCAGGTAGCACCATTAGACTATTATCATCAATACCAATAGCACAGGTTGCACCAATATAATAGTATCATTAATACCAATAGCTCAGGTAGCACAATTAGACTATTATCAACAATATCAATAGCACAGGTTGCACCAATATAATAGTATCATTAATGCCAATAGCTCAGGTAGCACAATTAGACAATTGTCATCAATATCAATAGCACAGGTTGCACCAATATAATAGTATCATTAATACCAATAGCTCAGGTAGCACAATTAGACTATTATCAGCAATATCAATAGCACAGGTTGCACCAATATAATAGTATCATTAATACCAATAGCTCAGGTAGCACAATTAGACTATTATCAACAATATCTATAGCACAGGTTGCACAAATATAATAGTATCATTAATACCAATAGCTCAGGTAGCACAATTAGACTATTATCAACAATATCAATAGCACAGGTTGCACCAATATAATAGTATCATTAATACCAATAGCTCAGGTAGCACAATTAGACTATTATCAACAATATCAATAACACAGGTTGCACCAATATAATAGTATCATTAATACCAATAGCTCAGGTAGCACAATTAGACAATTGTCATCAATATCAATAGCACAGGTTGCACCAATATAATAGTATCATTAATACCAATAGCTCAGGTAGCACAATTAGACTATTATCATCAATATCAATAGCACAGGTTGCAACAATAGTATCATTAATACCAATAGCTCAGGTAGCACAATTAAACTATTATCATCAATATCAATAGCACAGGTTGCAACAATAGTATCATTAATACCAATAGCTCAGGTAGCACAATTAGACTATTATCATCAATATGAGTAGCACAGGTTGCACCAATATAATAGTATCATTAATACCAATAGCACACTGGTAGCCCAATTAAACTATTACCATTAATACCAATTGCCCTAAGGGGGTGTCAGTTGTAAACAAATATTGATACCAATAGCTCTTGAAAAATGGCATCAGATTCTGTTAATCATAAATAGGTAACACCCCAAAAAAGGCCAAAACACATGGAGAACCTTTACAAGTTCATATGATAAACTGAACTGCTGGACCAAGGTATTTGGTCCATATTCCCACATTCTAATGGCATCTATTAATGTACATTAAGTTTGTTCCTAGGATCATAGTATGTACCGTAAACATGCCAATGATGGCAATAATTTGAAATTTTAGTATTTCTTTAAAGGGGACAAATTGAATAAATGTTCTTCAATTAACTGTAATTATTGACAATTATTTTGCAATTATGTAAAAACTTCAAGATATTGGTCTCTCTATCTGATAAACGCCCTCGCAGAATGTGTAAATTTATGGACGTTCATTAAGTGAATTATGGTATTTAAGCAGAAATCTGTGATCCTAGAATATTGATTATGGATTATGGTTTTAATAAACGAAGGAAATTAATGAACTGTTATCTATAAGGTATTGAAAGCACATTAATTATATATTGTACATTTAACACTCAATATTTTCTCAATAGATGTACTGAAACAGAGTTCATGATGTTTTCTGCCAATGTCACTTAGGGCATGAAAATAATTATGTTCTTTGCTAAAACATTCTGAACAAACCACAGTAAAACCTCGCATCAGCCTGCCCTTCTTTCAGTTTTTCTTTTATATTTTAACTCGATTATTATTGCCCACCTGAGTTAGCTGTTGGTCAAATTTTATGAGTTACTCATAGCCAACTAGTCAGAAGCCATCATTTTAAAAACATTTTCCAAATTAAGATAAGTCATTATCCATAATTCAATCAATGGTGCATTTTTTGTGTGGCTATTAATTTTAAGCATTTCAAGGATACTATAATTATAGTCCAACCTGTGTCAGTAGCCACCTCTGAATGAAGGCCATTCTGTGAATATTTTAAGGCTGTTCTTTTAAAAACAGTCACTGATTATCAAGAACAAAATTACTTGTGAATAAAGATCACCTGTCTATAATGGCCATGTTTTATCTTTCCTATGGGTGGCCTTTACTCTCAGATTTGTCTGTATATTTTTTTTTAAAAAGCCTTCAATGTTGAAATGTTGAACACAATTTAATTATCAGTTCAAATAACTATCTAGATGAATAATGACACAAATGGATTAAGATATTTCAAAGTTTTATAAAATGAAGATTCTTTTCTCAAATTAGATTAATTTTAAGATAACTAAAGTCCCCCCCCCCCCCTGCAGGTCTGATTAGTAATCACTAGCCCCTCCCTCCCAGCTGTAGGTTCGAACCTGTAACCTTGGACGAGAAAAATGATGAACTCCTCTGGCAAAAAAAATCTTCACTACGCAAACAGTGTTTGATTAATGGATCAGCTTTGATTAATCATTATTAATGTTTTATGGTATTTTATTTCTAGTTTCTATGTTAATCATCTAAATATGTCAGTTTCTGAGAAACATAATTGAATAAATTTGAAGACATTACAGCAAGAAGATGCATGATAAATAACATTAATAAGTTATTGCAATACCCTAATAGCGTTCAAAATAACCGTGATGCTCACATTTTATGGTTATTTTTTGTGTCGTTGTCTAGTTTTTATTTAAATATTGTGGATAAATGTAATTGACGTTTTATTGCCGAGAAGCAATTTGCGCAAGAAACTTGCATGATGTTAAGCAGCAATTTTTTTTGGCTTTATTTCTCCCAATTTTCATCCAATATGTTCAGTGTTTATCAATTATTTTCTTAAAGAATATGAGATTTGTACATAGTACCATAGATGAGGCTGTGAATGAGTTTTAAAAGTACAGTGTAACCTTGTCAGAGAGAAGCAAAATTATGTTGTTGTTGAGAGGTTGTTGCTTTATGGAAGTTAAATTAATACCGGTAGTTAAATCGTGCAGTGGAAAAAATCATACTGTTGTTGAAGGGAGGTTGTTGCTCAAGAGAGGGCCGCTCTTAAGAGGTTGTACTGTATTTATCAAATTGAGGGTTTCTAGCCAGATATATAAAATATTCATTTCTTGTATCTTATGGTTAAGTTGATTGCTGGTACAAGATAAGTACTAGCTGGTATTGAATCTTGGAACATTGATAACTTAATTGCCTGTTGGCATTTACTTGGAAGACCATTGTAAACTGACAAAGAAAAGTCAGATTGACTTATTTAACATGGTTACAACACTGCAGGTCAGTTAAATCAGTCAGTATTATTATGAGTGCACTAGGCTGTTGTTCGCAGGTTGTTGGTCAGGCAAAAAAGGTAATGCTAACATCCCTCAAAAAGACATTGTTTTTAAAGTTCATTTGAAACTGTCTGCCAAAAAGAACTCATATAGACCCAAGTGACTTCTTGATACCTTGAAGACTCAGTCAAGGAGCATGTATCCACTTGACAGTAACTGTTATACTTAAGCTATTAGATCCCACATCATTTGTCCCATGTGATGTCCGATTAAAAAATGATGCTGAAAAATTAAGGACTGCTTATAGAATGGGCTGGAAACATATTTAGAACAAGATAGATAGACTGAGATAATTTAGAACAAGTTAGGTAAACTGAGATAACTTAGAACAATTAAGATAGGTGAACTGAGATAATTTAGAACAAGATAGGTGAACTGAGATCATTTAGAACAAGTTAGGTAAACTGATATCATTTAGAACAAGTTCGGTAAACTGAGATCATTTAGAACAAGATAGATACATTGAGATCATTTAGAACAAGATAGATGAACTGAGATAACTTAGAACAAGTTTGGTAAACTGAGATAACTTAGAACAAGTTTGGTAAACTGAGATCATTTAGAACAAGTTTGGTAAACTGAGATCATTTAGAACAAGTTTGGTAAACTGAGATCATTTAGAACAAGGTCGGTAAACTGAGATCATTTAGAACAAGTTAGGTAAACTGAGATCATTTAGAACAAGTTTTTATGATAATAAAACTTAAGATTTGTCTCCAATCTCAAATCTTATTTTTTATTATCCCAGTCTTCATTATAAGAAGATATTGTTTTCATGTTTTACTGTAATCTGTATCCTTCAGAATTTATCTAAATGTTCTGAAAATGTAAACACTAATTACGCATAATTTTATATAATCAAAATGAATTGAGAATGAATTTGAGATTTAGATATGAGTTTAGATATTTTTCTGGTCTCAGATGACATCCTGTTAGATTTCTAGAATTTGCATAATAAGGTTTCAGAATGTTTTGATTTCTAATTTGTGAACAATATGAATTTTGAATTACACTATAATTTCTTGTTTACTTCAAATTATCTTAATAAAAATATAATGGCTGAAATTTAGCGTGTGTGTGTTTTTCCCGAGCAGATATTTTTTTCCTTTTCTAATTTATGTTGGAAATTCAAGTTGTGAAAGTTGTCGTATTTTCTGTGATTTCCTCAGAATTTGTGTGTTTACTGTGTGCTAAATTTGGTAATTAATTTTCTTCATTCCTTTTTAAACTCGCAGTGATTAAATTGTTCAGTGGATTGTTACAGCACTCCTTTCAATATTCACCATTCAGTTTCTCCTATTTCATTGCTTTTCCATTTGGCTGATTTCATCAAAACCTAAATTTCAACATCAATAATTTATTTTTTCCATTTACGGCACTTCCTGTGTTTTAAGGCTTCTATTGTTCCATTCTTGAATTGTCCGAGACTTGGAGCGAATTTTCTGACTGAAATCCGGTATGCATGGTCTTAACAATACCTAGTACAGTTGGGCTTAAAAGTGTACCATTCAGGCGGCTTATTGTTTAGATTGATAGTTTAAGTTTAATTCAAATTGGGCGTACATTTAAATTCTAAGGCTTTCGTCTGCCTATTGTTTGAACACCATTACTTTCAACAAGCCTCAATTTTACAAAAAAAAATTCCATTTTCATTTCGACCAATTTTGTTTGTACGGAATTTTGGTTAACCATTGAGTATGTCTGTTATCGATGGCGTTATTTCTTTGGAGTGTGGGTTAGCGTCGCCTTGTCCCACTGTGGAATATTATAACTCTTGAGGTTGTCATTTAACAGGAAGTGCAGTTCCATTGGTTTGAAGATATAGTGTTTATCTGTTCATTGCACCGACAACTTTCTCGTATTTGATGTTTGCATTGTAAGTCCCTGACAGCGACAATGTATAGTCCTTTTTCTGTGGATTTGAATATTTGTCAATTCTTGAAGTGGGTCGAATCAATTAATTGTCAGGAAGTCAAGTATCGAGTAGCTTCACTAGTGTATACACGCTACAATAATGTACAAAACATCGCAATATGTGCTTATGTATGGGTTTCATTATGTCATTAGATCACATTGTCTTTCAACTTGTCCAATGATGAAGTATGAATACATTTTTACAAGGGAATTTCAAGCAATAAACTCAAGTACAGTGGTCAGTTAAGGAATACAAAGTTTTCATTGGTTGATACTAAAACTGCTGTCAATACCTGAGCCAATCAGATGCAAGAAATTCCTGACTGGTTTCCATGCTCTGATTTTGTAATCAGCCATAAGTTCTCCGTTCTTGTCGTGGATGCTCAGTTATTTAGTAACACTCAAAAATCATGTCCAGTTTTATTAGTATATCAATAAAAACTAAACCTATGAAAAATGCTCAAAATGTTTATTTTGTGTACTAAAGGAGACAAATTTCTACCAGCTGAGAATTTGCTTTAAATCCCAACTCGGCATGTGTTCAAGTCACCCACAATGCTCTATTCTTCCAGTACAGCGGCTGAATGTCGTGTTGATTGTTCACAGTGGCCGGTAGAACTCCAAAGACTCATATAGCCACATGCCATGGTGCTTTCTGAGAACACTCATCAGCTATTCATGACGAAGTTTCATTCTATTTTTCGACTACTAGAAACTATGGATTATACTGCTGAGTAGGGTGCTATAGAATTGTACAGAGTTAAATGTATTTATTTTGGTCTCTTACGTTTTTTATTCGGAAGCTGCTTGTTGGATGTAACAACACCGTCAAACAGTTTAGGAAAGAAGACTCTTGTCATTGATTGGTTGTTAAGAGATGGTATTGTACGTGTATTTACTTGGTGTAGTCAAAAGCAAACATCACTTACAATTCACATATTTATTTAAGTGGGGTTTACAATATTTGTTCTCGAAAATGGAACAAAAGCGGTATTGTTGGACTGCGTAAGTAAAGCTCTGGTATTGTGGAACTTCACAATACATCAATGAGTGTGTGGAACTGCTGGAGTTTTACTGAGGCTCAATGTATATGGTGTCAGTTCTGTATTGTACAAAACAACCAATGGGTTTAATTGCTTGATTGTGGTGATTATACGAATATTATTGATTATTTCTCATATTCCAGTTAAGTTCTATAGGTTTGGTGGCCTTTTTATGCTCAGTAATTGCAAACTACCTAAGTGTAGTGTTTTTTTTCTGCGATGCTTGAAAATAGATCGTCAAGATATACGGTCACTATGTCTAATATCCCTTTGAGTTGTCAGCGTAAATTGGCCGTGTATGTTTTTCTAGGACAGTTCATTTCATGGCACATTGCATTTGTCACGAAAATTTGTTTTAATGTTAAATAATGAACAAGATCTAAGATTTCCCATAGTGGAATAGAGTAATGTATTGTTTGTGAAACGCTATTAACTGGTATCGGGTGGGGGCGGAGTTGAATTACGACGGATGTGACAGTCCCATCATTTGATACCGTTATGTACTTCTCCTATCACAGGGATGTTAACAGGTTTTTTTAAGTATTATCTGATCACATGATCATAACGTTTGATGATATTTAATTACTAGCCACAGCCTTGGATGCATTCTGTTTTATATAATGCAGTTGAACCTTGATAAGTCGTTATTGTTTATAAGCTCTGGGATGGTAAAAATAGAAATTAGATGGTTTAATGTTGAAATGAATTTGTTTGAGAGCAAATTCAAATAAGCTCTCTTTATGCGTCATAATTAATTTAAACCATTGGGTCCGCATTGTAAATTGTGCTTTCAAATGAAGGCTATTATAGAATTGAAATTGGACAACTTTCTCATTTTTCTGTATTTGTTATTGAAATTTTTATCAGCTTTTCCCATAAATACTGTGATACAATGCGTCAACCAATTAATTTATTGTCTGTTAAAGAAATGGGATCACTTGCAAGACTGCTGAAAAAATACATAAAGAGAAAAATATGTTGATTTATTTATTAGTTGAATAGTTAGACATGCTCGAGTGATGTAGAATAATTTTTTAATGAAGAGCAATCTTTAGGCCAATGAAAAATTAGTTGAAATTAAGGGTCCCCAACCGGTTCTATTTTTCTAATGGCAAAATCCAATTCTAAATATATTTGGCCTATCATATTCTCATTCAAGATGTTAAGAAAAAATGAGAAGAGTTATTCGACCTGTCACCGGTACATTGTACCTTTATTTCTATGGTCAAGTATTAATTTTGTAAGCCTAACTATGTATTTCTGGCCGTAAAGGATTTGATTCACCTTTATTATAGGTTGTATTCATTCATTTGATATCAAAGGACTATAATTATCAGATCGCTATTCAACATCATTGATTCTCAATCAATCACTGAACAGCAATAAATTCTCCTTAGATTTATAACTAATTTGAAAAAAAGTTTTTTGTAATTATAAATAAACTTTGTTCCCATTTTTTTGTTTTTTTTTTGTTGTTATTTATGTTGCATTAAAGTATTAATTAATATTCAGATAAATTTGTGCAAAGAGTTTTTTTTAGATTTTTAAGATTTTTGGTCTAGACAAAGAAATTACTAATATTTCATTGCACAAATTTAATGTTCAATTCAAATGTATAGTTCATAGCTTCAATCAATCAGGCCTGGCTTCAATACTTAGATGAAATGTTTAGTGACTTTAAAAAAAAAATGAGTATGTACTTAGGTTGCCTGCGATTCGTAATTCATCAGAGAATCTTACGAAGTAGAGAACAATGTTTTAGGTGCTACGCTTAATAAGAAGAACTGAACTGTACTTAAAAAACGAAAATTACCATTCCTCCGGCTCCGTCTGGATTGTTTCTTTTTCGAGGAAAGTACTTTGTGATTTATTATAGTGCCATTCATAGCTCTACATTTGTTGTGACAGTAATTACACAAAATAGGGACATAATTGATTTGTTGTTTAAGATAGGACTGCATTTAACGGTAAAACAGGAAAATTTACCGTCCCGCGTTTGTTTGGAAAAGTTTCAATTTGCTGTAACGTATATGCTTGATGTCCTATTTAAACAAATAGCAATAAAAGGGGTTTTCCAATTAATTTTTATCATGTTTGGATGGGGGAGATAAATTTTGAGTTATGGGTTTCGAGTAATCAATTGTTTTTCTTGTTGTGTGGGGACTGTCAGCTGCGATAAAAAACATTCCCTTGATATTGAGTGATATCTCAATAGAGGGCTGTCTCAAATTCTAATTTCCTTGAATATATTTCAAAAGTGTTTGATTTATTATTTGAATCTGATCACATGATTAAGGGTCTAATTGGCAATTAACTGTTTTAACACTTTTACGTAAAATGGTGCTTTTTTGCCTATGAAAATTTTGGTTATTTTTTTTCCAAAATGTGATGTACCGGTTAGCCATAACAATAATTTTATTATAGTTATCCACCCATTTCAGTATTTGGTAAGTTTTGACTGTAGTTTAAATTGAGCTTATATAAGAAATAGGTGTGAAGGCCACTACTGTTAAAAAATGTTCAGTGTGTCGTAAAATGAATTAAATTAACCCAGGTTTATAATACAACTATCAAAGAAAATAAAGATAATTGGGTAATTATGTTTTTATTATAATAATAGTTTTGAAAAGCATTGAGCTGATTAATATGTAAAAAAGTCCTCACCTAATGTTCCATGTAATTTTATCCCTTTTTTGTGCATTTGGGTTTTCAAGAATTCTTCAGTGACTTGCGGCGGCCAATTCACCTAACAAGTTTTCCTGGACTGCATTCTAACCAGTACTAACTTACCCTTCCACAAGGAGCCGACAACTTCTCCACATGTGGAGGAAGATCAACATTATTGTCAAAATTTCGTGGAAGGTTTTGACCCGCTGTGACCTGGATTTGAATCAGTATCGCCGGGTTACAAATCCAGCGCACTAACCTCTGTCCCTTGTGCTGCGTCCACTGTTTAGTACCAGACTTAACATCCAGCTATACAAGATGGTCACTGCAGTGTCAATGAGAAACCACACCTTCTTGTCAGTTACTCAGCTTAGCCTTGTGAAACTTATTTTGTGTCCTCTCAGATCAGCTGATGACGCAAATGATGTTGTGAATAATTGCCAATAAAAAAGCTTCTAAAATAAACATCTTGACTCATCAGTTATTTTAGATCCTGAAGAAGTGAGCTTAATATGCATGTATACATATACAGTTAAATCTTTGTGAAAAACAAAATACGGCCTTTATTTATTGACAGGTGCACCTATATTTCATAAGTCTTTTTGTTCTAAATAATCAATGAGGGTTTTTAAAAGAATGACCTTTATTGGCGAGGTGACCTTTTTTTTTCAGAAAAAAAAATATGAACCAGCCCGGTTGACCATTTCTTGACTGACCTTGTTTTTTTGGGGCCGACTCTAAAGTATGGGAATATTTACAAATGATTCATACCTCGTATTCACACAATTTCAGGTATGTTTATAAAATAGTATGAATAGATAATATTTTTTGTTCACCCAACCTGACCTAATCTTTTTGGTCTTATGCACTCAAACCTGTGTTAGCAGCCTCTTCTGAATAAAGGCCACCTTGTGTGTAAAGAGTAAAGACCATTCTTTAAAAAACATCCTTTGAATGTTTAGAATATGTGACCTCTGAATTAAGGCCACTTGTCAATAAAGGCCATGTTTTGTCTCCCAAAGGTGGCCTTTGTTATATGACTATATTTTTTGTCTTTTGTCCAACCTTAAACCGTAACTTTATTGTTAGCTGCACATTGCTTGATGATTTCTGAACTTCTCTTGGGGTGGTTTTGAAGTTTTTCTATTGAAAGAACTCAAACAATGACACTGCTGGACTTGTTGCCAGCAGAAAGTAATGTCGTCTGCTTGTGTAAACATGTTATTAAGAGGGTATGAGCTCATTCAGTATTAAGATAATGGGTTCTTGGTGCGGAATGGAATGTTTTTTTTTAGGTTTGTTTTAGAAATTCTGTATTTAAGACATTTAATATGACAAAAGCTATCTGAGGAGTCTGTATGAAAAGTACTTCTATTTCTTGGATTTTTTTTTAGGTCACTGAAGTTGTTCAAACAGTCTTTTTTCTGGTAGTCCCCAGGAGTTTATATCAAGCAAAGCCATGCAAAGAATGCTTAAATGCTTGATGTCTGAGAGCGTACATATTTAGTCTGGTTTAAATATTGAAAATTCAACACTTAACTCATGAGGCCTGTATAAGGCCAGCTGATTGTCAATGCCTTCACTTATTCATTAAGTTCCTTTTGTTAATTCCTCCATTCCTTCATTAATTCTGTCCTTACTTTCTTCCTTCCATAATTCCTTCCTTCATTCTTTCATTCACAGACTGTACCTTGTATGTTCATTTATTTCTTCATTCATTTTCTTTACCATTGTGAAAAATCATAATTCTACAATGTCACAAGACGATGTTTTCCCATAAATCATTATTAAGCCTTTCATTTTTCCATTAAACTCATAGTATAAGGCTAACCTGAGAACAAAGGCCACCCTTGGGAAAGACAAAATATGGTATAGATGTTTATTGATAGGTGTTCTTTATTCAGAGGTTGTTCTTATTCTTAATAATCAACAACAGTTTTAAAAAGAATGGCCTTTATGCACAGGGTGGCCTTTATTGTTTGTTTGCTGCTAACACAGGTGTGACTGTATTTTATACAGCTGTCACTGGCCAATTGCTAAGATAATTATGTTTTCAATTAGGTTACTCTATGTTAGGTAACTCTTTAAGATTATTGATTTTGTAGACTAGCTATTTCAATACTTATATATAAGACAAAAATGGCAACATTCTCATTAAAAATGTGATACTGGTTAGTTGGGGCATCGCCTTCAAATGGAATTCACTAAAACATGAATTTTTCATGAACCATTCTGGCATACTTCATGAATTGTTCAAGTCGGGGCATCCTCTTAAACATGAATTTTTCATGAACCATTCTGGCATACTTCATGAATTGTTCAAGTCGGGGCATCCTCTTAAACATGAATTTTTCATGAACCATTCTTGCATACTTCATGAATTGTTCAAGTCGGGGCATCCTCTTAAACATGAATTTTTCATGAACCATTCTTGCATACTTCATGAATTGTTCAAGTCGGGGGCATCCTCTTAAACATGAATTTTTCATGAACCATTCTTGCATACTTCATGAATTGTTCAAGTCGGGGCATCCTCTTAAACATGAATTTTTCATGAACCATTCTTGCATACTTCATGAATTGTTCAAGTCGGGGCATCCCCTTAAACATGAATTTTTCATGAACCATTCTTGCATACTTCATGAATTGTTCAAGTCGGGGGCATCCTCTTAAACATGAATTTTTCATGAACCATTCTGGCATACTTCATGAATTGTTCAAGTCGGGGCATCCTCTTAAACATGAATTTTTCATGAACCATTCTTGCATACTTCATGAATTGTTCAAGTCGGGGCATCCTCTTAAACATGAATTTTTCATGAACCATTCTTGCATACTTCATGAATTGTTCAAGTCGGGGGCATCCTCTTAAACATGAATTTTTCATGAACCATTCTTGCATACTTCATGAATTGTTCAAGTCGGGGCATCCTCTTAAACATGAATTTTTCATGAACCATTCTTGCATACTTCATGAATTGTTCAAGTCGGGGCATCCCCTTAAACATGAATTTTTCATGAACCATTCTTGCATACTTCATGAATTGTTCAAGTCGGGGGCATCCTCTTAAACATGAATTTTTCATGAACCATTCTTGCATACTTCATGAATTGTTCAAGTCGGGGCATCCTCTTTAACATGAATTTTTCATGAACCATTCTTGCATACTTCATGAATTGTTCAAGTCGGGGCATCCTCTAAAACATGAATTTTTCATGAACCATTCTTGCATACTTCATGAATTGTTCAAGTCGGGGCATCCTCTAAAACATGAATTTTTCATGAACCATTCTTGCATACTTCATGAATTGTTCAAGTCGGGGCATCCTCTAAAACATGAATTTTTCATGAACCATTCTTGCATACTTCATGAATTGTTCAAGTCGGGGCATCCTCTTAAACATGAATTTTTCATGAACCATTCTTGCATACTTCATGAATTGTTCAAGTCAGGGCATCCCTTTCGAATGAAATTCATGAAAACATGAATTTCTCATGAACCATTCTACAAGAAGTATGGATGACTATTTGACAGCCTAAGGATTGTTTGGCTCTTGAAAGCTTGTGGAATGGTAAAAAAGTGAGAAAGAGGGTGACCATACCTCAGAGTTCTTACATAAAAAATCCTGGATCGGGGGGGGGGGGGGGGGGGTAAAATTATGGTAGGTTGGGTAACCATGACAGAAACAAATACTTTTTTTACACCTTACCAAAGCTTAACTAAATGAATTCATGATATCAGTTTGAATTTACCCAATGGCATGTAGAACAAAAATATTGTCCGATTGTTTGTTTTCTGTCAATGATTTTGTCATATGAAATTGTGAAAAGATTTGTCCCCTAAGCTAGCTGGACGGAGACAACAATCAGCATTTGTAAACCATATTTCCTACTGGAAAAAAAGGCGTAAGCCTTATAGAACATGATGGATTGCTATATGAAGAGAGATCTTAAACTGGCAATCTGTCATCTCGTCTAAGACCAGTACAGTGTTATGTTACAGTATTTTGCTGTTTGTTCATCTGTTGTTTAACTGCCAATTGGACAGTTATGGTCATTTCATATCTGCTCCAAGTAGAGAGAGGAGAGAAGACATAAGAGAGAACCAGGCATTTTTATCCCTACTCTCAATATTTCTAATACTTTCTCCAGGTTCTCATCTTACCCAGTGTAAAGCCTCGATACTGTCACCTCACCCAGTACCTGGCTCGGTGGTTATATTTTCCTGGCTGTAATGACAATTCTTGATTGTGAGTCTTCATTTCATTAATTGTTGTGAGGCGTGAACAAAAGTGCAGATAAATAGTACTGATGCTAAAAATAAATGCAAACATTTCAACCATGAAATTATGCATCTTTGACAGTTTAATAAAATCGCACAGTATCATTGAAAAAAGTAGCTGTTTGAGTATTTGATTTGTAGAGGTGAACAAAAGCCCTCTTATTATAATATCATCCCTACCTATTTAAAGAAAATAGAAATGTTTACTCATATCACTATAAATGTATCAATTATTCTTCATGTAAATAATGATAGGACAACATATTGAGAAGAAAAAACAAGAACAAAAGCAGTAATTAGGGTAACTTATAATAACTGTAACTTGTCACACCATAACGCATGCCCCTGGGATGGCCATTTTAGACGTTATAGTACATAGTGTAAATGACTTTAATTGACTCAATTTACTGTTGCTAGTCAGTATGTCTGCAAGGCATATACCACATTATTTAACACCCAAAGAAAATATTTCCTGTCTTATTTCATAAAAATTACAAAATGTTAAATTGAGTCAATTCAATCAGTTCTTTTAGACAGGTCACTGTCAGTTTAGTGGACAATGGTTTCTCTTAAATTTATTGCACTGTCCAATTTACTGCTTTGAATGGAACTCATAAAAACATGAATTGCTCTAGAACTTTTCTTGCATACTTCATGAAGTATGAATAGCTTTTTTGACAGATGTATAAGATAAAAAAATATTAGAAATAGGTTTTATTTGAATAGTAGTACCTATTTTTTCGATTTTGTATTTTATTTGGCTCTGTTTCACATTATCTGCATACTGTTCTTAATAAAAGGTATGTATGTGTTTGCTAAAACTTATTGGCTTAAATATCAGACTTCAGAGACGCCAGCAAGATTGCTGTCATAAAATTTTGTCATGGAAAAATTATTTTTGTAAAGGCCGCCCTCTAGAACAATTTTTTTTAAAACAGGTGATAAAATGATGAAATATTTGTAAAAATGATGTAAATAAGAAATTTTAATTAATAATTCATTAATTGCTAATCTGTCCCATTGGTCGTTGAACAACTTATGAAATAATTGATATTGACTAAATAATTAATTTCACATTGAGAGTTGTTCTAAGTGGTGCTCGAGGGATAAGAAAATCAATAATTATGGTTATCGGTTGGTTAATAGTGCATGAGAATTCTAACCAATTCTTTACAGAAGGCGCTGCTACAGTTGTTTTGCTCTTAACTGGCAAATTTCCTATTAAATATAATTGTGAAAATGTAAACATTTCTGAAGGTTCCTTTATTTACACATGGCTTAATTTTTTATAGTAATTGTTTTAAATTTGGAGGTCTTTCAATTAATGCCGATATTTTTAATTTCCTGACTGATTTTTTGAGTAAACGACTATTTACTATACATACAGGGTCTTGCAATTTAGTTAAACGCTGCGACAAGAATTAAAACGTAGCTTACGCAGTAGTTTTGATGAATAAATTAAATTTTAAACAGTGTTGATCCTGCATGCAGTTGGTGGGTGGGTGGGTGGGGTATGTAAGTTATTATATTTTAATTGATTTTTGCTTTGTAAGAATTTGGAAGTGAATTAAGCAAAAGGAGTAACATATATACATTTATTTACAAAACATAAAATACTTGAAAAAATAACAGTCATAATAGTTTAAGTTGTTTTTTCTGTATTTTTTAGGGGGAGTTCAAAAAGAGGTTGTTACGGGAAAATACAAACTTGTTTGATATGCAATCAGCAATAATGTACTGACAAATGATCAGAAATGATGTACTGATGATGTTACTATCTTTAAATCATGCCGCAAAATATATTAAAGGATGGTGATTTATTCAGGCAGTTAGCATGTGTTATTAAATATTTACTTCAAAGTATATACATATACAACAGTAATGTGTTGCTGGAACAGAAAGATTCATTCCTTTGTAACCCTGTCCTGACTTTTTTATAATGAAGTGAACTATGCTTTTGTCTTGCTTGGTTGAAACCTTCAGTGGGGGCTACCGTGAGTGATTAGGCACCATGGTTAAGTTCTCAGACTGGTTTTCACTAGCCCCTCTTCTCTTTGAGTTTGAATCCCATCTGGGATCAGACTAAGTTCATTTGTGCGGAAGTTGTCCTTGCAGCTAATGACTAAGCTTATGGAAGTTGAATAGTTCTTAAACTGAATAGTTTCCACTGGCCCTGGCTTTTAGTGGCATTTAACCCTGAACCCCGCTTAAATAAATCTCCTACCTCTTGATATAGAGTGACACCTTGCACCACAACGGCTTCATTGTGTTCTGGGTATCATTTCAAGGACATTTCTGGAGACATGTCTGAGTTAAAATGGTAGTTTTGTTATTTAAATATCCTGCAGCCTCTCAATTATGAAGGTTTTAATTCAGTCAAATGATTGACAGGTCTCATTGTATTATACCATAATTATGGCCTGAGAGTGCAAATCTCCGAGCAAAGATATGTTTATATTGATGAAAGTTTTCCCGCATGTTTTGGAAATCTCTAGCTTTTTTTTCGCACTGGTTCTGACTAGACTGCGTTTTAATGTTTCCACAGCACTAAGCTTCGTGTTTTTTCTCCCAACTTTCCAACTTTCACTTGTTTGTCTGTGAATCAACTTCTTAATGTGTAGCATGAAAACATAGAACAAGATGAGGGGCATGTTCAAGTCTTTTGTCAATATTGTGTATCGCATTTTCTTTCGTTTTTATAGTCATCTATTTTATAAAATATTCTAAAAAAAATGTGTTAAAAGAATGTTTTTAAGATGAATAATGTTCTTTAATGTTTGAGTACTTCTAAATTTTTATTATTTTGGAGAAAAAGAAATATTGGAAGAGTTTTATGGGAATTTTCTCTGGGAAATTTATTTTTCTAAGTTTTTCATTGGCTGTGAGTGATCGTCTTTGATTGGTCATTGTTTTCTGATGGTTCTTATGGGTCAACTTTATGTCTTTGTTAAATATCAGACCTTTTATTTGTGTCTCACATATACGCTGAGACAAATCACTTAGGTAGCAAGAAGTATCGCAATTTTAGAGGGCATATGGTCATCTTTAATCTTGTTACCTAATTTGATACTCGGCCATAATGCCGTTAAAACAGATGACCCAGCAAACGGGGACTGGCAGTTGTAAACCATAACGATATTGTCTCAAACAATTACGCATGATTAGCCAGTCCGGTCAGGCCGACAGCCTGCCTCTCTGCCGAGAAATCCAATTTTCTGTTCAGATGAATTGACGTTAATTGCGGTCCTGTTAAATGCTTATGTTTAAGCCACAGGTTTTGTCATTTCTATGTTGACGCATATTGTAGAATTGTTGTTGTTGTTGTTTCGTGGGATGAGATTCTTGAAAGACGAGGTGTTGTAAAACCGTTGTCAATAACATGCTTGTTAAATTCATCATGGAACTTTGTTCACGCTTAGTTTTATCATCAAAATCTTTCTTATCTTTAAAAGGAATCCACCTGACTTCTTATAGAGTCATGCATACTCTGACCCATCAAATAAAGATTATGTTCAATGAAATATTTAGTATAAAAAATCAAAGTTCTGGAAACTCGTACATTTTGGTCTGTGAATTTATAAACATGTTTCAAGCTCTCCTGAGTGACCTATTTTTATCATATTTTTTAGACTTGTCTGAATAGATGAATATTTAGTTTGTTATAAAAACACCAGGAGGGAAGCTCAAAGAAATCTCACTGTATATGATATGATACACTTGAGATGTTCCCTTAAGTGGTGATCATGGACTTGTAAGTTAACTATACAAAAGCCTCTTGTGTTTGATTCTCGACTCAGCCTTTCAAATTTTTCAGAGACACTTTTTCAGTGTCCTCATCCCATCAACTGAGGCAAGTACTGTGTCTAGAAAATCACAGGAAAGGGGCAAGGCATGTATCAATGCTGCATACTGGGCACAATATAAGAACCAGGAAAAACTATTTGAGGAGTAGGGATATGAATGCTGTTTTTTCCCCTGGGGCGGCTCTGAAATGACCATAGCTGTCAACAAACAACAGATAAATAAATAAGTTCCCTTAAATAATACAAACTTACTAGATACATATGTTATGGTACAGTTATATTCAGAATATATAGATATGTTGATGTATTAAAGTGCAAGATTTTAATGTTTAAATGGTCAGATATCTGAGCTGAGAATTATGTTAGTCTGTATAAGAGACAACAATGTTGTTGTTATATAATTATGAACATATGATTTTTTTATTTGTATGATATTCTTTTATTCTTATACCTTGCACAAAATGTTGATTTTTTGGACTTAAGCGGGATGTTCCACGAATCATCACCTCCTTATACTGTCTGAAATATCATTGACTTAGAAGAACTTTATGTCAGATGTTCTAGACTGAGGATTTATTTGTTTCTTGACAAACAGGTTCTTATGAATCAGACAAAGATTATTAATAGACATTGAATTTTTATAACCCCACCCAGTGGGAGTACATGAGGGTTGATCAGACAGTAACAGATTCAAAATTGAGATAATGTACAAGTTTTGTGTGACAAGCGGACCTCTCTTGAGCAAAAACTTCCCTTCAACAACAGCATGATTTTTTCCCACTGCATGGTTTATCTATAAAGTTAACCTCTCTATAGCAACAACCTCTCAACAACAACATAATATTGCTATTCTCAAAGGTGATTGCTCTGGAGAGGTTGCACTGTATTTAGTTACAAAACACAAGCTTAACTGTCCCCTACCAATGACCCACACATAGTTTGGAAAGGTTACAGTTGGGGGAATAGGTTTGTTCTGGTTGGTTACCCAGTTTTAAGCACTGGTTCAGCTCAACTGTTTACCATATAATCATAAGCATACAAAAAACATTCACACAAATTGCTATCTGTCAAATGAAGTAGAACAATTCTTAATAATTGTCATGTATTATTATAAGTTACAGGCCAGAAAGAAAAGTTGTATTCTCCGTAACTTAATACACGGACCCTAATATTTGGCACCAAATAAAATAATTGCAAGCAACGTTGGTATTAATAAAATATGTAAAGATGTAAAATGCTTCAAAACTTAGAAAACTTTCAAAAGTATATTCTTAGAAAAATGATATAGAAATGATTTAAGGGCTATTAATCATTAAGATATGGTTTGCTTTCTATAATTTTATTTAGATTAATGGAATGACATCCTTTTCCAAAAGACTTGAACCTAAGACCATCTGTAAGGCATTTACTGTCAGTTAGATATATTAACTTACCAGTGCAGGTCAATGTGAATTGTTCGAGTCAAGGTCGTTGATAGGAGATTTGGGAAAAAATACAGAGCCCTGGTTTTTCTCTCGATTTGGATCGACTTAAAGCTTATTGATATGAAGAATTCTTCTATACAGAAGTACCAGCCTGATGTGCAGTATTGATTTTTGTGCGATAGTTCATAGAAATGTGGTTTTTTTTTTTCTTGTCTCAGACTAATGTTTTAATGATACCAATCTTAAGGGTTTTCAAATATGCCTGTGATCTTCAATGAAGGCTGTGTATTGAGGCTAATACGGGGAAATTCTGAATAAAAATTCTAGAGAAAGGCTTGCCATGGGTTGACCGAGAACAATAAAAGTCCATAAAGAAACTATTATTGTTCATGAATTTCTAATTCATGAATATGTATTTGATATTCATGAACTTTTTTACAATTCATGAACATATTCATGAAGTTCTTGAAGTTCATGAATAAATTCATGAACTTCATGAACCATTTTCACAGGGGAATTCCTTACTTCAGGGTCTGTAATGTGTTTTTTATTATTATAATTAAGTTGTATCTGTTTGATTTGTTGTGATATGTATATTTAGATGGCCATCCCACGATGTCATAATTATAAAATTGTTGGTCTGCAGTGACGTGACCGACTCATTTGAAAAATCCCTTGACATTACATATTTTTAGCCATTTTAACAACACCAGTTGTTCATTCTTTGTTCATGTTTTTTGTTTTCGATGTCAACATATATTGTGAACTAAGTGCCCAGCTACTGTTAAAGCTACTGCCCAGTTACTGCCATGGTTGCTAGTGGTATTTTATTCTTGCTACGTTTCATAAAAAAGAATCCTTTCTTAGTTACCTTGTCATATTTTTAAATATTTTAATTTATAATTTGTTTAAATTCTAATTTAATTACCATCAAATTTTAAGAGTCAAATTTCAATCCTGTGAAAATGCCATTAAAAACTGTTAAAGAGTCATATTTCTGTCCTGTGAAAATGCCATTAAAAACTGTAAAAGAGTCACATTTCAATCCTGTTAAAATGCCATTAAATACTCATTTGAAATTGTACCAAATATTAGATAAAATTTTCCACACATTAACTTATATCAGAATACAATTTAAAATTTAATGACAAAGAATTGTAAAATTTAACAGGATATTTAATGTGATTACAATTTCTCTTTTAGAAGAAAAAAGTTCACAAAAAATTATCAGTAAGGGGAGATTAACCATGTATCTTGTTTTTTGGCGATGTTTTAGGGCAATATTGCACCAAACTGTTGTGTACTTTTAACTACATGTGTATAGTTATATATAATAACAAATTTATATATTTGGAGTGCTTCTGGGAATTTACTGTAAAGTTCCTTTTATAAAGAGACTCATCTCTCTCAAAGAATGACGCTGCTCATTTACCGTGACTGTGATTATACACCCATATGGAATGCCAACTCAAGCGTATGTATACGAGTGAATAGCAATTTCCTGTGACAGCTTTCCACAGGATTGTCAGGGATAGTGACTCATTTACTTGCATGTTCAGTTATAATATCATCCCTTGAGTATTACTAAATGTTGTACTTGCTTCTTGTTTTTTTTGCTGCTGTACAATTAAGCCTTTTAAGATTTTTTTTTGGCTTGAGGTATAATTGACTAATGAATTTAAAGGTTACATACTCTCAGCATCTGCTTGATATTTGAAAAATCTTCTTCTAAGATTTTTACTCTTCACATAGAAAACATGTCTTAAAAAATTGTCTGTTATGAGTACTGTTCAGATGTTGCTGGTAACAAAGCTTATAAAGATACCTGACATTTTTATCCCTAAATCTAATATTATCTTCATGAACCGTAATCATATGCCTAAGAAAAACACATCATTATGATATTGAACAAGGAATTCAGACCCTTATAGGCGCAATGTCAAAAGTTACGCTGGTTAATGTTGTTAATGATCTCATTAAAGTCAAAGATAGGGTAGATAAACATCTCATTTTCATGGAATTCAAAGTGCTTTAATTCACTGAAATTAGTAACGAAGCTGGTGAATTACTTGACAAACACTTAATGCTGGCTTCTACATCTGACTGTATGACAAACGGACGGACACACAGATAAGGGTAAGCCAATTTATCATGGAATTATGTGACTTGGTGATTTTGGATGTGTGTTGAATTAATTGTAGTTACCATTTGACATTTTTAGTGTCAACTTGCCTTAATATTTTCTAAGTTGAAATTCTCAGTAATTGTAGAAATTTGATCAAAATAGTCTTTACAGTATTAAACTTTTGGTTACTAAGGGAACCTACTGCTTTGTTTTAACAGTCTTGTTTTGGACTCCTTATTTAAGTATGTTAAATTTCTAAGCTGAGAAAAAAAACCGTGATTAATATTTGTAGGGAAGACTAATTAGAGATCAAATTTCTTATTTCTATTTTAGTGATTGTACAGTTTATTTATGGGTTGCAATTTGCTTCAGCGCTTTAGTTCTGTAAAAATTCATCAAATATTAACACGTTTGGAACCAGCAAAGCAAATTAAAAAAGTGTCAATACAGTGTTTAATATTTCGCCAACTGGGTACCAGTTAATACAAATAAAAAAAAATGTCAACATTATGTATTAAATGCTTCATTCAAAATTACCAACTGGGTTTAATTGTGATCTTTGTATCATATTGCAGCCATTTTATTCCTGGTTACAGGAAGTTTGCTGTATTGTGTTGTTGATCAGCATCACAGGGAGGCTTGGGTATGAAGCATGACTGGTTACCATGACGACTGTGTTATCTCTCTATGCCTCAGCTTTAAATGAAGGAAATGGCGTATTTTCTGTCATGTACACTATCATATTGGATGTTGGAACCAAGATAACTGAAATTGGCTATTAGTAGAGACGCACTCGTCAAAATTTATCATAGTTTATTTGATGAATTTTTTTATCTCATACTTCGGAATTATGATACTCTACTGTTCATTCATTTTTTTGCTTTCATTTATTTTTTTCGTTCAGCGCATATCAGTATTGTGACAGGAAGATGATAAAAAACGTCTCAAAAACATTGTTTCTGTGTCCTTAAATAGCTTTATTGCCTTTAGCGTAAGTTTGTAATATTTCGAGTAAGTTACGACGATTTCTCGTCGCTATTGACACAAAAGTGTTATCATCAGATGTGGGGAAAATATTATATTATTTAAGTGGATTACAATTACAGTAATTTACTGTCAAACCAGCAATACATGAAGCATTGAATCTGAAATTAGAAAAAGTATTTATGTAATTAGTCATAGATCTTATTTGTCATAAATTCCCTACAAATGTTAGTTAGGCTAGTTAGCAATAATGTAATAATAGGATTAAAGTCAACCTCAAATTAACGGCCCTAAAAAAGTGATGAGTGGGCCTTAATTCAGAGTTTATCAGTAAATGTGTACATAAGAATGTTCTTATATCAGTAAATGTGTACTTTAGAATGTCCTTATGTCAGTAAATGTGTGCTGTAGAATGTCCTTATATCAGTAAATGTGTACTTTAGAATGTCCTTATATCAGTAAATGTGTGCTGTATAATGTCCTTATGTCAGTAAATGTGTGCTGTAGAATGTCCTTATATCAGTAAATGTGTGCTGTAGAATGTCCTTATGTCAGTAAATGTGTACATAAGAATGTCCTTATGTCAGTAAATGTGTGCTGTAGAATGTCCTTATGTCAGTAAATGTGTGCTGTAGAATGTCCTTATATCAGTAAATGTGTGCTGTAGAATGTCCTTATATCAGTAAATGTGTACATAAGAATGTCCTTATATCAGTAAATGTGTGCTGTAGAATGTCCTTATGGCAGTAAATGTGTGCTTTAGTATGTCCTTATATCAGTAAATGTGTACTGTAGAATGTCCTTATGGCAGTAAATGTGTGCTTTAGTATGTCCTTATATCAGTAAATGTGTACTGTAGAATGTCCTTATATCAGTAAATGTGTACTTTAGTATGTCCTTATATCAGTAAATGTGTACTGTATAATGTCCTTATGGCAGTAAATGTGTGCTGTAGAATGTCCTTATGTCAGTAAATGTGTACTTTAGAATGTCCTTATATCAGTAAATGTGTACTGTAGAATGCCCTTATGTCAGTAAATGTGTACTTTAGTATGTCCTTATATCAGTAAATGTGTGCTGTAGAATGCCCTTATGTCAGTAAATGTGTACTTTAGAATGTCCTTATATCAGTAAATGTGTCCTGTAGAATGTCCTTATGTCAGTAAATGTGTACTTTAGAATGTCCTTATAGCAGTAAATGTGTGCTGTAGAATGCCCTTATGTCAGTAAATGTGTACTTTAGTATGCCCTTATATCAGTAAATGTGTACTTTAGTATGTCCTTATATCTGTAAATGTGTACTTTAGTATGTCCTTATATCTGTAAATGTGTACTTTAGTATGTCCTTATATCAGTAAATGTGTACTTTAGTATGCCCTTATGTCAGTAAATTTGTACTTTAGTATGTCCTTATATCAGTAAATGTGTACTTTAGTATGTCCTTATATCTGTAAATGTGTACTTTAGTATGCCCTTATATCAGTAAATGTGTACTTTAGTATGCCCTTATGTCAGTAAATGTGTACTTTAGTATGTCCTTATGTCAGTAAATGTGTACTTTAGTATGTCATTACATCAGAAAATGTGTACTTTAGTATGCCCTTATATCAGTAAATGTGTACTTTAGTATGTCCTTATATCAGTAAATGTGTACTGTAGAATGTCCTTATGGCAGTAAATGTGTGCTGTAGAATGTCCATATGTCAGTAAATGTGTACTTTAGAATGTCCTTATATCAGTAAATGTGTACTGTAGAATGCCCTTATGTCAGTAAATGTGTACTTTAGTATGTCCTTATATCAGTAAATGTGTGCTGTAGAATGCCCTTATGTCAGTAAATGTGTACTTTAGAATGTCCTTATATCAGTAAATGTGTCCTGTAGAATGTCTTATGTCAGTAAATGTGTACTTTAGCATGCCCTTATATCAGTAAATGTGTACTTTAGTATGTCCTTATATCTGTAAATGTGTACTTTAGTATGTCCTTATATCTGTAAATGTGTACTTTAGTATGCCCTTATATCAGTAAATGTGTACTTTAGTATGCCCTTATGTCAGTAAATGTGTACTTTAGTATGTCCTTATATCTGTAAATGAGTACTTTAGTATGTCATTACATCAGAAAATGTGTACTTTAGTATGCCCTTATATCAGTAAATGTGTACTTTAGTATGTCCTTATATCAGTAAATGTATACATAAGAATGTCCTTATATCAGTAAATGTGTACTTTAGTATGTCCTTATGTCAGTAAATGTGTACTTTAGTATGTCCTTATGTCAGTAAATGTATACATAAGAATGTCCTTATATCAGTAAATGTATACATAAGAATGCCCTTATATCAGTAAATGTGTACTTTAGTATGTCCTTATGTCAGTAAATGTGTACATAAGAATGCCCTTATGTCAGTAAATGTATACATAAGAATGCCCTTGTGTCAGTAAATGTATACATAAGAATGTCCTTATATCAGTAAATGTATACATAAGAATGTCCTTATATCAGTAAATGTGTACTTTAGTATGTCCTTATGTCAGTAAATGTATACATAAGAATGTCCTTATATCAGTAAATGTATACATAAGAATGCCCTTATATCAGTAAATGTGTACTTTAGTATGTCCTTATGTCAGTAAATGTATACATAAGAATGCCCTTATGTCAGTAAATGTATACATAAGATTGCCCTTGTGTCAGTAAATGTATACATAAGAATGTCCTTATATCAGTAAATGTATACATAAGAATGTCCTTATATCAGTAAATGTGTACTTTAGTATGTCCTTATGTCAGTAAATGTGTACTGTAGATTGTCATCATATCAGTAAATGGATACATAAGAATGTCCTTATATCAGTAAATGTATACATAAGAATGTCCTTATGTCAGTAAATGTATACATAAGAATGTCCTTATGTCAGTAAATGTATACATAAGAATGTCCTTATATCAGTAAATGTATACATAAGAATGCCCTTATATCAGTAAATGTATACATAAGAATGCCCTTGTGTCAGTAAATGTATACATAAAAATGTCCTTATATTAGTAAATGTATACATAAGAATGTCCTTATATCAGTAAATGTATACATAAGAATGCCCTTGTGTCAGTAAATGTATACATAAAAATGTCCTTATATTAGTAAATGTATACATAAGAATGTCCTTATATCAGTAAATGTATACATAAGAATGTCCTTATATCAGTAAATGTATACATTAGAATGCCCTTATGTCAGTAAATGTATACATAAAAATGTCCTTATATTAGTAAATGTATACATAAAAATGTCCTTATGTCAGTAAATGTATACATAAGAATGCCCTTATGTCAGTAAATGTATACATAAAAATGTCCTTATATTAGTAAATGTATACATAAGAATGTCCTTATATCAGTAAATGTATACATAAGAATGCCCTTATGTCAGTAAATGTATACATAAGAATGTCCTTATGTCAGTAAATGTATACATAAGAATGTCCTTATGTCAGTAAATGTATACATAAGAATGTCCTTATGTCAGTAAATGTATACATAAGAATGTCCTTATATCAGTAAATGTGTACTGTATAATGTCCTGTATCAGTTCATATGTACCATATAGATTATCTTTATAATCACTGGTGCCATTAACTGGAGTCTAACAGACTGTTCATTGTCAACTCCTTAAACCATATTCAGTGAAGTTTTCAGTTCAAAGGTCCTAAAAGTGTGCTCTGAAAATAGGATGTATTTTGAATCAAAACTAAAACTTCTAAGAGCCATCATATTTAATGATTCTTTGTGAAATGCCATGTTCTATATACTACTATATTAGAGTGTCTGAATATTTTTACAGGGGCTCATTAGGGCACCATATGGCTTAAATCTTATTTCTCAAAAGAATTAAATGGGTTGGCAAACCAAAAGCAGCATATCTATATTTAGATTTCACACTGAATTCAAAAGTTCTAGAAATTATTTTACTTATAATGTATTAAAAACTACAAATTTAATGGTTGGCATTTTTTATTTCCAACTGTATAACAACTACCTTTACAGGGCCGAATGAACCAGGGGAATGGCTTAATTAGCCACTCCCAGTAATTTCAGCTGTAATTAATGATGATCAAAAGGGGCTCTATTCATAAATGTTAATAATGTCAATCATGCACAAATATGAAAATGGAATTTTACTAAAAATAATTCAATTTCACAATTTAAATAAATTTCTTTCACATTGTTGCTACAAAATGTTTTCTGTGCATGGTTAAGAAAAAAATAATTATGTTTTAAGGAGATAGATTCTTAAAATTCTTGGTTAATGTAGATTTTAATGTTATATCATTTCTATAAAAAGATGTGGTAAAGTGACCCCCAGTTAACACAAATTTTAATTTGTAAAAATTCATTGACATCTTCATAGTGACTTTTTGTGTAGTGGTGAGTCTTCCATAGTGTATATTTCTTTCAAATATTATGTATGTTTACCCAATAATCACAATTAGTCCATTATGAATGGGACCTTATTAAGTAACTCCGTGATGTTGACCGTCTCTGTGTACAATATATTGTTTACCCGTTAATCCCAGAAGTACTGCCACAAACCCCAAGACTTCTCTATCACATTCCTGATTGACATACACGGTAGTGTCACACAGTTTGTTATTATCATTTATTAGTCCCTAGCAGAACTGTACGCTTGATTAGTATTTCTCATTACCAGCGCTTGTTTATAATGACTTCTAACTTTGAATGTCCGGGATCACAAGAGTGCATATCAGAGGTGACGTGAGTAATCAGCTTCCGTAGAATGGAAATGGCCGTCTGATATTCTCATATATTTGAATCGGAAGTTTTTTATTCTTACCAAATAATATCTCATCAACATACATAGCCAATCATATCATTTTTTATAGCTTGTTGTTGTTGCTGGTTGGTGATGTTCTTAAATTCTTCTTGGTGATGATGTTAATTATGGTGTTAAATGTTTATGATGATGATGATAAGTATAGTGCTGATGATGATGATTATTACTATGATAATGATAAGTATATGGTTTTAATGATGATGATTATAATGATGGTGTTAATGGTTATGATGATGACAATTATGGCCTTGATGATTATGATGATAATGATTATTATACTAATTTTGCTGTTGCTGTTTATATGTTGGCTGACCTGTGTTAGTGGTCACGTCTGAATAAAGGCCAGCCAGTAAATGAAGGGGATTCTTTCTAAAATCAATACTTTTTCACCTCCAAATAATGGCCACCTATGAACAAAGGTGGCCTTTGTTTGTATAATATAGGTTGGATTGTAATTTGCCTTTCGGCGCATCTATGAAGTGTGTATTAATAAAATGTCAGGTTTGCTTACTATTTGTACATTTGTCAAACAATTTGTGACCCCTCAAGGTTGTAAAATGACCTTCTATATTGCTTCATGGGGGCCAGTCTCTGCAGGATTTATAATATTCGCTCTGATTATAATCAAGTTCATAACCCATAAATACAAGTAGTTTTACGCCTCCCTTCTTACTTTGGTATCAAAATAGCGCTAACTTGACGAAATCCTCTACCTCAAATGAATGTTTGATGATCAAAACAAATAACATTCTATTCAATTCTGATTGAATTCTTTGCAGATTCACTTACGAGAAATCCATCTCGCTGAATCACAATTGTCATGTCGGAATTTATGATTTGTTTTAAGTGTTCAAAATGGTTGAATTGTATAATTACTTGGCCCCATTAGGAAAGGGTCAGTTTTGAAATGGTGGGTAGAAAAAAGAGCAGCCCCTGTCAGTTTACAGTTATGATAAGGGCACATTATTAATGACACATATTGATTCTTCGTCTGCAATACATCATTTTCAATATCTGAACGTCAAACGAATCTGGCTAACATACTCTACTTGAAATATCGCTAAGGACGCAGAATGATTTGGGACGCGACCTAATGCTACGTAAACCAAATTTTGACGAATTACTATGACAGTAGGTAAGATGGATGAACAGAGGGGATTATTAACTGGTTGTTTTGAATTCCCGGAGGTTGTCCTAGGTTTCAAAATGTTATAGCAGTGGAAAATAGGTTTCAAACAAAATTGGCAATTACTTTTTTGTTAGGAGGGGAGCACAAGATGTATCTCTCCCATTTGAAAGATGAAAAATCGCAGCAGACAGAATTTCTCTTCTTTAAAGAAAAAAAATGAGAAAAAAGCAGGTTGAGTGAATGTGACAGATTGCTTTAAGAGGTTGTCTCAATAATTTGAGCAAACAATTTTGAATATCTGTCAAATTGCTGTGTTTAGCGCTTTGTCCGTTTTATCGGGTGATGTTGCTTTAAATGACTTGAGGATTGGGAATGATTTGTTTATAGCTCAGATGCACCAATCAAACAAATCTTTGAACTTTCAATGACTTCACTTCTAATTGACATCTGAAAATCACGATAAAAAAGTACCGTTGGCATGAACTATATGTGGAGCTATATTTGCGAAATACCATCGTAGCTTGTTGCTAATTAGCGAAATTTTTTATAAATGCGCTTATTAACATGCTGTGTCACTTAGCACAATTTTGACATGCTTACCAAAATATTAGGTGCAATAATATATTTTTTCAACTGACATTTCGACATAAAGCACATTTTATGGTCTAGTCAACCAGAACTGCTACTTTCTAGGTCTGTCAGATGACACGCTTCGTAAATGTTTAACTGTTTTAGATTGTGTTCACATTCCTTGGAAACTGAATTTGGCCGATATGCTGATCAAAGAATATGTAGAATATGTAATGATAGAGTTGTTGAGTCAGAGTATAATTTCTTACTTTGGTGTAATAATTATATTGATTACCATAATACCTTTCTGGGTCATACCTCCTGGCCATCATTGAACAAATTTGTGTAAATTATGTCCACAGAAAACAAACAAGAAATGCTGAAATTGTGTAATTATATATAATATTTAAAACACGCATTTTGTTCAAATAAGAGATATCCTTGCTAGTAATGAAATAAAAAATTGTTCCTTAAATGCTTCTTTTTATAAACTGATTGTTTGTATGTATTATATGTGTTGCCATATTCATTGTATGTACAGTAAAACCTCTCTAGAGCAGCCCTCCATAGAGCAACAACCTCTCTATAACAATACCTTCAAAATTTCCCTAAGCTGATATTTACTATACATTTTACTTCTGTAGAGCAACAACCTCTAAACAACGGTCAATATTAGCAGCTCCCACAGGGTGTTTCTCTACAGAGGTTGTACTGTATATTTAAAACATATATGTGGCCAAAGGCAATTGTATTGCCAAATTGCTTTGATAAACCTTAAAAAACTTGTAATAACCTTGTTCCTTGCTTTCTACATGAATCTCTCATGTAAGTGGTGGGTCACAGGGACCAATGAATATAATGAATTACCCAAATGCCCGAGGGAGTACATGTCGCACTTAGTGTTCAAACTCCTGAAATTGAGGTCCTAGACCTATCGCTCTTGGACTCCTATCAAGCAGAGAAGACTGGCTTTAAATCCCTATAAGATGACCAATATTTTCTTCGAAGGGGAAGAAATGTCATATCTGGTTTCCGGGCTTTTTGTATATTTGACTGATCAAGGATAATACGTCATCCTCTGGGAGGTGTTTGTATCTAAATGGAAATGAGCTTTAAGTCAATTATGCTCAATAGAATCATTTAGATTGAATTTTGATTCAGTGTTGCATTAAAACAATTTTTTACCAAGTGATCTGTGTATATGCTTATATAGTATTGTTCAGCTTG
The DNA here is from genome assembly GCA_964023205.1 of Lutraria lutraria. Classification (NCBI taxonomy): domain Eukaryota; kingdom Metazoa; phylum Mollusca; class Bivalvia; order Venerida; family Mactridae; genus Lutraria; species Lutraria lutraria. Next base: position 34,076,983 of record OZ026846.1, read on the forward strand.
AGTTACTATAATCATTGTCTTAAATGTGATGTTAATTCTTAGTGATCAGAAATATATGATGATGACTATTTTCAAGTTTGTAAAATTTGTGATGATCAATTCTTTCCTAATAAATGCCCCTCCTGTGATAATTTGACCCTAATTTTTTTCAGAAAAAAAAATTAATAAATCACAATGAATGCTTAAAAAATCTTTCAAAATGATAGGAAATGCAGTCTAAAATTATCAACCAATGAAATATTTTTCATCTATTAGGTGAGCGTGATATTTACGAGCCATTTCGTGTAAAATTTTTATCAATGTCTTAATTATCCGAATATGTGATCTTAAAAGTAACATTACACAATCATGTTGAAAATATTGTTAATACAGTTTTGCCTCGAGGTCTCAAAATGAATGCTCCTTTACCATTATATGATTGTATTATATCTTTGGCTTATGTTTCTGTAAAAGCCATTATTTTCTAATGTTTGTGATAATCTAATGTTTAAGTGTCATCCCCACAACATCTGCTCTTCTTAGCTTTAATGCAAAATTAACATAACTGCACTTTTAACTGAAATCAACATTTTTTCATACTTTTTCATGACTTACAGTGATGTTACAGAACTTTCTGTAGTTCAGTTCCTACAAATAGGGGAGAGACAAGGCCCACAGGATGCAATTTCAGATTCGCGGGGGGCTAATTTTAGATTTTGTGACAACAGGTTGGGTGGGTGAAGGAATGGTACAGCCCCTTTTAATGACTATAAACCCCCTCTAGGCCCCTCTCCGTCACCAGTTCTTACAGCCCTGGGTACTGAATTAGTATGTATCTGTCATAATTCTGATAGTTTTGAAGACAAAAGTATATTTTCAAATACTTTAATTAAATGCATTTGATTACAGAAAAAAATCTGAAATAAAAAAATGTGAGTGTTCAAATGGTTTAGCTTTTAAATGAATTCTTTTCACCGATCATCAGTCTCCCCATAGCGTTGATTTTCAGTGCTTTCTCAGCTGTCAATTATGCAAGATATTTAAAGCATGTTCATTGAATAAAGTTTCTGCAGTTGAAATTGAGACATTTCCAAAACATGCAAATTAAAACCGAACTATCTTTTTAAAAACAAAGCAAAAAGCCTCAAACATTCTAAATCCATGCAAATTTCATGACTTCCCAAGTTTGTACAAAGATATCATAATTTGTGTCTCTTAACGTGTTGAGGATCTCGTTTCTGCGATTTTCATGAGCTTTGGAACACTTCTAAATGTGCAAAAATGATGTGTACACAAATGGCAACGGCTTAATTATTAAAGTGTATCGCTAATTAGTTTGTGTGTCATTAGTGCTTGGCTTCATTGTGAGACGATTCAGATTGGTTGTTCAGTTTTGTTGGCATTATTCGTGTTTTTATGTATTCCTTAATTGGTCATACAAATATACCCCTCCGTTAATGGGCTTGCTAGACCCCTGTACGAAGCTTTTACTGTTCTTGAACAACTCTCGACTAATATCCCTGTAAAGAGAAACAATACACCAAACCGAGATGAAATATTATTACAGCGAAATTGCATTAACCGTTTTGAATGTCTCTGTATTATTGGCATTATTTAATTGTCGCTGAGCAATGTCATTTGCTCGTTAGCTTGTTTTGGCCTTTCATAACAAATTGGAGTCTAGCGGAAGCATAAAATGTCCAATCCATTATTGGGTTCCACAGTTCAACGTCAATATATTCAGTTCTTGTACGGTAAAATTATCAACGACATTTTTCATCTGTCATTGTCAAGTGTTGCATAATTGTGTGTCATGTGACTTGTCGTATGCATTTATATTTTTGACGTATGTAATTTGTGGGAAACAATTTAAAATTTCAAAGAAGCAAGTATTTTATTCCAAATTCTTTAAAAGGTTTTCTAGTTTTGTGTTCAGCTGATATGTATAAATTACTGAGTGATTTCTCAATAACAGTTTTGCAAGCTTTATGTTGTTGTCAGGGTTGTATTGAAAAATTACGGGATGGTGAAACAAAATGCTGAGGTTGGCATTAATTTATGAAGAGTGTCAGAACTTTCAAAGTTGTACTGTATTGGTATAGCTTGACCTTAATTGACTTGGGAGAAGTTTGACAGAAACTTGCAGGAGGTGCTGCACTGACAAAAAAGGGTCACTAGACCCCTTAAAACACAGGCCTTTTAGAGGATCAAACTTTTTTGTTAATTGCAAATAATGATGCCCAGATGTTAAATCATTCTTCATTAGATTATACATCAGAAATTCTTTCTCAAATTTCCGTAGTGTGATATATAGTTTCCTTCTTTTTCCCATCCTTTGGGAATGGGTTTGGTTCATGTCCACATTTGGAAAGTTTTCCAATGTGTACACATGCTTTTTTGGACGGAAAAACGGGCCAAAAAAATGTATGATACGAGGGGAAAATTTGAAAATGAAGAAAAATTGGAAACAAAAATTGACTTAGCAGGCTCTGGTCATCATCTGTTCCTTAAAAATGCTCTAAACTTCCTAAGAAAGGAGAGAATCGCTGACTTTAAGAAATCATTTAAAATGGTTACAACATAGAGATTTTCTCCAAATAATGAAAAATGAATACTATATAATTAAGTTACAAAGCAATTTCCTATCCTTACATGGAAGCCATATAGTATGTATAATTAGGGCTGGTATATCAATGCTGACCTCTTCAAATGGAGTCAATGAAAGCATGTTTTTTTTCCTTGAACACAATTCATGAATAGTTTATGAACTATTCATGATGTATGTATAAACACTTGATGGGATTTAAGTCCGGGTGTGGATATTGCTGAAGTACAATTCTGTTGTTGTTGTTTTTTTATTTTATACTTTGGGTCAAAACAATTATCAATTCTAAATCAGTTATTCATGTTGTATAATTCTTGGTGAAATCATAGATTTGAAAACAATTTTTAAAAAAAATAATGGATAAGATTTTCCAGTTTTCCTCATGCAGACTTTCTCCATGCACAAAAATTGACCAAATCCAAAACAAAGATATAATTTCTGTCAGTGCTGCAACCTTACTCTCTTATAGTCTTTATTGTGAAACTGCCAATTTGAAATAGTTACAGCCTCATACAAAGGGAGACAATGTGATAAACACCAGTTTTTCTCCTCCAAATACCGCACTTAGTTCAGACAAAATGTTAAGGACTTCAGACATTTATCCTCCCCCAACATCGTCTCTGCCAGAAATTCCAAGAAAATTAACATCTTGTCATCTCTGTATGTGACATATTGAGGGAAAACTGTTTGCTTGTGGTCCTAGGACTGTTCTGACAAACTGTGTGCTGCTGAAATCTTTACATGCCTTTGTGAAACTTTAAATTTAACGTTTAAAAAAGTCAGACAAAAAAAATTACACTTCTTTGCGAGACTTTAAAGTTTGCTCTTGAAAATATCTGGGAAAATTTTTGTTTGTGCTGCTAAGGTTTTTATATTTAATGCAAGACTTTAAAGTTTCTACTAAAGGAATCGGCAAAAAAAATGTGTAAATGTACTGTATGATGTGACCTGGATGAACAATCGTGTTTAATAAGTATTTACTGTCAGGCCACCAAAAGGTAAAAAGAATTTGGGCCTTTTTACGCACTGTTGTAAGTTGACTTTTAATTTAAAGGTTGATCTACTTTATCAATAATCATGCTACAATGAATGGATGTTGTTTTAAACTCTGGTCTTTATCTGCAGGGAGCTGTGGACCAGTGGTTAGCGATCTGGGCTTGTAAACCAGGTTTGAATCCTGGCAGGTTACATGGCAGGTCTTGTCCATCATATATCAACAAACCTATGTTTGTCATGTTATTGTGGTGGTCTTATTTATTTTTCAAATTGAAGTAAAGAGGAAACAGGTTTAAAATAAGTTTGAAATTATGTGGTTGTTTGCTGTAAGGGGTGGGTCCTTAATATAGAGGTTGGTTAAGGTTTCATTACATCTTGTTGTGGTTATTTCATACTATATAGGGCGACCTCTCCAAAGCAACACCCTTCAGGAGCAGCAAAAATTATGTTGTGTTGAGAGATTGTTGCTGTAGAGAGGTTAAATTATTATTTAAATCTTGCAGTGGGAAAAATTCATACTGTTGTTGAAGGGAGGTTGTTGCTCGAGAGAGGGCTGCTCTGGTGAGGTTGTACTGTATTTAGTACATGGCAGTACAAAATCCCAACTTGAGTAAATTGTTTGTCACAAGAAAAAGACTAAATCAAGTGAAGTGATTCACAGTGAAAAATTGAGCACTGTCAAAATCTGCTCCCCCTAATGTTACACTGTAGGGTTTGCCATTAGTATGTTATAAGATAAAGGTTTGGATTTTTTCATTCACTATCTTTCAGTGATTACAGTTTGGTAATATTGGCATGACGTCAAAGGTTTAAATTTGAAGCAGACCATAATTATAATTAGCTACTTCAACCTATTTGAGAGGAAGGAAAATTAATGCTTTATATAGATGTTTTTAAAGTATGGTAGAAATAACGTATTAAAGATTTCAAAAATTGGTTTAAAAAAATGCTTTCTTTATGTAACTATATCAAGGGCACTCTATCTATGAAATCTGCGCCGCCAAATTTCAGTTATACATTGTAGTTCCCTCCGGTAAAGTATATTTTTTCCAAAAAAAAAATGTTTGGTTTTTAAAACGCTCAGGTGCCATCTTTACTTGATGATTTCATTCATTTTAAACATGTGTAATTAAAGTAAAAATGAGTTTCTTTTTTGGCATGGAGCCAAACACTTATTAATTCACCAGGGTTCATTGTTCAATGACTGCTTTTTTGGCTTATGTCGCCTCATGTGAGTATTATAGGGCCATCATGGCCTTTTTGTTAACTTTTTTGTTAGTTAGTCTGAGTCGAGTCGGAGGCTTGAACCTAGGTCACCAGGTTAGAAATACATTGCAGTTTGACTGAAAAATCTTTGCTTTGAACTAAAATCAATAGACTCTACATAGCATATTGCCACATTCAGCCAAGCATTAAATTTCCTTTTTAAAAGGAAACTTTATTTGTAGTGTGAGGGTGCTGCTGCCTTATGTATACACCTGTTTGCACAATTCATGACATATTTGTCTGGTCATGATGGGTATACCTATCTGCACAAATCTGCATATTTGCCTACTTGAAGGGTGTACCTTCCTTCACAAATCTCCGTGTATTTGCCTACTTGAAGGGTGTACCTGTCTTCACATATCTCCATGTATTTGCCTACGTGACAGGTGTACCCATTTGGGAATTGGTTAAAAGTTTTAAATAGGCTTGCATTTCTTAAAAATTTCCTGGCAGTATACAGTGTACAATGTATATATGCAATATGTGTCTGGCAACAAAAGGGTTAAGAGAGGTTTTCTAATAAGGGCTGATATCAAGTTTCGATTCTAACTGTACTCACATATCACCACGGTAATGCTTGTTTTACTAAGAATAGATTACAATTTAAGCAGGTTACGACAACCAGCTGATAACCAGAAGTCAACTAGATCATTTTTAGACATGAGTTCTTCTATATTATAGCATGATTTGTATGAAGCTGTTAATTGTGTTCATGTATTAACATTAACAATGCTTGAGAAAATAATGAGAAAATTCTTTTTGAGAGTTAAATATAACAGAACAGATACTTGTCCGTATTCAACAACCGAGGGTCAGCATTAAAATGTTGTTGATATACAAATTAACAAATATTTACCATAATATTATGTGGCATAGGAATAAACATAAATATATTTATACGTAAATAACAAAACAAGGAGTAAGAGAAACCAAAATGCTAATTATGTCATATGAGTTAGCTACCGTATATAAGGTAATCACGTAAAAAATGGTTATAAAAGTTGCAAACTGATCAAGGCTTTCCTATGTTTTGTTTGTTTTAAAAAACACTCTTTCGATGTCTTTTTTCCCCAGGAATGTGATTAATTTTAATGGCAGGAAAATGTTTATTGCCCCTAATCTTTACCACAGTGCAATTTTTACCGATCAAAAGTCTGACGATTTTCCCATCGTTGTTATTAATGACGGTGATTTCATAAATTTTCCTCTAATTCAATATTTCATGTTTTGAGCATTGTTTAAGACTCTGTGTCTCAGATTCCTGGTCCAGTGCGAATTTACTGCATGGAAAAAGTCATAAATAAATGGTGGTGATACAAATGTCGATTTGTTAAGTTATCTATCGCTGTAATCCTGCATTAACTTATTTTGTCAAGTTCATATTTGGGTAAGTAAATTTGATGAGACGAAAACTGATCGGTGTTGTCGGATTATTGATAGATTGCGGAGCAAAGGGTTCTGGGAATGCCGCCTGCTGATAACCAATCATTAGCTTCGCGTCTGTGAGAGACAAATTACTTACACGAGCCGTAACCTTCCATAATTCTGCATCATTTACATCTAGATTCACTTTCGACTGACACGACGGTTATGAATTTTCTTGGGAGTTCATTTAAATATTCATTAATCGTGCAAATGTACTGTGGTGTATACTCGTTAATATCTTCCTTTTTCGCTCCTACGCGACACACATGATTTAGTGCTGGTAGAAAAATAAACTGTTATTGGAATGAAAAATTTATGCTTGATAAGTAGACTGTGCTACAGTGTTTTGTTCGGAGATATTTAGACTGGTCTACTGTAAATAGAATTAATTTTCCACCGAATGCATTCATACCACTTACAATGCTTAACTAGTATATTTGGAGCGTACAACGTGACTTGATAGATGCTTCTCTTTAAATAGACTGTATTATTTGTGAATGCAATTTTTCATCCTAAACGATATTGTCCATTCCCGTCAGTTTTTGGCCAAGTGTTTACAAGATTCTCAGATATTGTTAATTATTTTTTTTATATGTCAATATTAGCGAAATTGTTCTACCTTAAATTATTTGTGTATCTAATTGTGTTGTGTTGTTTTGCACAGAATATATAAATTTTATTTATCTATTTATCAAGTAAATCTAGTTTTTTGCTTTATTTGCTGTTCAATTATTCGTACAGTTCCGATCTGTATCGGTCAAGCTGAGTTATACATTTTTCTTTGATTTTGTGATAAAGAAATGAAGAATATTATATGTGTTGCCAACCAATAAAAGCAATGTTTTTTAGAAAGATAAAATACATTTTGTAGTTCGCTTCTTGAAATGTAGGAAACAAACAATCATTCCAAGCTTAGATTACTAAGTTATGAGTTGTCTGTTTGATATAAAAAAATGAATATTAACTTTCAGTAAATCTTACAAATAACCAGTTTGAAAAATGAAATTTAATTTTGATAGCCTGATATTATAAAACCACTGCTAGCAGACAGATTGAAATATTTTTACTGAAATAATAATATTTTTCTTTATGATGAAGTCTGCCTCATGATTATGATATTATGTTATGATTTATAATTATTATACCCCTACTTAAATAGTTGGGGCCGATATTACAGGAGTCACTTTGTCTGTGTCATGAATCGTGTCCGCTCTGTAGCTTTGTCATTCATTGGAGGATTTTGAAATAATTACCAAAATGTTAAACACCACTAGACGATGCGCCGCGCGCAACTCCCATGGCTTTAGCTACAAGGTCACACTTAGAGTTCAAAGGTCATAATTTTGGTATTTTTGGCGTGTCCGCTCTGTAACTTGTTCTGCTGTGTTGGAAAGTGTATATATACCACTGAACAAGACTTTAAATGCTTATAGAGAGAGTACTTGTATTTACTGATGAACTTTAATTGCCTTACAAACTATAGCATGTAAATTTAATAAATGTCTAAAAAATTTAATTGATAATCTTGTTACTAATATTCCTGCATATAAAAATCTAATTAAAAGAAAATCTATGTTAGAAATTCCCTTTAAATCAGAATATAAAATGATTACATTTATCTTGGTTACAAATTAACCATAATATCAACCATGAATCTAAAAAAAACTGATCGAAAAGCTCTTTAAATAAGAAGTTAGAAAAAATTGGTTAAATATTTATCAGCTATGGTTTACACTTTAGGATGTCATCGTAAACGTCTTTTGTTTTGTTTATGTAGTTTATCGGTTTTAAACAAGCTTAGAAAATATTGCCGGTGATGTTTCGAGAAAATTTCTCTGAATTAAATACATGTAAAGATAGAAACATATGACACAAGTTTTCTGCGTAATCTCGCTGCGTCTGTGACATTCTCAATTTATGTGTCATGTATGACAGTCAGTGGTTAATGGCTTTAGACACGATTATTAGTTACTATATGGCTTCTATTGTTGTGTTATATTTTTGTCTGTATCTGAAATTATCTCTTTATTTTGACTGATATTGTCTGATATCTTTGTGGACAGTTGGTGTGTATTTATTGTATAGTGACATTTGGTTTATTTGTTTTCATTTGGTTAAAATCAGACTTCTGTCTTTTAATTTGGATTTGGGGGTTAAAAGTTTTTTCTCTTTTTAATTTTGTAGAAGCCATGTGCTTATAACCAAATATGTGTTTGTTAGCATAAAAATTAGAGTTTGAGTTTTGTAATTAATAGATAATGGCCCCTAACAGTTTTAGCTTTCTGAGTGCAATCTTGACTTGATCTAAATAATCAATGACAGTTTTGAAAAAAGAATGAACTTTTATTCACAGATGGGCTTTTATTTGCAGTTGGCTTCTAACACAGGTTTAACTGTATACAAAATGTGATTATTTTTTGCATGTTTAGTTTGAACTGTTGTTGAAGTGTTTTTCACGGAATTCTAAACAAGGAGAACATTATTTCAATTAAGTAATTATTCTACAAGCTTTGTTGTTGGGTATTTTATTCCTGCGATATAAACAGCTACACTTCACAATAGACGTAGTTCTATGCTGTAGAATATTTTTCAGACGTGTCATGGTTTCTACGGCAACATGATTATATTGTTTACGTTGTTTTTCCGGACAATTAACTTCCGAGATTGGAGTGTAGTGTATGAATAAGGTGATAGATCTTAATTGAATGACGGTCCTGTCTTATCAGGGTTGAGAAAATGTGCTTCCACAACTTTATCAGCAAGAAAAAGATCCTGGCATTTATCAGAGATATTTTTTCTTTAATAGTCCGATCTCACTTTTTTTCACAATATTAAATGACTCGAGGTCATATCACTGAAAAACCCTTTGATGCAATTATTGTTGTTGGGTCTACTTCATTTTTAATCATCTTCTAAATTAATTGCTTCTGTCTTGAGTGCATTAACTTCTGTTATAACGGTAAACTATCCTAAGTTGGTCATACGTAAGGTTGCTGTCCAGTGGTTAGTCACTGGCTTTATTACTTGGCAATCTGGTTTAGATTTGATAGGTAATTCCAAGTTCTATGAAAATTGGACAAAAATGTTGATTTTCCTCCACATGTGGAAAAGTTGCGGGTTCTGTGTGCGGGGGAAATTATGTCGGAACTTGTTAGAATACTGTCCGGGAAAACTTGCAAGGTGAATCAGCCACTGTATATAATTGAAAAATTGAAAAACTACCGGTATGTTAAACCCAAATAAAGAAATGGTCATACTTAACATTGGTAATGCAGGCATTACAGTTTCATGAACTGTTCATGAACTATGCAAGAAAAGTTCAAGAAAAATTCGTGTTTTCATGAATTTCATTCAAAACCCAAGTTTAAACAACTGTTGGTTAATTAAAGGGGGGCCTTTGCGGAAAAAAACAACAATTCCAGCCCTTTATATGTTTTATTGATCAAATAAAATTAAAAGACTTTCAGAAGCACCTGCCCATTAAGGTCCTATTTCTTTGACTTCCTTTTATAGCTGTTGCTTTCTTATTCAACTGTATTCTTAGAAAACAATGCTTAACTGCTCCTGTAGTTAACTGGAATTTAGTTACAGTATATTGGTCCAAAACCATAGGGGTTTTTGAGTATGTTATGGGAGTTATGTTTAGTGGTGAATATAAATGTTTGATATGTTTCAGTCTGTGAGGCCATTTTTGGCTTTACACTACCTCCACATCTTTCTATTTCCCATGTCCGAAACCTTTGGTATCTAAAACAAGTCTAAGGAGTTGGCAATATCAGAAATTGAGATTGATAGCTCTTTGGCATAGCATGTACCATATGTTCCATATTAAAAGCCCCTCCTTGTACCTTATATTTCCTCATTAATGTCCCTCCTTGTACCATATATTCCCTAATTAATGCTCCTCCTTATACCATATATTTCCTCGTTAATGCCCCTCCTTGTACCATATATTTCCTATTAATGCCCCCCCTTGTACCATATATCCCCTAATTAATGCCCCTCTTCAAAATAATGGCCCCACACATTTTCTTGGAGCATTTATTTGAGAATACTTGGTAACATTCGTAATTAAGATTGATGGTTTTAGCAAATGGAAGCAAGTAGGCAGGTCTGCTTCTTTAACTGTCTAGTCCCACTTTGTACACAATGAATGATGCAGTATTTCTCGGCTGGTCTTTGAATGGTCAGTGTGAACTTGCTCTGTTAATTCTACTTCCAGACAATGTTAATTTAATGAAGTCATCCCACTGGTCAAAAGTGGGTTAATCCTTAATTTTTTACTGAAAAAAATGTTGCGATGCATTATGCTATTCATATTGGCAGAACTGATGTTTCCAGATAATTTGCTTCTCATGTGTCTTGGATTTCACCATTCTATATGCCAGAGAGAATGGGGTGCCAGATTTTTTCTGGGAGAATCTGTTAAAGACAGTGGTCATTTTACACCACATTTGGCACATTGATGACCAGTTCTTGGGAGAGAAGATTCTGCCTCAGGTTACTCGTCACATTTTTCTATTGGTTTGGTGTGATAGTCCATCTTATATTTATGGTGTGGTTTTGGCTCAAAATGTACTCTCTCATCAAACGTTTAATGCTATGTACATATACAGTCAAACCTGTGAATGAAGGCCATCCATTGATAATACATGATATGGCTTTTATTGGCAGTTTGCCTTATTTGGAGGTCGTTTTGATCTAAATGGTAAATGATGTTTTTTTAGATGATATCCTTTATTCACAGGGTGAGCTTTATTCAGAGATGGCCGCTAACACAGTTTTGACTGTAAGAGATCATATTGTCAGATAAATATATTTATTTAGTTGAAAGCATAAATGGTATACATGTACCGTAATTGACTGGCATATAGAATATTGTACGGAAAATTGTTGCCCCTTATCCAAACAAATTTGAGCAGATTGAAAGAATATTCCAATTACTAAAAGTACTCACTAAAACTGAACGAACTTACAAAGACTTGCACAGCAACATGAAATGGGAACAAGTTTAAAAATTGCATGGCAGATGTAAAATAACATAGTACTCATTAAGGTCTACTTAAAAATTAATGCACGCCAAGCGAGTGACAGCTAAGGAAAGCTGAAGTATCATTTTGAATCTCAAAATTTATTATCTCTGACCCTGTTCATTTTACCCAGAAATTGGTACCTTGCCTTTGAAGTCTTTATCTTTAATAAAGTCACATGTATAACTATTGTACAAAAGATTTTCCTAAATATTTTTCAGATTTGTTGTAAGGCGTTGCACGGCAATAGCGTTTCCTAGCAACGAGAAGGAGGTTGTTGTGGCCGACAGAACTGGAGATGTGTACAAATTTTCTTTAATTGACACTGAAAGTAAAGGTGAATTGATTCTCGGTCATCTCTCCATGATCCTAGATTTGGTGAGTTGGTATTTTATTTGCAATAGGTACATGTTTGTATCCGGTTAAATGAATCTGGTAATCCATAAGTCTCTATTAACTCCTATACTCTGCTGACTAGCTGCAAATGGGGTGGGAGTAATGACAAATTAAATTTCCAAGGGTCGTGAGAGTTGCATTCTTTACATAATTATAAAAAAAGTCCTTACCCATAATGTATGCATTTTATTTTTGGACTCTACCTCCTGCATCTCTTTGTAAATGCTTACAAGATTTAGACAAATAATTTTAATGTGAGATCAGGTATGAATAAAAATGTTTTGGATGGCTTGCACTTAGGACCATACAGTAAAACTGCTGAAAACTGGTCCCTTTCTGGACCGGGCCTAAAGTCATTTTTTCTGAGAATTCCTATTTTCAGAGAACAAATTCCGAAAACAAATGGGACTTAAAAAATTATTGTCAGATAATTCCAGTTTCAGGTAGTCAGGTTTCCAGGGGTTTAACAGTATATGGGGCCTTCTGCTAATTGTTTGAGGGACGATCTTAGCTGATCATTCATGCATCATAATCATGAATTGTTTATTGTATCTGTTGATGTATGTTTTTATCCTACTCAGAATTTCATGTATTTTCAGGCGATTACAAAAGATGACAAATATATTATAACATGTGACAGAGATGAGAAAATTCGGATAAGCCATTATCCCAATGCTTATAGCATACATTCGTTCTGCTTGCTTCATACTGAGTAAGTTAAGTCGTATTTACTTCATTTCTTGTAAAGGAATACCTGCTGATAATGTCTTGTTGGACAATTTTTTAAAACTCTAGGTGAATGTATAATTTCTAGGTAACACAATAATTATAATTATGCAGTAAGTATAGTATTCACTCAAACTCTCACTCAGCCACTCAATCTTTCACTCAGTCCATCTCAGTCTTTCAGTCACTCAATCTCTCACTCAGTCATTCAATCTTTCACTCAGTCCATCTCAGTCATTCAGTCACTCAATCTTTTACTCAGATATTCAGTCACTCAGTCCCTCTCAGTTTATACAGTCACTTAATCTTTCACTCAGTCCCTCTCAGTTCATACAGTCACTTAATCTTTCACTCAGTCCCTCTCAGTTTATACAGTCATTTAATCTTTCACTCAGTCCCTCTCAGTTCATACAGTCATTTAATCTTTCACTCAGTTTATACAGCCACTTAATCTTTCACTCAGTCCCTCTCAGTTTATACAGTCACTTAGTCTTTCACTCAGTTTATACAGTCACTTAATCTTTCACTCAGTCCCTCTCAGTTTATATACTCACTTAATCTTTCACTCAGTCCCTCTCAGTCACTTAATCTTTCACTCAGCCCCTCTCAGTTTATACAGTCACTTAATCTTTCACTCAGTCCCTCTCAGTTTATACAGTCACTCGATATTTCACTCAGTCCCTCCCAGTTTATACAGTCACTTAATCTTTCACTCAGTCCCTCTCAGTTCATACAGTGATTTAATATTTCACTCAGTTTATACAGTTATTTAATCTTTCACTCAGTCCCTCTCAGTTTATACAGTCACTTAATCTTTCACTCAGTCCCTCTCAGTTTATACAGTCATTCATTATTTCACTCAGTCCCTCTCAGTTTATACAGTCACTTAATCTTTCACTCAGTCCCTCTCAGTTTATACAGTCACTTAATCTTTCACTCAGTCCCTCTCAGTTTATACAGTCATTCATTATTTCACTCAGTCCCTCTCAGTTTATACAGTCACTTAATCTTTCACTCAGTCCCTCTCAGTTTATACAGTCACTTAATCTTTCACTCAGTCCCTCTCAGTCACTTAATCTTTCACTCAGTCCCTCTCAGTTTATTCAGTCACTTAATCTTTCACTCAGTCCCTCTCAGTCACTTAATATTTCACTCAGTCATCCACTCATTCACTCAGTCTATCTCTCAGTCAGTGTCTTTAAGTCACTCAATCTTTCTCAGTCACCTGCTCTCTCTCTCTCTGTCATCCACTCTTTCACTCTGTCCTCTGTCTGTGTCTATCTGGCTCAGTCTCTTAGTCTGTCTCACTCACTCTCTCGCTCAGTCACTCACTTGCTCAGTCACTCAATCTCTCTTTAAGTATCTTAGATTTGGCCAGTCCCTCACAGATTTATTTCTGAACAAAACTACAATGTTTATACTGTATTTATTACCTGTTGCTGTATCTATAATTAGATTAAATTGTTTCTAACAGCTGTTCTATTGTTTCTTTATTGATTTTCTTCCTTCTCTCTTTTCAGGTATGTCAGTCAGATTTTGTATATCGCCAAACATGACTTCATCATATCCGGGTCTGGGGTAATTACATTTTTATTTGTATGTCCCCTTTTCCATTTGGCTAAAGAGGGTCAGGCACACAGCTAACAATTTTGTTAAAGATAGCCTTTATCTTACATGAATTAAGTATTTTGATCATTGTATTTTTCTTGCTCTCCAAAACACCACGTCCCTTTTTCAACATTTAGACCATTTTCATCCTAGATTGAATAAAATTATGTACCAAACACTGAAAAAAAGAAAGATTCCATTTTAAAAAAAATTCTGTGAAATTGCCTTGTTCATAAAAATGCTGTTAACAAAAATTATTAGATCAGAAAATTTGCTGCATACTAATATGTTTTGCCAAAATGACGTATCATCTGTGTTTTAAATGCTTAGTTATTATATTACATAAGATTTCTGTGAGCTTGCTACTATAGTTACAATTCATGCTAAATAAAGATTACTGTCATTGTAGTTCCATTTAACTTGATACCTGCCTCAGATATTTTCAGTTGATTGCATTCAGCTATTATCAGATCTATTTTCTGAAAACTGAAACTATTCACTTCTATGACATAATGATAAAAAAAACTATTCACTACCTCTAAACATGAGACTACTGCTTTTACACTGTTATTGCACGCAAAAGTATTCGTGTGTACTGAAAAAACGAAGATTTATGTAATATTTTTAAAATCAGCATGCATTTAGGCAATTTTCACCAAATGTTACACTCACCTTTTAGTGCTTATTGTCCTGATGTTATTATTACCACCTGTTGTCGGATTTATTCTTTCAATGTTCTATCAATGGTTTTGTATGTCTTCCATACACAGTTAGAGATCTTATCATTATACAGCATTCTGTAATTAACAGTCCTTGTTGGAAAGCTCGAAATGCCGGGTCTTTGAACTGCCACAGCTGATGATGATATATCTAGTTTTCTCATCCTGTATACTGATTGTTATCTTAAATACGTCAATTAATTTATGATGTAATGTTAATGCCAGAGTATAAACAAATGTGTTTTTCCCAAGTTGTTTATTCAAAAAAGAATAACCATTTAAAGTCATATGTTTGTTGCGTATCTTTAATATGTATAATGCTTATTAATATTGATAAATAGTTCCAAAAGTTATATACTTAGTCACTTATGTAAAATATTGTAAAGAAACTACATGTATTGAAAATAAATTATTTTGCTGTTTATTTCTTCTGATTTGCCTAGAAAAAAACATTATTTAAGTCACACTTGCATATTGATACATACAAAACATGAAAAAAGAAGCATACTGGCCCGATTACTTTGAGAGATTATACATGATTG